>JARFJB010000218.1:6577500-6750000 GCA_036346205.1 Vesta saturnalis
CGTCAGGCCCTCCAATCAGAACACTGTATGCGCCGCAAGGCTATTGGGGTTGCCTAACCTTCAGAGGCTGGACTACCGGAAAGGCTTTTAATACCGCCAATAAGGTCTTAATTAGGGATGAAAACGCCTTCAAGGGTTTAAAATGCCATTAGGGATTGAAAAAGTCCCCGAAAAGAAGCCGTTAAAAAAGGGCGGTAAATGAGCGGGGCGACGTGGTGTAAGCGGGCGTGGCTTCAGGTGTTTGACGTCGCGACGCCAGGCGTTGTTGTCCCTCAGCTGCTCCCCACTCTACTCTTGTAGATAGCAGTACTCTAGCAAAGTACATGTCGTATGTTCAAGTCCTACTCGACGTAAACTTTTTATTTAGGTATTTAATAAAACTAATAATAATTTTTATTGGCTTGTTTACTTTTGAACTTATTCGTTCATAACAAAACTTATAACAAATTATATTAATGTTTTAATTATATTTTAGACTATACGTCATAATGCGTATAAATTAACACAAAATTCGATTAGCGTTTTATAGGCTTTCGATATATTTGAGGTGAATGTAAATGAAACTGATCCGAAGCAGGCTCAAATTTTTACTTCAGAATGCTTGCGAGTATACGTGCTTACCTATAATTTTAGAGATTAAAGTAGATTTTTGAAAATGTAAACTTTCACCATTATTACACATATTAAAATACTAATCTTTTTTGGGTTTTTAATGGGGTATTTGTATATTAAAGTTATACAATCAAAACTTTTCGATAACACTTACCTACAGTTAGTTATTTTCGTCAGTAGTAATATTATCTATTAAAATTGTTAAAGATATTAAAGCAATTTTGTGAAATTTGAAAAACTGTTTCTAGTGTTATCGAAACGTTTAGATTGTATACCTAACTTTAATATACAAATACACCATTAAAAAACCCAAAAAAGATAAGTATTTTAAAGTACGTTTACATTGCGTACTACTGTTTTTAGTTACATTATACGATTACATTTTGGTATGACACATATCAGGTTAATTTTGCAATTTCTAATGTAAATTGAAATTTCAAGTTATAAAAAACATCAATTAATGCAAAAATACGGCAACACTACAGATCGCCAGTAACCAGTAACGTCAATTTTATATGAGCTGTTTTATCAATATGTGTTACAAGAGTGTAATAAAAATGTCAACATAATTTTTATTACTGAGTGGTTATCTGAAATGAGCTTTAATACCGTAGCATTATCATAATGTAAATGCCCGAAAATTAAATGTTTATTCTATTTTATTTATATTATATTTATACTTAAAGCACCAAATTCTGGAATGGTACTGATTTTTAACAAACGCGTTAACTCAGAACTGGAATGTGGATATTGGAATTCGACATATCTAGGAAATATGTGATAAGTGACGTTGCAATAAATTCCCAAAAATTGATAGCAAAATATTGCGTTTGATTAATATTACACCAATAAGTTTTCTTTGCGTTATCACATCTTTGGAAGGCTTGAACCAAAACTAATAACGATTAAGTCATTAATATAATAAATAGTTTCGATTTAAAAAATATCAAACAATGCTTATGAACTGTAAACTAATTATAATTAATTAAAAATTATTATTAATTTTATTAAATACATAAATGAAAAGTTTACGTCGAATAGGATTTAGGACATGTCGGTTCAAATCCTACTGGAACTAACATTTTTATTTAAGTACTTCATAAAATTAATAATAATTAGTAATTACATATTTAGTTTTGAACTATTCGTTCATAACAAAACTATAATAATTATAATCAAATTTTTTATCTTTGTTTACGTTTTTTTTTTTTTATTATTATTATTGTAGTTACTATAGAAACGGGTTTCTGTTCGCAGTCTCTCGATATTTTGGCGGGAAAGTGAATCTGTATTCTTTAATGTCATTGTACAACCTCACGGTTACAACGCAGTTGTCAAATTAGAGAGAAAGAAAAATATATAACGTAACCGGTCAATTCATCATCAAATATCTATCCTTCCTTTACAAGCAAATGAAATTATTATATCTACGTTTCTCTCAGATTACTACTACCTGCTGCAGTGCTGTACTCCGGGAAAGAAAGCTTTGTGATTGGTCGATCCCTTCAAAACAAACGACGCTACACCCAAATACTGTTTTTAGTTGTTTAGTTCGATTTTATAAGTGCGTTATGTTAGTGGCGTTCCACGCTAAACGTGTTTATGTTTATATACGGTGACGCTTTGTAATTTTTCTGAAAATTGTGATTAGTGTTTTTAGAAAAAGATTATTCTGACCGATCCCTTTTATAAAAACTTTGACAGTGTTTCTATTTTCTTTAAAATACAAAGACAAACTGTGTTTTTTCTATGGAACGTTTGTAAGGAGGTGAATTTTCTTGGATATATTTTACAAGTGAGTTTAAAAATTTACTCTCTAACCTTTCGTTACTTTTCTGAAGATTATTTTATATGTAATCGATTGACGCAGTTGCATTTACATTTGATTTACAACTAAATTACGTCTAGCTGAAATTCGATAATAAAAGGGCTCGTTCACCATTACCCGCCTTATTTAAAAAAAATTCATTCACAACCAACGCAATCGAGCTTTTTTGTTCTTATACAAAAACAAGTATTTAAATTTATATTTGGCTGCGTACTAATTTAAGTTCCACGCAGCATTTTAAATCGGCAAGATTTCTTGTTTTTACATTTTTTTTTGTTGCGTGAAAAAATAAATGATTTTAGAACGAATTATTAAAATTCCAACACAGCTGTGCGCTGTCGTCAGGATTTTGGTGCGTGGTATGTGTAAAAAAATTGTGATTGGTAATTAAAGGTCAAAAGTTTTTTCTAGTGTTATTTGGGAAACCATTTATCTTAATCTACCACCCAAGTATGTCGTTAGTCGAAATCAACGCACTTGATTTTTGTTATTTTTTGTGACACAAATAATTCCCAAACTGTTGTTATTACAAACGAAAAAGCATACCCATTACGTTTTATTCAATTTCAAATAAGACGGTATGTAATTTCCCATTTGAATAAAATTATTCCAACTGTATGTAGGAAATTGTATTTGGAAAAATATAAATGTCTTCCGCTCTCGGCTCAAAAAACACACTGTATGATTCAGTGAACCTTCTATTGTCAATGTCATTTAATAAAATAAAAATTTTTTTATTGGAAGTTCTTATCGCACCCTACAATACCTACGTATAGTTTTATTTACTTTTAGAAATAGTTGTGAATAGTTTACTGTTATTGTCATCAAACGTCCTCGATCCCCATGTTACGATAATGATGGATTAAAAATCTAGTGTTCCGAATGATAAAATTATGTTCACAACACGTTTATTGGAACGGCTATCGCGATTCTCACTTTTGTGCACTTGTTTGACATTCATTCGAAAATATAAAAAATTGATCTGATCCGTTAAAATAAGAAGACCTTTACCTTCATCTATCTTCAATCACCATCTTTTCTCATACCGATACCTTATCCATCTGCCTACCCTATCCTAGCACACAAAAAAAAACGGGCACAATTGTAAGCATTAGAAAACTGGAAAGTTGAGTCAGGTATTTGTATAATTAGGCCCAAAACGAAAATTTTGAGAGTATAAGCATGAATTTGGGCCGAGGCTGCAATTGTGAATACTCGCAAAATTATCGTTTCTGGACGTGTAGTAAACGAATTTTTTTGTACTGACAATATTAACTGAACCAAAACATTTTTGAAAATTTTTGGACGAAAGTTTCTTGTCGTTAATAGCAACAAGTAATTTTGGAATATTTCTTTACCGAATCAGCCTTGAGTTTGAACCAAAAATTTTTAGTTGCGAATTTATTAAGGAGGATTCGAACTTCAAAAAAAATTCCCGAAATTATTCATATTCTAGGCGATTATAGTGAAACTTATTTGACGACGTTATCATATAAGTTATGTTGGCAACACCGAACATCCAACCAACGGCTCTAATACGTAAATATACGAAAACAATAAGCGTCGAATTCACTCATCATTCCAAATTTAAAATAATTCAACTTAAAATTTTCTTGCACACGGTCCATATATTTTAAAAAACAAAATGACCGTTCACACATGGCAGATCAAACAAGGTTTGTTGGTTAAATTTACCGAGCTGGTAGTGTAGTGGTGACACGGCCTGCTTATCATTCGGGAGGTAATGGGTTCGATTCCCGTTACCGTCTACCTTGTATGAGGTTTTTTCAGGGGGTTTTCCTCATGCACATGCAGCGGCATGGTCACTGCGTATATGTAAACCATGTGCGGCTACTTAGACGAATGCTGGGGTAGTATTTTCCCCCTCAGAACCCTAACTCTGTTCCTTCCCATCCTATCCTGACCACACCTATCCTTAATCCCACCATGCATATATACGTAATGTATGTATGTATGCTAGGAATCCATGATTGTGGCTGAAGGAGCTCGGGAAGCTCGAGCAGCCCGCCCTCCCCCTTGGGGAGGGAATGAAATATGTTACCTTTTCCTCTTTTTTTTTTAATTTACATTTACACCAATAAAATACAAAGCACGCTAACATAAACGCTGTTTACGCCCGAAATACATAGAAAATTTCAGTGGCGACTCGTGAGTTATGGAGGAGGGTAGAGCACAAAAAAAACTTACCTATTTTTTGTACATAAAATCCATTCTCTTTTACATTTTTACCTTCTAACGTACATTGTGGCTAAATCGACATTAGCTCAGTGTACAACTTTTGACCAAGATCGGCCATGATGTCCACGTGTGTCTGCGTGGATGTATGTTAGCATCCAGAACGAAAATGCTTACGTACTTAAAATTTTGTATTTAAGCTTGTTTTCATTGGGCGTGGAGCTGATTAGATTTTGGGAAAAATCCAGCGGTGGATAGGGGGGGTTTATTAGGGTAGTTTTTGGTTTTTATCAAATATTTCTAAAACAGCTGCATATTTCAAAGAAATATATCGATTAATTATGTTCTACGCAATTTTTTGAAACGACGCGTAATTTAGCGGCAAAAAATTCCTAAGGTAGAATTTTTCGTTCAATTTTTTTCAATATCCCAATAACGATTAATTTTATAAGAAAAATGTAGACATATTTTTTAAAAAAAATTTCATTTTACATAACTGTTCTTTACAAAGTTTCTTAGTATAATGCAAGGTAAGTCTAAAAATTAATTAAGTACGAATGAAAATGGTTAGACTGTATTATTGATATCTTATAGATATCAAATAGGTACAGTTTAGATCGTTCCCCGAAACATAGTTAGCATTACATGCGCCTGTTGTTCGGAAGGAAACTTTGATACCTTCATTACAAAAAGTAAAAATAATAAAATAAAATAGTTCACTCAATTACATGCCCTTGCGTCCTTTAGTACCATCCCCCAATGGAAATTTTTTTGCGAGATCGTTTCAATGACCATTTATTAGTAAATATGTATTCTATTTTTTCTTTTCATCTTCTGTGAGCAGCTTATTATAAACATTGTTTTTATGAATTTTATATCTCGATATTATCAATCTACCAATTAATTTGTATTCGTTATAGGGAAAAAAGTTCGCGTTACCATAGCAACTAAGTCAATAAAACTAGAATAGGTGATCTCCATCTTTATTTAACTATTAACAGAATGTGAATTCTGTAAACAAAAAAACGACACTTTACCGCCCACAGGTTCTAATTGTCGTTCTTGGGCGCTAAAGTGGCATTTTAGGGCCAAGTTAAAACATTCTGTAGATAACATGGCTCAGTTTAAAATCCAAAATGTGTATGGAGCTAAGTGAAATCAATAACCTTTAAAATTTCGTTTTGGCTTCTCTTGTTTGAAAATTGGAGCGCCGATTATTTTACTTAGAGTGTGAATTTTGAACAAACCTAAAGTCAACTGGACTATTTATTCGATAAAATACAAATAAAAAAATTGAAGGTGGATTACGTGAAAGCACCGTTAAGGGAGACCTCCAAATTTAATTCGCTAATGTTTATTCCACGTTTATCTTGACCAAATTTTAACTAAACATCCATTTGTTCGAAAAACCACCAACAAAGTTAATGGATATAACCCCCTTTAGTAGTTTATTGGTGCACTCCCAAAAACAATGGTGTGCTTTCCCTTACAGAACTATACACGTCAAAATTTTAACTTTACAGGTTGCCTTCGGGTTGCCCTATATAGAGCTTTTTTTTGAGATCAAGGAGTTTGATTAGCCTAACTACCTCACTTTTGGGTCACTTTGCAATGTTGCCGTATCTCAAAGTCATGTGGTATTGTATTTTTTTGAAGTTATTGGTTAGGATTGCACGATTATTTCAATTCAAATAAATATAAAACGGACATAATATTTATTTGTTAGGAAGTTTTGATAAAAAGGATGAGCCCAAGATTGAGAAACGGACGTGGTTGCCAAATCGGCTGACCAGACCGTAAAAATTGTTCATTTTTGCAAAAACTATTGAACAGATTGAGCGCGTCTTTCGCACACTTTTGACTGTCATTCATTATTATTAATACTTAATAAGCTATAAGCAATTTTCATAAAACGTCGTTTTAGCTTGTTTTTTTTGCAATAATTTTTTATTTGCTAAGCAACTGCTCTGAAGACCGCAAATTAAATTTAACAGTTATAAGCAATAACCGATACTAATCGTTTACTTAAAAATGTTAGCAACTAGAAATCGATGAATTTCTAAATAAGCGACATTTTCTTTCATTTCAAAGAATGCTTTTCAACAGTGAAACCTGCTTAGACATTGTTGTAACTTGGCCCGCGTATAAAATGTCTTTTGCATAAATCGCAAACAAAAAAGCACAGAAAGACATCCGTACAACAGTAAAATTTTTTTTTAATTGAAAATATCCTACTTAAACTTAAATTTGCAATATAGTTTGTTTTTTTCTGTAGAGTTTCCTAAAAAAATTGTACTCAAATGAGTACGATAGGACAATATGTTAAAAAAATTATTAATTCTAAGTGTATTATTTTAAATGTCAGTGATTATAATATGTAAATAAACTAAGAATGTAATATTTTGAAATACTCCCGTTCCGTGCACAGAGTCACGTTACATTTTTCGCATATCTATCTGGCCTTCATGTGACACTGACGACATCTGAGCTGGTTTGCAATTTTTTTACGAAAGTACCCAATCGATTCTTCTAATATACTACGAGGTAATGAACCGGAAGGTCTCTCAGATGCGGATCTTCTTTAATGGTTCGACTGAATCATAGTTTTAACTGTCGTTACTGCACCATTATCATTCCATCTAACAAACAAACGTAACTTTCTCTTATTATATTGATAATCAAGGAATCCGTGAACAAGTGAACATTTCTTCATGCGGTTATCATGTACCGTACCGTTTTCGAAGTGCATTCAAGAGATCGTGGCTGGCAAAATAATTGTCAAAAAATACGACGTGAATTATGAATTATTTTTTCAAAATCAAATACTTACTCGTGAACCTAACGGAAGTGAAGTCACTTTTTTATTGGTGCTTGTCCAGAAGGCTGTTTAGCTCCACAATAGGTATCGAATGACTTGCTTTGCCGAGTGATGCCCATAATATTTTACCCTGGATTCGTCAATAGATAAGAATTTGCGAACAATTCCCATTGTTGAAATTTTGAATTGAGAATGTCCGTAAGCGGTCGAATCTTATACATTGTGTCTTCACTATTCAGAATTGCGTTATCTGTTAAATGTAAAGGTTTTTTGATTTCCGCGAATCTATTTGGACTGATTGCATTTGAAACACATGAAACCCCTAAGTCCTTATCAAGATTTCAATAAAGGCGCTCAAGAGGTAATTTATGGTACCCAGAGAACAGAAACACACCAGCAAAAACTTTTAATTCTTCTATTGTTGTTACGAAATCATGATTATTCTTAGAATCCGCATAAATATTGGTTTGGTCCACAATGTGTTGCTCCGCTTGGTCGTTCAATAGTTTCTCAAAAATCTCTATTACATTCAACCCGCTAAGATCTTGTCGAAGTTTTTCTAACCGACTATCAGCTCCATTGGAGTCCTGCATATCTAATACTGGAGATATTTGCGTCCAATCAGGATTCCCTTTAGAATATTCCATCTCTCTATTAGTGGCATACTATCCATGTCCTCGCTATTATTGACTGTATATTATGAAATTTCGTCTTGGGCAAGTCATTTGCGTCCTCCAAATCAATCTCATTGAAGTCTCATTCTGGTAGATCTGCGCACAATAAATCATCGTCATTGAATTCTTCCTCGTCAGTCTGATAATCTACCTGAAGTGGAATTATTACATCAAGTTCTAAATTACCATTTGCTAGTTCAACAGCATCGATTGCAGAAGGTAAGGTCTTGAAACTTCTGCCATAAAAAGGGCTACTTGGAATTCCGTTATTATCCATTGCTGAACGTTCTTGGAAAAAGAATATTTAAAAATTTCCCGTCATGCAAGTATCTTGTGTCTATATACCTAGTGTAGGCCGATGTTTACATGAAAATAACAAAAAAAAACAGAGTACGGCATTGGTCATTACATAGCATAGTGTTATTGCATAACCCATAAATTATTTTTAACGCGTATATCCATTCAGACTGCTTTACAGTGTAAGTGATTGTGTATAATTTCAACTCACCTCAAATTATATAAACAATATGCAGAACTCTGGTAATTCCTAGTTCAAATAAAACGTTAATAATGTAAATTTTTCAACACTACTATCACAGTTGTATAAAAGTGACACTAGTAAACAATGAATTTATGGTTCACTTAGAAAATATGCCGAGGTGCGGCGTTCAGATACTGATATTGTGTATGTACTCAAACGAGTACGCTGGGCGCTAATGGGTTAATGGCGCTTAGTACAAAATGTTATGTAAAATTAAATATTCTTTAAAAAATATGTCCACACATTGACCTATGTGAAGTTAGCCATAAATTTCATCCATAATTTTTTTTTTTCGTTTTTCCAAAAAAATTCGATAAAAACCTATAAAAAATTAATAATCCAAAACATATTAAGAGGAATATTGATTTAAATCACACATTTTCCACTTATTTAAAATTAAAACTTATCGCGATCTCCTGGGTCAAGCGCATGAACAAATTCTTTATGGATGATATGGGACCACTTTTTTAATTTTTTGTCAAATCCTTGAAGAGTACATAATATTACATAACATATCCAAAATTGGGATGTAATTATCTTTATAAGATAGAAAATGACTTTGAATTTGGATGTATTTCGGGATCAAAATTTAGCAACGCGTATGCTCAAATTGTTTATGGATGACATGTGGGACAACTTTTTTAATTTTTGTCAAGTTCTGAAGACATACATAATATATCCAAAAATTAGGATGTAATTATTTTTATAAGATCAGAAAATGACTTTGAATTTGGATGTATTTCGGATCAATATTCAGTAAACGCGCATAAACAAATTGTTTATGGATGATATGTGGACAACTTTTTAATTTTTTGTCAACTCGAAGAGTACAAAATAATACATAACATATCCAAAAATTAGGATGTAATTATTTTTATAAGATCAGAAAATAACTTTGAATTTGGATGTATTTCGGATCAATATTCAATAAACGCGCATAAACAAATTGTTTATGGATGATATGTGGGACAACTTTTTTAATTTTTTGTCAAATCCTCGAAGAATACATAAATACATAATAATAACATATCCAAAAATTAGGATGTAATTATTTTTATAAGATCAGAAAATGACTTTGAATTTGGATGTATTTCGGGATCAATATTCAATAAACGCGCATAAACAAATTGTTTATGGATGATATGTGGGACAACTTTTTTTTAATTTTTTTGTCAAATCCTCGAAGAGTACATAATAATACATAACATATCCAAAAATTGGGATGTAATTATTTTTTATAAGATCAGAAAATACTTTGAATTTGGATGTATTTCGGGATCAATATTATAAACGCGCATAAACAAATTGTTTATGGATGATATTGGGACAACTTTTTTGTCAAATCTCGAAGAATACATAATATACATAACATATCCAAAATTAGGATGTAATTATTTTTATAAGATCAGAAATGACTTTGAATTTGGATGTATTTCGGGATCATATTAAAACGCGCATAAACAAATTGTTTATGGATGATATGGGACAACTTTTTTAAATTTTTTGTCAATCCTCGAAGAGTACATAATAATACATAACATATCCAAAAATTAGGATGTAATTATTTTTATAAGATCAGAAAATGACTTTGAATTTGGATGTATTTCGGGATCAATATTCAGTAAACGCGCCATAAACAAATTGTTTATGGAGATATGGGGACAACTTTTTTAAATTTTTTTTTGTCAAATCCTCGAAGAGTATAAAATAATACATAACATATCCAAAAATTAGGATGTAATTATTTTTATAAGATCAGAAAAACTTTGAATTTGGATGTATTTCGGGATCAATTCAAAACGCGCATAAACAAATTGTTTATGGATGATATGGGACAACTTTTTGTCAAATCCTCGAAGATACAATAATACATAACATATCCAAAAATTAGGATGTAATTATTTTTATAAGATCAGAAAATGACTTTGAATTTGGATGTATTTCGATCAATATTCATAAACGCGCATAAACAAATTGTTTATGGATGATATGGACAACTTTTTTAAATTTTTTGTCAAGTCCTCGAAGAGTACATAATAATACATAACATATCCAAAAATTAAGATGTAATTATTTTTATAAGTCCAAAAAATACAAAAAACAACACCGGATTTAATTAAAAATAATTAATTGATAAAAAAAACCGCCTTTCAACAAAAAATAAAATGTTTGGCCACAAAAAATAAAAACAAAATGCCTTTGGTCACAAAATTTAAAAAAACCGATTTTGGTCACAAAATAAAAAAAAACTTTTTGGTCACAAATTAAAAAAAACTATTTGCAAAAAATAAAAAACTTTTTGTAATTTTGTTGTGACCAAAGCATTTTTGTTTTTGTATTTTTTTTTGTGACCAAATCCGGTTTTTGTTTTTTAAATTTTTGTGGCAAATGCCGGTTTTTGTTTTATTTTTTTGTCAAAGCCGGTTTTTGTTTTTTTTGTTCCAAAGCCGGTTATTGTTTTTTTGTATTTTGTCTAAAGGTTTTATTTTTTTATTATTTTTGTTAAATCCGGTTTTTGTTTTTGTAATTTTGTTGTGACCAAAGGCAGTTTTTGTTTTTTGTATTTTTTTTTTGTGACCAAAGTCGGTTTTTGGTTTTTAAATTTTTTTTTGTGGCCAAAGCCGATTTTTGGTTTTAATTTTTTTTTTGTGACCAAAGGCGGTTTTTGGTTTTCATATTTTTTTTGTGGCCAAAGCCGGTTTTTGGTTTTTTGTATTTTGTTGTGGCCAAACGCGGTTTTTATTTTTAGTTCAAAAGTAAAGATGTAATTAAAAATTATCAATTTTTTTTAAATTAATAATTTTTAATTAAATCCGGGTGTTGTTTTTGTATTTTTTTGGACTTATAAAAAATAATTACATCCCAATTTTTGGATATGTTATGTATTATTATGTACTCTTCGAGGACTTGACAAAAAAATTTAAAAAAAAGTTGTCCCACATATCATCCATAAACAATTTGTTTATGCGCGTTTACTGAATATTGATCCCGAAATACATCCAAATTCAAAGTCATTTTCTGATCTTATAAAAAATAATTACATCCTAATTTTTGGATATGTTATGTATTATTATGTACTCTTCGAGGATTTGACAAAAAAAATTAAAAAAGTTGTCCCACATATCATCCATAAACAATTTGTTCATGCGTGTTTACTGAATATTGATCCCGAAATACATCCAAATTCAAAGTCATTTTCTGATCTTATAAAAAATAATTACATCCTAATTTTTGGATATGTTATGTATTATTATGTACTCTTCGAGGATTTGACAAAAAATTAAAAAAGTTGTCCCACATATCATCCATAAACAATTTGTTTATGTGCGTTTACTGAATTTTGATCGCGAAAAACACCAAATTCAAAGTCACTTTCTGGACTTATAAAAAATAATTACATCCCAATTTTTGGATATGTTATGTATTATTATGTACTCTTCGAGGATTTGACAAAAAAAATTAAAAAAAAGTTGTCCCACATATCATCCATAAACAGTTTGTTTATGCGCGTTTACTGAATATTGATCCCGAAATACATCCAAATTCAAAGTCATTTTCTGATATTATAAAAAATGATTACATCCTAATATTTGGATATGTTATGTATTATTATGTACTCTTCGAGGATTTGACAAAAAAAATTAAAAAAAAGTTGTCCCACATATCATCCATAAACAATTTGTTCATGCGTGTTTACTAAATTTCGATTCCGAAAAACACCAAATTCAAAGTCACTTTCTGGACTTATAAAAAATAATTACATCCCAATTTTTGGATATGTTATGTATTATTTTGTACTCTTCGAGGACTTGACAAGAAAATTTAAAAAAAAGTTGTCCCACATATCTTCCATAAACAATTTGTTTATGCGCGTTTACTGAATATTGATCCCGAAATACATCCAAATTCAAAGTCATTTTCTAATCTTATAAAAGATAATTATATCCCAATTTTTGTATATATGTTATGTAATATTATGTACTCTTCAAGGATTTGACAAAAAAATTTAAAAAAAAGTGGTCCCACATATCATCCATGAAGAATTTGTTCATGCGCTTGACCGAGGAGATCGCGATAAGTTTTTAATTTTAAATAAGTGGAAAATGTGTGATTTATATCAATATTCCTCTTAATATGTTTTGGATTATTAATTTTTTGTAGGTTTTTACCGACGTTTTTCAGAAAAACGAAAAAAAAATTCATGGGTGAAATTTATGGCTAACTTCACATAGGTCACACATTGATCGTTATTCAGATATTAAAAAAAATTGAACTAACATCTAAATTCTACCATAGGAATTTTTTTGTCGCTAAATTACGCGTCGTATCAAAAAATTGTATAAAACATAATTAATCGATATGTTTAAGGTCTATATCTAGGTATTTTTATATCTTTGAAATATGCAGCTGGTTTAGAAATATTTGATAAAAATCAAAAACTGGCCTTAATAAACCCACCCTGTCCGCCTCTGGATTTTTCCCAAAATCTAATCAGCTCCAAGCCCAATGAAAACTAGCTTGAATGCAAAATTTTCTACGTAGGTATTTTTGTTCTTGAGTTGTCGTGGATACTAACATACATCCTCACAGACTGTTGTTGTCAGTAAAAGTCTAAAATTGGGAATATACACAGATTTTCTGATCAAAAATATGGTATTTCGATCAGGATGTCTCAAACCGTGAGGGGACAAAGTAAGTTTTGATTTTCCTCAAGTAAAAAGGTATTCTTGTTTCATTTTGCTAGTATGCACCGTTTTCCAGTAAAATTAATTCAAAGATTACCTTACCAAAGCGAGCATTGGATAATTAAAATTTTCAAGCTAGCTCGGAAAACAAATAAATCATACATAGCAACCATAAAAACAAAACAATTGTTAGGAAAACTATCAAAAATGCAATGGCATGCCGTATGAGAATATCGACGACGATTTCCTCAACGTAAGAGTACCTGAGTATAGGAAATTTTCATAAGTACACAAAAATATCAACGGTAATTGCAAAAATTTTAAGACCCCCCTACTTAGACGTGAATGACCTGGGGCCCATTTTGGTGGAAGGGCCACTGTTTCAAGGTGTGGCAATATATTATACAAAAACACGAAATGAAACGAACCCAAGTTTATTTAGAAAATTTATTTCAGGAAAGAAATTCACTTAAAATTATTCAATTTTTTCATTAAAAGGTATAGTATAACATAACTAACAAATAACAAAAATATTACAAATCATAACTTTTCCTTGATTTTCGTGCTGCAAAATCGCTGATGTCACAAAAGTCCAATTTATGCAGTATATCTGACTAGATGTTCAGGTTAGCGTAGTCGTTCCTACTTCATGGATTCCGTCTATCAGTTTTCAATTAATTTGAGGTTTGAGAAGGAGCACTCGTCACTGCAGTTTGTTATCATCAAAATTAGATATATCCTTAGAGCTATCTCAATGTTCGGGAAAGTGTCCTGCAGCCCCTTTTTCATAATAAGCTTGTACATGAAAAGTTCAGTGCTGATATCTTTTGGCTCCTCATCTGTGAATATAATTGACACAGTTCATCGATAGATGTAATGTCCAAGTCGTCTGAATACGACCTGACGAGTTTCTCTGCAATCGGCCTTAAGCCCATCTGATGACAGTTCTTTCAGATGGCTAAAAAACTAAATTAGCTTGATATATCTTTATATGCTTGAAGACGTTGATCAAGAAATGTGATAAACTGATTAATAAAAGGCAAAAAAGTTTCTGTTCTGTATTTTTCAGAAGGGCTGAGTTATACTTCTTTCGTATGGCCATAATCCAATGGGTTAAGGCGCGCTTGTGTCGTGTTTTTGTCTCTCAGAGGTTTCGAAGGAGTCACGCTTCGATGAGAGTTTTACGTGTTGTAGATTTTCAGAACGTGGTGTATATACCAATTTCAAGCTGATTAATCTGTGTTACGCCATTCTGATTTACACCATACACATACTTTTTCTTCAAAGTCATCAGCAATCTGCTTAAGTTCCTTAGTTGCCTCAGCTCTGCAGGACCAACGCGTTGCTGTTACATATTTGAGAGTCAACGCTGAGTCATTATTTTTCAAAGCTTCAGTCAGAATCGATGCCGATGCGTTGAAAATGTGAAGACGAACAGCTTTTCAAAGGGAGTCAAAAAAATTTACTGCACCCAAGTAAGTTTCTACAGCATTTTTAGCAACCAGATTTAGAGAATATGCCGTACAAGGAATCCAGGATGCAAGATTGTTCTCTCTTACTTTGGCTTGTAGAGCATTGTACTTTCCACTCATTGTAGATCATAGCTTTGACCGTGGCAGTTCCCAGGTCTAGGTCACGCCTTCAAAAATTCCACCAAGGCATTGAACATGTCTTGAACGCCATGGCTTTGCTTTACCTTGACCGTTATAAACTGTTCCACGGGGTCATCTTTCTCCACATACCTCAATACAGGGTTACTTGGCCTGTGTGGGCTGCATCGGGTGTGGAGTCCAAGGAAATGAAGTTTTGTTTTGATTTCTTAACTAGAGAAATAATTTTTCCAAGGACTTGTTCACCCATTGTACTGATAAGTTCTTCCATTATTGTAGATGACATGTAGTTTATATGACCCTTGCGCGCTCGGCTTGAGTTTCGATGTACTGGGCATTGAGTTCAAGAATACACAGAAAGTTTTCAGTTCTAGGTTATCCAACCAATTCGTTATCTCCTCTAAATGCTAAGACGCTCGCCAATAAACTGAATAATGTTTACTACTCGTTTCAACTTTTAAACCTTCGGAAAGCCCAAGGTTTTTTTTAAATTGTGGACCTGAACAGGTTAAATTTGACCTATCGTGCTAAAGCACTCAGGAACACTTAGGAGGATTGTTACAGGGACTTTTGAATACGATCAACGATATCGAGATCGTATTGGGGAACATCAACCCAGAGGTGAGAATTATATTCTAGAGAGGTCGAATTTGGGATTTATACAGCACAAAGTTGTCGGGAGGTAAAGTACTGCTAAACCACTGCTTAGATCTGTACAAAAGGCCTATTTTACGAGCGGCTGTTTTCGTAGCTGACAGAAGATGGACAACCCATGATAGATTTGAAGATGCAATGCTTCCCAACAGAGTAATAGAGTCTGAAAACTTAAGATCTGAGCATTCATACTTACAACAGGAAATGATCGATCTTTTTGGCGGACATAAGGCACCACTGAGTTTTATTTAACTAGATTATTGCTTCCCCATTCAAGAATACATTGAACGTCTTTGTTGATTGAATTTGCCATGTCAGATTTAATGTCTTGTAACATAGAAGGTAGATTACCATTATGAGTAGATGAACTACAATGAAGAGTGCTGTCGTCTGCAAAGCAATGGATAGGATTAGTTATTGAAGAAATAAGGTCATTTATGTGTAGCAGGAAAAGTTTAGGCGCTATAACTGATCCCTGTGGCACGCCCGCGTTAATGCTGACTTCTTTTGAAAAACAGCCATCAACTAAGACACGTATTCGTCTTTTACTAAAGAAACTAGAAACCCAGTTTATGAGCGTATCATTTAACGCAAACCCATATTGGTGGCCACTGAGGAATTTGTTAGTTTCTATGATTTTACACAAAATGGAAGTAATGGCAATTGGTTCGTAGTTCGAGGCATCGGTCTTATTGCCAACTTCCATGATGAAGGAAGTTCGCCATAAGACATAGAGATCAAATAGAGCTTAGATAGGACTGGTACTAGTTCGGGGCAACATTTATTTAAGACAGTAGCTGGATACCGTCGGAGCTAGTCGCCTTACTGAGACCAAGCCTACTGATAATCGATTCTACGAGCTTGTACCGAAAAGGAATCGGTTTCATAGCGTATGAGGAAGAGTTGATTAGGGGCACATCTTTTCCAGAATCATTGAGACACGAGTTTGCTGCAAATAAATCCACAAAAACAGTGGCTTTGTCTACAGCTAATGGTTTTAGCTAAAGACCAATATTTACGACTGCCCAAAAGAGATGTAGCTAATTCATTGCATATTCGTTGTTCAAACAATTTTTTAGCTTTAGTGATGACACTTTTGCAAATATTTCTAGCACCAACGTATTTTGCATTACTCTCGGCCGTTTTAATAGATTTCCATTTAATATAAGATTTATTTTTCAAAGATATTGCATCAGCACAAACCTTATTGAACCAGGGTTGGGAACGTAAATTACCTATACAATTCTGTTTTTTGGGAATGCCCATGAGGATGACTTCAGATACTGAAAGAGCAATGTCCGAAGAAGAGGACGACTTAAAACAATATTCACGCCATGGAAAGGTTGCAACGAAGTTCCGTAAATCACTCCATCCAGCTGACTTAAAACACCACAAGGTTCTATTAGCGTTCCGAACAGTAGCGGAGTTAGGGAAAGTAGAAATTATTTCTATTAGACAATGGTCAGATAGGCCTAGAGGGGAAAGAACGGAAGTATTATAAACAAGTGGGTTTGATGTAAGAAAGAGATCTAGAAGATGTGGAGTATGGCTAGGGTTATCAGGGATTCTTGTGGGTTCAGAAATCATTTGTGTGGGATCACAAGCAATGGCAAACGTCTCTGCACTATGACCAGCTGGATTATATGAACACTGAAATCTCCTACAATTGAGATATCGCAAAATGGAAACTGAGACAGAAGATAATCAACTTTCAAACTAAGGTAATTGTCGTTAGGAAACCTATAAATGCAACAGTAAAGTTTCACAAATTTAGGATACATTCTTGGATATTGCGGTCCTTTCTAGGTTGCTGAACCGAGTATGCAATGAACAAACTTTCATCACAGTGCTGAATTATTTAATACACCCCTTTTCAGCGAGTAATCCTGCATCAGTTCCAAAATAATGGATGGCCCAAAGTCCAATGTCATTATCCTTCAGTTTCTCCTTAAGATGAGCCACTATCAACCTCCTTTTCTATGTGACACTTGTCTTGATTGAACAGTGAAGAACTCGCCCAATTATCTTATCTCTTCTGCTGATTTTATTGTTGCTTCTTTTGCCTTACGTCTTTAGATGCCCCGGACTACCAAATTCTTGTGAGATTTGTGTCTATCTCCATCACGATTGTTCGTGTTGGTAATCTAAAAATAACAAAAGGACTTTGTTCGACCCATTAAGCCCTGAAATGGGATTAGAGATTAATGTATTTATATGTAGGGTAAGTAAGTACCAAAACTTCATGAAAATGGTTTTAAAGATTAAGATAGAGAGAAAACCAAGAAAAACTTTTTTGCCAAAAAAACGCTTAGCTTTGCAAATATCCGCCATCTTGTTATTAATTAGATAATTTATATCCCCAACTCGGTTTACCCGATTGAGTTAAAACTAGGTAACACTTATTTATATCAAGACCTAATAACAAAAATAACCAGCTTAATTCAATATTTCAATTTCAAAATAACGGTCATTGTTATACAATTGCCATATTTAAGTTATTATTACATTTCTTATCAAGCTAGAGAAGTAAGATGGAATGTATGGAAATTACTGTTAAATGTTCCCTATCATTATAAACAGTTCACAGCAAAGAGACATATATTTTTCCTGTGTTGTGATATTTACTCCTATATTGGTGAGTTCCTTACCCCCCCTCCCCCCAATCTGGGACTGCCCCAACTAAAATAATAAAAATTGTTTATTTTAGCTAGGAAGAGTGACACAAATGCAGAGATTTTATCCGTTCCACTATCAAAGAGTGGAGACCTTGAAATTAGAAGATGTTCAACTTCGAATTCAGTTTACCCAATGGATTTTAATAATTTAAATATCAATACGTTGTGGTCTGGCGAAGCAACGTTTTCTAGAAACTGAATGATTAATGTAGAATTACTTTCAAAAGTTTCGCGTACGATTTTTCAAAATTTTAGCTGTGTGGATGTTTCGGGCTTTTATTGCACGAGTATCTGGTTTTCCTGTTCTTTTTAGAATCACAAAAGGCACACCTGTCAGGTATATTATTTTTTTGATAAACATTGGCTTGGGCAATGCAATAGCTAAACCTTCTAAAAACTGACTACGAGTCACAGTACTTCCTACACTGTTGGAATTATAAATAATAAAAGCATTAATTGCTGATATATTCAGGATGCTGTAGAAGATAACCATGGACCACCTTCGTGTAGCTCTTGCTGTGTTGTATGTTGCGCGTAACTTATCAACCACATCTACGCCACTTGTGGTGGAATTGTAGAGAGCAGCAGTACATTTCTTTTTTTTTTTTTTTTTTGTAATATAAAACACTGAAGTACAGTGTTCTTGAAAGCCAAACATACTTGACAAGACTGATCTGGTTATTCCCTCAACAAATTCTTTAGGTATTTGAGGTTTGTTTTTCTTTAGGGTGCCCACCACAGTAAGCTTATGATCACGGAGTAATTTGTCGGCCAGATCCTTGCTATTAAACCAATTATCAACAGTCACATTTCGCTTTGTTCCGTAAATTAGTTCACAAAGACGTTGAACAACTGCCAAACCACTATTTTCAACATTATATGAACCATCAGGCTGCTTGCCAACATATACTTCTAACTTTGCGATATAAAACATTTTTGCATCGGCCAAAGCAAAAATTTTTAATCTATATTTGTTCGGCTTGCTGGGAATGTATTGGTGGAAGGTGCACCGTCCTCTAAATGCTTTCAGCTTCTCGTCAATCGTTACGTATTCAGATAACGAAAAATGTTTCTCGCAGTTTGAATTAAAAATTTGAAATAACTCGCGAATGGGAGCCAATTTATCTATTTTAGCTCTGTGTAAACGTCTTTCTTTGTCATCGAATCTCAAGTGTCGCAACAGAAGCCGAAACCGTTGTAAGGACATCGTCAACCTGAATAATTATATGGCAGTTCCATTTCTTTTCCACAAATCTGCTGCGTTTAGATGATTTGTCTTTCTGAGACTTGACAAGTATAGTAATCCAAGCAAAGCTTTAATTTCAATAAGATCGGTAAAGTAAGACGTTCTGTTGGAAACATCATAATGCGCGTTTGCAATGGCTTTGTTGGTATTTTCTAGTACTATATTTAGTATATCGTCTCCTATAAAACACTTCTAAATATCTAGAGGAATGTGTTTCTTCCACATTGTAGTTTTGTCACGACCAATGTAGAAGCCTTCTCTAAAAGTTCTTTGAGCAGGTTGCAAACTGGAACTTCCATCTTGCTCTGTTACCGCTATTTCTTTTTCATACTCACTATCTGTTTCTCGTTGTTCAACATTGTTTGCTTCAACACCATCATCGTCGTCGTCATAGTCAATTATATGTGTATTTTCTTCTTCGAGTAAGCCCAAGAGATTTGTTTGTTCTTCCTCGTAACTCATTTCTGCTAAAAATATTAAGAAATAAAATGTATGACCGCGGACACATTTCGCAATTAACGTACCTGCTAATTCACACAATCAGTTTTATCTTAGGTACGCGAGTGGCAACGTCGGGTCTGTGAGACCGAGGTAATTTTTTTAATTCGAACCACAACATACTATCGGTTGCAAGTACGATCTGAGGGGTAAAAGCATTCCATTCACAGGTACTGAAAATCTCCCACGTCTGGCGTTCAAGGTTACATTAATATCGACAAAAATTGAAACCGTCGGTCTGTGAGACCGAGCGTTATCACTGAAAGGTTAAAGAAGGTAAGGGAGATTTATTGTTTTTGCATTTTGACTTTTCAAAATTTTAAATGTCAGAGTTGATTAATTACAACCCTGATTTAATACAACAAAAAACTTTTGAAAGCAGGGGTACGTAATACACATTATTGGACGGACGCCAACTCTCACATGGTTAGATTATTAACTAAGTCACAACTAAGAAAACACGAAATTGTGTAATTAGCGTTTTCTTATTACATACGTACTTTGTAATTCATTAAATTTCTATTATGTATAATTTTAAATTTTCCATATTGTTTGTAGCTACTACCACTATTTGTGTTCCAAGCTTGAAAATATAAATTATCCAATGCTCGCTTTGGTAACGTAATCTCTAAAACATATATAAAGTCGGGCCGGCGAGAGGTGTCTTATGACTCATCTTTTAGTAAAGCATGTTTTAAGATTTTAAAAACGTATGTCGTTATTGGTTCATATAGTTAGTAATTTTGAATACCAACAAAACATCGTCAATGTTTGTTGGTTATTTTCAAATTTAAGCCGCGCTGTCAAATTTAAATAAAATTATTGTTCGATATCTCGGGATTTAGCATCCTAAAGGTCTTAAAAATCCCCATCCACTCGTATAAATAAAGTCGAATTTCGTTTAAGGTCTGTTCACACTTATTTTGGCATGTAAAGTCCACCGAGTGTGGGTAGTCATGATAAAAATGTATTGTACAACTGTAAACGATTATCAGAACCGAGACCGGGTCAACAAAATTTCGTTTTGGTTCTGTTTTACACATTAATTGTATCAATAATTTTCAATAAGAAACGAATTAGCTAGCAGTAGGCACTGTCCGAATGAAGTGCGAAGAGTTTGGTTAACTGCGGAGGATCGTTTTTAACCGACAGATATATATATATATATATATATATATATATATATATATATATATATATATATATATATATATATATATATATAGTGTGTTACAAAAAAGTAGGCCAATCCGTTAACCACATATTCTTTGGGACAAAATAAGGGGACTTTTCTTATGTCACTTTTCATTTGAAGGCTTCCTTTTCGATATACAGGGTGTCAAACTTTACTTTTTAAAAGCGTATTTTTTTATTATCTCTGGTGTGTTTTAAGATATCGTTTTCAAATTTGGTACAAATCTTACTCTTTTCTATGTGCATCTTCTGTATGATTTTAAGTAAAAAATTCAAAGAACTAATAGAAAAATAAGAGGGGTGTGGTAACCTTTAACCCCCCATTTTTTCAGACGAACGCCTATGAACGTCGCATCCATTTTTTATAGTAGTTTGATGATTTATCTAACTTTTTTGGTTCTTGTAAACTTTTGATTTGATGCTTCCTTTATGACATTACTTTTACTTATTCAACTAGGTGTTGCGATTTTTTTTAACAATTTTTTTATTTTATTAATCAGAATAAATTCATAATAATAACTTAAAACAATCAATTGTGCTAATAATTATAATACGACGTTGGATGCAAATAATTAAATTAAATGTTCGATGTGTCCACCGCCTTCGCGAATGCACCTTCTGGCTCTTTTTATAACTGAAAACCGAATATTTTGGAAAATATTCGGTTTCAATGTAAATACCTCTGCACCTTCTGCGATGCGATCCCTCAATTGATTTTGATTTATTTTTGGAACCGTATAAACAAAATCTTTCATGAATCCCCAAAAACTGAATTCCAGTGGATTTAAGTCGGGAGAACGAGGTGGCCAATGAATAGGCGCATCCTGTCCCCTACCAATCTAGTGATTAGGGAAATAAGTTTGGTGGCAAAAATACCGGACCGAAAAGAAAATTGTCTAAAATTTCTGCCCACACGTTTACTTTAAAATTTACTTGATGACTGGTCTCTACAAGAGCTCTTGGATTTTCATCTGCCAATGGGTGTTGTGGATATTCGTTATACCATTTCGCGTGAAGGTAGCTTCATCTGAAAATAAAATGGATCTAACAAACCGGCGGTTAGGGTTATTTTCATTACAGAACCAGTTGCAAAAGATGTTTCTTGCCTGAAAATCTTGCGGCAATAAGTTCTGTACTCTTTGCACATGATATGGATGTAATGAGTGACGTTTTAAAATTCTATGCACGTCTGTCGAATTTATATCATTTCCAATCTGTCGAGCTATAATCCTAGTACTAGTACCCGGATTTTGTTTAACTATTTGCAAAATTTTTTCCTCTTGATTTGGTGTAATTTTACGTGGCCGTCCACATGTTCCTATTCGTTGTTGTTTGAATTTTCCAGGCTCTCTTAGGCGGCGTACTAAACTTAAGAAAAATTTCCTTTTTGGGTGATACCGATTTGGATACATTTCTGCATAACGCCTTGAAGCTAAACTAGCATTAGAATCACATTTTCCTAAAGTGAGAATGATTATTGAAAATGTACAATCTAGAGATTTTATTTGAAATCTTACCCATAATTAAAATCATATGTCATTTCAGAAAATTCCAAAATATTCTCTCTATTGGCCATACCTTATTATTCAGTTTAGCGTTTGAACTCAATAGTCGTTCGAAATTTTTACAGCGATTAATTTGACAAACATTTGACAAGACGTATAAAAAATATTAGGTTTTCAATTATTTAAAAAAATAAAAAGGTGCAATCGCGAAGGCTGTGGACGCATCGAACATTAAATTTTTTTTGTATGCGCCGTAGTATTGAATTATTAACTCAACTGATTGTTTTAAGCCATTATTATAGATTTATTTTTAACTAAGCTTCTATGGGTAACTTTGTTATTATAACAGAGTCGGTTAAATTAGCAATATTGGGCAGAATTTCAAGACCAATCAAATGACGTTTTGAGTTTTGATCAGTGTTGCCAACTTTCGTAGTTATTTAGAAAAAAAAATTAAAAATGAGCCGAATTTTCAAACTCAAATATCTTTGAAACCGTTGCAAATAAAGCTAAAACACAAGAGAATTAATTGACATATTGTTACGAACTTTAAGATAAGCCTATTTTTAAATTTATTTTGCATAATAAATAATAATAAATCAAAATCAATTGAGGGATCGCATCACAGAAGGTGCAGAGGTATTTAGATTGAAACCGATTATTTTCCAAAATATTCGGTTTTCAGTTATAAAAAGAGCCAGAAGGTGCATTCGCGAAGGCGGTGGACACATCGAACATTTAATTTAATTATTTGCATCCAACTTCGTATTATAATTATTAGCACAATTGATTGTTTTAAGTTATTATTATAAATTTATTCTGATTAATTGTTAAAAAAATCGTAACACCTAGTCGAATAACTAAAAGTATGTCATAAAGGAAGCATCAAATCAAAAGTTTACAAGAGCCAAAAAAGTTAGATAAATCATCAAAGTACTATCAAAAATGGATGCGACGTTCATAGGCGTTCGTCAGAAAAAAATTGGGGGTTAAAGGTTACCACACCCCTCTTATTTTTCTATTAGTTCTTTGAATTTTTTACTTAAAATCATACAAAAGGTGCACTTAGAAAAGAGTAAGATTTGTACCAAATTTGAAAACGATATCTTAAAACACACCAGAGATAATAAAAAAATACACTTTTAAAAAGTGAAGTTTGACACCCTGTATATCGAAAAGGAAGCGTTCAAATGAAAAGTGACATAAGAACTTACTACTTTTTTGTAACACCCTGTATATACGAAACGAAATACGAATAATAATTTGAGGTTAAATAGCCAAGAAGACATCTGACAGCATCATGCGCTTTGACTTTAGAATCGACATACATTTAAAATATTTCAAATATATAGCAGACGTATTTATTATAACCCGTCTTTCTTTAAGTGGAAATTTCGCACTAAGATAAAGGGAAACAATAATAATTATATCCCCATTCTCGAGTCCGCCCAGGCGCTACTATACTAGCAAAATGAAACAAGAATACATTTTTCTTGAGGAAAGTAAAACTATTAGTTTGAGAGCGTTTGATATATATATATATATATATATATATATATATATATATATATATATATATATATATATATATACAGGGTGTTACAAAAAGGTTGGGCTGGCTATACGTTTTGGATTTTATGGACAATTTTGAAAAAAATCAAGAATAACTTTTTCCGATTTCGATTCATTTAGCCTAACCGCCATTTTGTATTTTTTCTAAATAAAATTATATCTGTATTGTTTTTTAAGATATTTTCATAAAAATTGGTAGACGGATGTATCTTACAAAGACACAACATAGGAAAAATATTCATTTACGTAATTTAATTTTTTTTGGCCATGTCAATTCTTTAACGTGGAATTACGAAAAAACCGTAGCCCAAATGAAAATTTTAAGAGACTAAATAATTTCGAAATTAATTTATCTTTCTAGTGACACCTTGTTTGTTGAAATCGGTTAAGAAATAAGGAAGATTATAGTTTTCACGTTACGCGTTACTAGTTAATCGCGGTGCGCGAGTAATTCAAACAACAATTAGGCGGCAGGCTTTGTCCGCACAAGAAAGGACGTGGTCGCCAAATAAATAAATACAATAGCATAAATAATAATAAATAGCATAAATAAATAAATAAATACAACAATTCTCATAAAGCAAATCCAATAAATATTTTGGTCAACAAATTGCTCATATTAAGTGTTCAAAGTGACCACCGTTGCTAAAAACACATTGCCGCAGTCGACGTAACATGGATTCCCTAACTCGTTGTAACAGTCCTGGCGTATCCCTGATTCGTCTCATTCCATGCTCAATCCGCTGTCTCAGCTCTCCAACATTGGCAACCGGAGTTGCGTAGACCAGGGATTTTAAATGTCCCTAAAGATAAAAGTCAACACGGGAACTGTCACTGGTAGTAATGCGTTTGTTTCGTTTACATTTAACAGCTGTTCGTTAATTTTTATCAGATGTTTTCATTGTTGCGGCATTGTATTGAAAATGTAGCAGGTTAGATAACAGTATACCGGAATTTTAATAAAGTGACATTGAATGGGTTTATACTACCTTACTAACCTTACTTAGATAAATTTCAAATAAATCAGTAATATCGACCTAGCTGAGTCCCCGCGATCGCGAACATTGTTTTGAGAGTTTTTATAGTTGTTTTTTTAATTAGTAAAACATAAATTTAGCCTGAAAAGGTAATTTTATTTTCCTTTGTAAATAAATTGATTGTTGCAGTGACAGTTGTATTTATTTGTTTATGCTATTTATTATTATTTACGCTATTGTATTTATTTATTTGTCGACTACGTCCTTTCTTGTGCGAACAAAGCCTGCCGCCTACTTGTTGTTTGAATTACTCCCGAACCGCGATTAACTAGTAGCGCGTAACGTGAAAACTCCAATCTTCCTTATTTCTTAACCGATTGCAACAAACAAGGAGTCATTAGGAAGATAAATTAATTTACAAATTATTTAGTCTCTTGTAAAATTTTCATTTGGGCTACGGTTTTTTCGTAATTCCACGTTAAAAAATTGACATGGCCGCCATTTTGAAAAAAATTAAATTACGTAAATGAATATTTTTCCTATGTTGCGTTTTTGTAAGATACATCCGTGTACCAATTTTTATGAAAATATCTTAAAAGACAACACAGATATAATTTTATTTTAAAAAAATACAGAATGGCGGTTAGCGGCTAAATGAAGCCGAAATCGAAAAAAGTTATTCTTGATTTTTTTTTCAAAATTATCCATAAAATCCAAAAACGTATAGCCGCCCAACCTTTTGTAACACTGTATATATATATATATATATATATATATATATATATATATATATATAACAGGGTGAATCTTATCTAATCCGCCAAAATTAAAGAAGTACTAGAACTCATCATTCTAGCAATACAGGGTATCAAAGTTGAAAAAAAAAATCGCGTTTTCTTCAATATCTTTCGACTGTTTCGAAATAGTTTCATGAAATTTCGTATACGGGGTTTTTTTGGGATGACAAATTCAAATTTGTGGTCCATTTAGTTGTGGTTTCTAGAGGGCGCCAGCGGCAACCATTTCGACCACTTTAAATCTTTGCAACTTTTTTGTGCTACACTGTATGCCATTTTGGACTAAAAAAATCGATTCTCCTGTCTTTTCTGCTACAAAAAGGTACATCTTAGTGAAGTCGCTAGGAGCAACCCTTTCCGAGAAAAAGACATTAAAAAAGAAAAAAATTAATATTAAAAGTATACATGTTGTATGTCTAGGCATTTTATCGTATTTAATTATGGATTTTTTATTAAAATTTTATTATCAATGAACGCAAAGAGACAGATAAGTACATAAGTAAACAAGTAAGTTACTTAGTGACAATTAAAAATTCCTATTGATAAACCTGTCAAAAAAATACCCTCCGAAAATGTGTATGCATCATGAGTTTTAAAAGCGTTTTTCTCGGAAAGGGTTGCTCCTAGCGACATCACTAAGATATACCTTTTTTTAGAAGAAAAGATAGGAGAATCGATTTTTCTAGTCCAAAATGGCATACAGTGTAGCAAAAAAATTGCTACGATTTAAAGGGGTCGAAATCGTTGCCGCTGGCGCCCTCTAGAAACGACAACCAAATGGACCACAAATTTGAATTTGTCATCCTAAAAAAACCCCGTATACGAAATTTCATGAAACTATTTCGAAACAGTCGAAAGATATTGAAGAAAACGCGATTTTTTTTTTCAACTTTGACACCCTGTATCTGGGAAACGAAGCATTTCCGGACCCATGTACATATGAACTTTTTTGCTTGGAATGATGAGTTCTAGCACACCTTTAATTTTGGCGGATTAGATAAGATTCACCCTGTATATATATATATATATATATATATATATATATATATATATATATATATATATATATATATATCAAATTTTAGGCTTTTACTCCCAACGATTGGGAAATACTAATACCTTAAAGTTCCACGAATGTTGATTGGACATTTTTTATTTATTTTAAGCCGTAGAAATGCACTGTTAAAATCTTTTACGCTAATTATGGGGCACCTTGTATGTAACAATATTTTTAACTTTAAAAAAATGTACTTTTTTTTAGGTTATCTCAAAAATACCTTAAAGTAGTCCACGTATGTTAAATTTCTGTAAAAATTCTGATCAACTTTTTTAATTTTACCAAAGCTGTTCTTAAATAATGCATAAACAGCGTAGAAATAGTGTTCAGCGCCATTTAGGGCAATTTCCTTTTTAAAAATTGCGCCCACAACCCTATAGCATGTGAAAATGTAACCTTTCCCAACAATTGTAGAACAATGAAGCGTGAAATAAAATTTTAAATCAGAAAAGTGAAAGTACTAAAATAACTTAAACGCCATTACAAAGTCCACGTTTGTTTATTGTGATCTCCACCTACATGTGTATCACAATTTATGTCATGAGAGTGTATAAATACGAGTTGAGAAAATTGTTATTGGCACATCAAAAATTGCGGATCTTAAGCGTGCGAATTTGTTTTTTGGATTACTTCCACGAATTAATTAATTTGAACATGTAACGGCTTTTGCATACTTTTTTCTTTTAATCGAGAATGCCGTTTTACAGGTTTTCGTTAAATATAGATATGTAAATATTTATTGATTTTTTTATACGTACTTGAACCACATCCTATTATCTTTAATACAACTTAATCATTCATAAACAGGATGCGTTTCCTTCAGTAAAACGCGCGAAAATAAGTATGTAAGTACGTAGTTTGTTTTTTAACAACAATAACAATAACACCGTTTAAAAATAATCAGCTATCTTACAAATTGCGTCGAGTGAATACGGCTATTGCACAATTATGCATCGCTTAAAAATAAATACCTCATAAATGTGTTTATTACAAGGCAGCTGTTGGAATTTGTACGTTGTTTCTACGCATGCGCTCTTCAATGCACATGCTGTTGGCCCAAATAAAAATTTAGGTCATTACGCGTATTGTAGTAATAGTAGTACATATAATTTTATTTTTATGCTTATCAATAATTGATGCGCTCTTTTTCGAAGAAATGTTTATAGATCAATGACTGAAGAGTACTTTGGTTGTTTAATTATTTGATGTTTTTCCCTAGCTCCCACTTAAATGAACATTTCATGCACGTGCGCTTTTATGTAGTAATTATGCTAATTGTTTGTTTTTTTTTCTTATAAAAGTATTCATAATTAATATTAAGAACTCACGCTATCTTGTGTGATTGAACCAAATCAAAATTATAATTGTTTCTTTAATTAATTCTCTGTCGTATGATACACAAGACAATAAAAATTCCGATAAAATAAATGCGATGTTCTTCGACATAAATAGTTAACAATGCAGTACATGTTGCCAGTAATTATTGCCTAAAAATCATACAGTGTTGATTAATTTTAGAAACAGTAGTTCTTAAATGAATTTCTGGCAGTGTATTTTATTTTTTTCGGCATTTTATGTTCCTTCTTTTCAGTGGCGTAACTATAGTAAGTTACAAAACAATGGCCATGCTATTTTACAAGCATTTAAGTTGAACATTAAAATTTGCAAATGTGTGCAGTTTTAAAAGTAAAAATATGCTACCTACTCGTTTTTTTGCCATATTTACGATGTGTAAAATAACGTCTTAATGTCAACATATGTTTTTAAAATGTCCGCCAAAAATACAGTTTTCGGCAGAATTATTGTACTGACTACATTTTAACAACCTTCTTGATTAATGAGATGAGAAAACTAGGAGTGTTCGTTCTTATTTAAAAAATAGTAGTTTTAGCAACTAGTGCGCTGTTTACACATTTCTTGGTGCGAGGCCGTTTTTTTTTACCCGAGGCGTAGCCGAGGGATAAAAATGTAAGGCCGAGCACCAAAAAGGTGACAGCGCACGTGTTGCGAACAAAATTTTTTGTAATCGTTTACATAAAATTAGCAAAAAATTAAATTTTGAAATATTTGTTGACAAATATCAAATTAAATACATAAACAAAAAAGTTTATATATTTAGTTATATGCCACTTTTCTCTTTATGTATTAAAAGTAACGATTACAAAAAATTAATTTACACAATATCTAGTTATTTGTATTACAAGGCCAGAAAATGGATGTTTGGGAGTATAATTACTCGAATTTTCTTAGTACTGTAGCGTCCCCCAGGTACCCTATCCTGAAAAGTGTAATTTGAACTTATTTGCAATAACGCAAATTCAAGAACAAAACAATCGGTAAGTGATTTATCTTGACTTGACTGACAATAATGTTACTATTACTCAGATTAATTGCCTGCCTTACTTTGACTTTCCTGGTAATAATTAGAACATTAGAATTTATTTACAAGTCTGATATTTAATAGCTCGCAAACCTCAAATCTGGTCAAACGAAGTGGCCGTGTAGTGGTAGGTACGGTGTCCTATCTAAATTAGATAGTCTGGATGAGGAGGTAAGTGTTGCATCATGAGGGGGAGGTAAAAAAAATGAAACTACTCAAATTAAAATTAACGAGCTTGGCGCAGTGATGGTTCTGCCCGTTAATATACTATTGTGGGACAGAACCACCAATATAACCCACTATATTCATAAATAAGTAATTGCACGATAAATCAAATAACCAAAAAAAAAACAAAGAAAGGGTTAAATATGTAGCACAACACCATTAAATCAGGTTAAAGTGCGTACAAAGTTATAACATTAAGAGAAAATGAATAAAAAACAGTTTAGTTACACAGAAACGCAATAATAAAAAAATACTACCACTTTATTCATAAATAAGTAATTGCACAAGCACATTAATAAATCAAATAACACCAAAAAAAAAAACAAAGAAAGGGTTAAATATGTAACAGAACACCATTAAATTAGGTTAAAGTGCGTACAAAATTATAACATTAAGAGAAAATGAATAAAAAACAGTTTAGTTACACAGAAACACAATAATAAAAAAACACATGTAGTCACACGCACAATTGGGTCATAAATAATCATAATCATAATAAAAATCGTAATACCAAACATGTGGCCCTTTAAAAATCAATCATGCCGGTCTTTAAGTAAATAAGCACAAAAAACAATAAAGCAAATTACGGTACACATAAAATACAACAACAGTAAAATTGCACAGGTGATAATGAGGTAAAGGCACGGACAAAAGAAAGTAGACAAGGAGTTTACACGCACCCAATTGCTTAATGACAACCAAAGCATAAATCAGCTCGCAGGTAAATAATTCTACTTAAACAAACTGACAAAAAAAACTCATTAAAACAAAGCTATAGATAGATCACAACATCGTGACCGAGATATAATTTGAGTGCGTTAAAAAAATACAGTGCTCCTCTCTCAGGTTACATATTCATCTATACAATAAATAAAAACAATAGAAATAAACATTCGAGGTGTTTAATGGTCTGGCCCGGGAGTGTGTACCTACTTGGCAATTGACTTTGACAATTAGTAACCAAAGCAGTATCCTGTACCCCTTCACCAGCCACCTCTACACAAATACAAATATAAACAACAAACAACGATGCTAATTCACACAAATACCAGAGTGGGAGGACCCTGTACTGTTTTTTATTTTAGCGGATTTCCGCTTACTGAGCCCGCGTCGAATGAAATACCTTCGCAAGGCAATGTTTGGTATTTAATATGTTATCTAGGCTGGTAAATGATTTGCTGCGAACTTTCATATATATAAAAATACATACTTACACTACCTTTAATTGGTCAGAGCCACAACTCGTTAACATACGCGGTTTAATCCCGAAAGAAAAGACAACTTAGTGTTGGCGAATTCAAAAGAAAAATGGACATGCAAGAATTATTTTAAAGACAAACTGTTTACAATAAAGGTATTTTAACCCATAAATCGATCTGGCTCGATTGACACTCTAACTGTAACTCACTTTCCTCCAATTTCCAACCTAACCATCTTTACTCCCGCATTCAACCCCCATTTTTCAAAAGTAATATAAAAACAAGAAACATTAATTTACGTTGGAACAGTTTCATATTAATTATTGCAGTCGTCCGTAACAACCCTACATGTCGCTTTCGAGTTTTCAAGTAACCAACAAAGATATCTTTTGATCACGGTCTGTACAGATACAATTACTTATTAAGCTAGTGACATTTGTTTACATTAAGAATCGGCGCATAAAAAATTCCAATGATTCGTTACGCCCCTTCAGTAAGGGTCGTACAATTTCTAGTCACCCCCACATGTGTTTTACAATCCTAGGTAAATAGTAGTTACAAACAATCCCACATTCGTTACATAAAATATATAAATGAAATCTTTTGAAAACATTAGCAAATTACGACGTATTATCATGTTTAATAAAAAAAGGTTAACTTAATTTTTTTATACTTAATCTAATTCAACCGCAACAATAAATGGTGACAAAGGTTAAAATTAGCTTACCAACATTGGGCCAACACTGAGGACACCGTATGCACTTCAGCTTAATGTGAATTAATGACGCCGGCCGGACAATTAAAAGGTACGCACCTTATCTAACTAAAAACCGAATCGGTTCCGACCATTTTTACTGTCTTTTTTTCGATTTGCAAAATGAATCCCGCCCCTCCTTCCTTGCGTCCCCCACCGCTTTTGCTAAATAATTCAATTGTCACCAATAGGCACGCGTAACGAAAGGACGCGGAAAGTGCGAATTCTTATTTGCTTTAGTTTGCATGAATTACTAAATTATAACCTAAGAGAACGAAAATTAACTATTAATAAGGATATTTAAAAAAATCCACTAGTTATTTTTTCTATCGTGGTAACAATGGCGATTTGACAAACGTTTATTACAATAGTAAAATTTTCGTGGTCCGCTACATACAGTACCTTACCGATTTTATGACTTTATAATAATTTATAAATGTAATTTGTAGTTTCTAAAGAACTAATACAGACATAATAAGGATACGACGCGTACACGGTAATATCATTAGGCTTTCGGTTATGTCAAATGTCGAATATTCTATCAGTTCACTTGAACGAATACCAACTGTAATTTAGTATTATTTTTGCCGGACGCATTTGCGGTCTGCATATGCCCTATTAAACAACGCAGGCACAAAAAAGTATTTTTAATACAAACCTTCATAAGAGGTATGTTAAAAAAAATAACCGAACTTTTAAAATAGTCCAGTCAATTAATACAAAAATATTGGGATTAATTGCAAAAGATCCGGTATTTAATATTCTTAGATATGTTGTAGGGACTAGTACCACTAGTAAAAACCCAAGTTTGCAGAATCCAAGACCCCTATGGAAGCAGAGTTATAGCTAAAATACGTTGAAATTTTCCCATTTTTTCAGTTTTTTTAACTATATCTCCGTTCCTGTGCATCTGAGAGAAAAAATGATTATTACCAATTGTGTAGAGGAGAAAATTTAGTAACATTTCATATATATATAGCTTTTTGTTTACGGGCTATAGTTTTCTAATTACAGAGCATCGAAAATACGATAATATGGAAGAAATACACATTTTACAAGAAAAATTTATGCGTTTAATGGATATTCATAAATAAATATTATTAACAAAACATAGTAATCTTTAAACACAATACGCGTAAAAGTAAAAAGAATATTTGAAAGTACTTTAAGTCGTACACATCCGTGCGTTATTGGTGTCTCTGTAGACTATAGATGTTAAGAAGTGGGGATGGTTCCCCATAAAATGGCCACTTCCCCCACCACTCGCGGAATGCTGTCTCCGTCCACACCATCTCACTTATCAGTCTACCTGCTCTACTCAGCAAGTGATATTTTACGCGGTGACTTATGTTTTTTTTTAAAGTAAAATGTCTGTTGTAGAATCTGGCCAATGCTTTATATGCCGTAATAGTTTGGATGACGGTAAAGTTATAGTAATTAAAGAAAATGGTGTGAGTGCTGCGAGTGTTAAACGTGAACTTCACGACAATGTTTCTTTCCTAAGAGGTATATAGGTATACAGTTTATGTTGTTATTGGTCACTGGCTCCATTATAATATTTGGGTAATATCAATAGTCACTTTGACCAAATTTTTAACTTTTATTTATTTCCTCATTCCCTCTTATGCTTCTCACCTGCACATTCACGGGACGTACGAGCGCATCTTTTAACAAATATAGTTTTGTGTAGCATCGTCCTAAACGAGGTGCAATTTACAGAAGACGAACGAGCTGACATTGAAAGAGTGCTTGGCGAAGGTGACACATCTATGATTCTACTAATTGAGAAAAATGAGAAGTACCAAATATTTTCAACAAAGTCTAGCACTGCACTGAACAAGCTGGAAAGTAGTGAACCCGCTTCGAAGCTATGGGTTCAATATATTCAAATGACAGTGCTTATAAAACAATTAATCCAAGCAGCGCGGGCGGGAGACTGCAAGCTGCATATCGCTACAATCTGTAAAATGCTGCCCTTCTTTCATGCAGGAGACATTTTCTTTCTGTAAAGAGCGCACATCTCTATCTACAGGTTATGTTAAACCTTGACGAACGAATGTATCCAGCTAAATTCCACAAGTTTACTGCAAATGGATGTTTCACTATCCGTCGATCCGATAAGTTCTGGTCGGGAATTTGGTCAGACATGACTATTAAGCAAGTGCTAATAAAATCCATGAAAAGTTATGGTGGCCTGACTCATGGACGTGGGATTACAAAAGTGTGCTTTCACGATGGACTATGGGCATGACTTTTATGCAGACGGTATTGAATCTTTTTGTGATCTCAACTCATCAACAACTGAGCAACATGTAGATATGAGGTCTTCTCGAATTGTTAAGAGACTATGCAGACGTGCATAAATTGAGAAATTGGTTTACAAATCATCATCCATTTCCAAATACTGATAAAATAATTTCGATCAGCAGTGAATTGAAGGGATTTCAAGAATCGTTTGAACAACTTTGGGAAAGTAAGTTTTAAAAGGAAGGACAAAGTGATCAGTCTTGCAGCCGTTACGAGCACTGTAAAAGTAAGTAACAAGAAAGTAGAGATCGGTCCGTTGTCACTTTCCAGAGAGTCTGCATCATTAAGCAGTCTGATAATCAGTTAAAAGAGTACTTCGAATATAAACTTGCACCCTTTCCGATGTCATTGTACACAGATGAAGGCATGCGAAAGGGAACGAAATCCTCCATATACACAGCTTTTAATGCAGCCTCCAAAAATGTGACATTTGGCGCAAATACATTTGCCGTAGTAGATGGAAGGTATCTGCTTCACAAAGTAGTCTGGCAACGCAACGACTCTGTCAATTACGTACAAAAATATTTTGGTAGTAATGTGTCCATTATTTTTTATCGTTACCCAGTGGATGCATCCCAAAAAAATACCAAGAGTGCCGAATACCAATGAAGGCAACAAACAACGTTTCATAGCAACGCTATATAACGCATTTGAACAGCAAAGCATTGAGATAAGCAGGCAGTGGAAGATGCAGATGTTGACATTGTTAACACAGCAATTTCTAAGGCCTCAGCCTACAATCAAGTCATCATATACAAGGGTGGAAGAGGTGAGTCTGCTGGTGTTGTATACCCTAGATCCTCCTTTAAATATGATTCATTAAAAAATCCACCAGGGATTTTTCTTTTCCTGCATACTGTTACTGGATGTGACCCCACGTCAGCAATTTTTGGGCAAGGTAAAAAAAGGGCTTTACCACTCTACAGAATAATATTCAGCTTAAAGAATTAGTTTCAGTATTTACAAAACAAAACTCATTTCCTGACGATATTGCCATTGCAGGAGAGAAGTATATCGTCTGTTTGGAGGTGATATGGACACACAAAATTTGGATAACCTCCGTTATCAACAATTTAGAATGGGTGCTGCGACCAGCAAAAAAAAATCTTACACGACTGCCCATAACACAAGACGCTGCCAGATTCCACTCCTATCATACACAGTTCAAAAGTTTGAATTTTTCAAATTTGACAAAATTGTTTACTACATCTTTAACAATTTTTAACATACATTGCTACTGACGAAGATAACTGTAAGTGTTATCGAAACGTTTAGATTGTATAATTTAAAGTACACCATTAAAAAATCCCAAAAAGATAAGTATTTTATTATGAGTGTTAATGGTGAAAGTTTACATTTTCATAGTTCAAAAGTTGTTTGGTTTTGAAATAAACTCTTTAGACTGGGGTTGGATGCGCACTGATCAAGGGGTAGCTTTAATTCATGTAAGTAAAGACCCTACACCTCAATAGTTGCTAAAATTGATTTCACAGACAGATGCGGTCTTAGTAATAACTCGTTAAATGTTCTGTTCCTGTCAAACAATTTGAATAAAACTTTGAGGTGTTGTAGGCAAAGGTTTATTGCAACAGTCTGCAAAAAATGACATTTGTATTTTTCATAAAAATAAAATTATGAATGTCTAAATAAACTTGACTATCAAAAAATGCAAGTTACTCAAAAAAATCAAATGGAAACCCCTATTTTTTATTACTCAGATCGATTTAACGGCAAAAATTAAGGTAAGTTTGTTTAAAACTTTATTTTCCTAAACGTAACAGTTTCATACTTATTATCAAAAAAGTCCCAATTTTAAAAATTGTGATAAAAATAAGCTACATACTTAAATCTAGTATTCCTTGTTCGTGGTCACCATGGAAACCAAATAATTGAGAATTGAAATAAAGAAAAATATTTGAATAAGTTACTGCAAAAAATTATAAAAATTGATAATTTTGTGATTCAAAAGTCATTTTTGCCAAATAGAAATTTTCTAAGTCATTTTTTTTCAAATTCGATATACAACATAAGTGTAAAAATTTAATACTTTATGAGTAAATCCAAAAAAACTACTTTTTACTGCAGGGGTAATACATACTTATCAGCGCATCATTACACGATAAAGATGCTTATTTATTTTGTTTTTCTTTTGTAGTCAATAATTTAATAAAGTTGTTGACAGTTTGTGTTTTTCTCGATGAAATGAAAGAAGCGGATTTCTTGAAACGTATCGAATTTTGTGAAACAATTTTGCTCAAAATACAAGAAATTCCTAACTTTTTGACTAATATATGGGCGGACGAATCTAAATTTACGAAAAATGGCATATTTAATCGCCGAAACTCGCATTACTGGAATAACGAAAATAGCAATCCAATTCGCGAATGCCATTTTCAGGAAATTTGGAATTTTAACGTATTTTATGCTATTCGGAATAACGAAATCTTTGACGTGTATTTTTACAACGAAAATTTGAGAGGTTTAAAATAGTTGATTATTGCGATTTATGATTACAAATTTAATTTCTAGGAGAAAATTATCTTGAGATATTAAACACTCGAATTCAACCCCGATTAAATCTAGAAAGGGAAAATTTATGGTACCAACAAGACGGTGCGCCCCCTCACAACACCAACGCTGTTTCCATGAAACTTTATGAAATTTTTGAAGATCGTTGGTTTGCCAATAATGGTCCCTTTCCATGGCCAACTAGGTCACCTGATTTTACGCCAATGGATTTTTATCTTTGGGGTCGAATTAAAAATATTGTTTATGCTACACCACTAACGAGTAAAGAAGATTGCATTGCAAGAGTGCAAAATGCCTTCAAATCTCTTTCTCCACAAGAAATTCAAAGGGCTACAAATGAAGCCGTTATAAGACGGGTTCAACAACGTCTTGCGTCTAACGGGCAACATTTTGAACATTTATTGTAAATTAATTTACATTTGATCTCGAGCAAGAAATATTAAATAAGCGACTATCGATTTACTCATAAAGTATTAAATTTATACACTTATGTGAAATTTGAAAAAAATGACTTAGAAAATTTCTATTTGGCAAAAATGACTTTTGAATCACAAAATTATCAATTTTTGTAATTTTTTGCAGTAACTTTTTCAAATATTTTTCTTTATTTCAATTCTCAATTATTTGGTTTCCATGGTGACCACGAACAAGGAATACTAGATTTAAGTATGTAGCTCATTTTTATCACAATTTTTAGAATTGGGACTTTTTTGATAATAAGTATGAAACTCTTATGTTTAGGCAAATAAAGTTTTAAACAAACTTATCTTAATTTTTGACGTTAAATCGATCTGAGTAATAAAAAATAGGGGTTTCCATTTGATTTTTTTTGAGTATCTTGCATTTTTTGATAGTTAAGTTTAGACATTCATAATTTTATTTTTATGAAAAATACAAATGTCATTTTTTGCAGACTGTTGCAATAAACTTTTGCCTATAACACCTCAAAGTTTTATTCAAATTGTTTGACAGGAACAGAACAATTAACGAGTTGTTACTAAGACCGCATCTGTCAATTTTTTTAGAAAAATGTTTTTTTTTAAACGACTGAAATTTCGTATCTAGTTTATTTAACAAACTTACCTTAAAATTCGACATAGAATCCAAAAATGTATTAATATACGGGGTGTTCCATTTAAAATAAGCGACTAAGTACCGACTTCCGGTATAACCGGACGTGGTACGAACGTGAAAATATTTTAGATGAGTTAGCCCTAACATCTAACATCATTACCCTGTCACCAAATTTTCAAAATTATAGTAAGTTTGGTTTAGCAGATACTCATAGGATCAGCTCCCAATGGCGGACCCTGTAAAAATATATATATATATATATATATATATATATATATATATATATATATATATATATATATATATATATATATATATATATATATATATATATATATATATATATATATATATATAGTGTGTGTGTATATGACCACCAACGGGACGGTCTTTTGTATCTAGACAATACGTTTTTTCAAATTTGTTTTTCAGGGGGGTTATATATACAGTAGTGGCCACATTTTAAAATTATTTTCGTACATACTGGGTGTTCCAGAAAAGCGTGGCTTATTAAACTTATGTTTTTTTTTTAATGGAACACCTTGTGTTTTCGTTCAATTTTGGATAGTACAGTAAAAGTAAGGTGCACTTTAATAAATGATGAAAATATGAAAATAATAGGTTTTCGAAAAAAATCATACTCACCGAATAAATTAAATTAGAATGACAAAATTCTAGTTTTAAATATTAAAGTTGTTACCCATTGAACCGCTATAGCACATAATTCTTAATTCCTTACAGGGTGTTCAAAATTTTCAGTTGTACAATAATTACATTCAAATCACATTATCTTGGTAATTTTAAATGTAACACCTTGTGTTTTATTAATCTACATTATTCAAAAAAACATTCTCTTATCATTTGGTATATGGGTTTCCTATACCTAAATATTTACAGTTATTTTGTTATTCAGCATTTTCTTAAATTTAATGTTTATTTATGAGATAAAAGAAATATTCGAATAACTATCATTTATATTCTTAACACTCAAGTAAATTAGAAGTTATTAACTAAAAACATAAAAACGGCAAAATATTTTTTTTTAATGAGAAGTAATAATTATAATAACAAACACGAACAAGACGCTAGGAAAAAATTCACTTTACCCTAACATATGCTCTAAATGTCTGCCATCTGCCTGAATACAACAATTAATTCTATTTTCAAAAGATCTTATTATTGTATTTAAGATTTCCGGCGTTATAGTGTTGAATGCATTAGAAATTCTTATTTTCATATCCTCGGGAGTAGTGGGGACTGTTTGATTTACTATAACTTGAATAATCCCCCATATACTGAACTCCATTAGAGTAACATCTGGAGACCTAGGTGACCGATTACAAGGACCACCCCTATCCACTATTTCTAAATTTTCTGTTCAGATACGCTCTGGCAGATCGGGTAAAATGAGCGGGTGCTCCATTCAACTGGAGCCACATTTTTTCGTATATTGAATGGAATATGCTCATGGAGTATCCAAAAATCACGTTTTAAGAAATTCCAAAATTTTCTTCCATGTAGGTGGCCATCAAAGAAATATGGTCCAATCACATAATCGCCTAATACTCCTGCTCAAACGTTTACAGTCCATCGGTGTTCGCCATCAACAGTAAGAAATAAATGTCTGTTTTCAGTATCGGAATAGTGGTAATTACGCCTATTTACTATACCATCACTCTAAATAGTGCATTCATCTGTAAATTTCACGAATTAAAAAAAAATCAGGATCTCTGCCAGCCTATCCAAAGCCCATAAGCAAAAGTTTAAACGCAGATTATAGTCCCATTCAGACAAATGTTGATGTAACTGAATATGATATGGATAATATCCATTTTTTTAAAGTATTCTACGGACACTTGTTCGAAATTTTTCTAGTACTTTTATTCATCTTCTAATATGCAACTGACCCAGTAGCACGAAATGTATTCAATAACCTTTCAAAAATGTCTTTTCTTGGATGTTCTCGGTTGGGGTACTTTTGAGCATACAATCTAGAAGCCAGAAAACAATTTTCTAAACATTGCCCAATGCACAGTTTCATAGCAATTCTTTCTTGTAATCCGTATTTCATTTTAAACTATTATTTTAACAATTTAACAATCAATAAAATTATTGCGCACAATAAGTTAGAGACTTTAAATAAAACAACTTTTAATTGTATTATGTCTAAAAAGACAGCAACCTACTAGATTAGTTTAATTTTTTTGTTATAAGGGATTAACATTAAATTTAAGAAATGACAGAAAGCTACGTACTAGATTAAATTTTAAATTTTTGTAGTATTATACGGGATTTTACATTAAATTTAAGAAAATGTTGAATAACAAAAAAACTAATATTTAGGTATAGGAAACCCATATACCAAATGATAGAGAATGTTTTTTTGAATAATGTAGATTAATAAAATACAGGGTGTTACATTTAAAATTACCAACATAATGTGATTTGAATGTAATTATTTTACAACTGAAAATTTTGTACACCCTGTAATGAATTAAGAATCATTTGCTGTAGCGATTCAATGGGTAACAACTTTAATATGTACAACTAGAATTTTGTCATTCTAATTTAATTGATTCGCTCAGTATGATTTTTTTTTCGAAAACCTATTATTTTCCTATTTTCATCATTTTCATAGGGATCATTTATTAAAGTGCACCTTATTTTTACAGTACTATCCAAAATTGAACGAAAATACAAGGTGTTCCATTAAAAAAAACAAGTTTGATAAGCCACGCTTTTCTGGAACACCCAGTATATACGAAAATAATTTTAAAATGTGGCCACTACGGATATGCATAACCCCCCCTGAAAAATAAATTTGAAAAAACGTATTGCCTAGATACGAAAGACCTTCCCGTTGGTAGTGGCCCACCCTGTATATGAGACTAATCAAAATATAACTTTATCTAAAAGTCACAAACAATAAAACAAACTGTACAAAATATAAAATAAACTTTACATTATGAAAACGCGAACTTTCACGATTATCAATTATAAATAAAATACCTACCTTTTGGGTTTGTAATCGTATTTTTATTTCTTTTACATAAATTTACACGTTACGATAACATTGCAGTTATTGTTCACAGTAAATGGTAATAGTTTTTTAAAAAATTATTATCATTTATTCTAGACGATAACTGTAATTGTCATCGATTTTTTTTATCAAAAGAAGTTCATTATTACAAAGAAACGATAAGTATTTTAATTATAAACTTATCGTGAATAAATTAATAAAACAAACAACTCTAGTCTGGATACTTTCTAGATAGAGCGCACTGGGGCGATATTTTTTCTTCTACGGAAGGCGTCCTAATTAAACCCTGGCTTAACCTATCTGGTTACTGCGCAGTAAAAGTTCATTGAAACTTTTAGAATACGGTTCTGGTGAATTCGGAAGTAGTTAAATTAGGGTTTGAATATTTTGTGTAAAACAAAGGTTTATTTTATTCTTACTGTTTTAATTCGATGTTTACATGGTTAAATGTAATTAGCATTACTAACGACACGGTTTAAACTTAGTACTAAGATAACTACAAAATTATTTATAACATTTCGAAGCGTAATTACGAAACGTTAATTGAAAATATTGACCGTTTCGTAATGTTAGAAGTTGCTTGATTTTACAAATGTATGCAATTTTAAAAGTAGAAATATGCTACTTACACCTACTCGTTTTTTCTCCATATTTACGATGTTTAAATTTTGCATAAAATAGCGTCTTAATGTCAACATTTGTTTTTAAAATGGTCGCCAAAATAGCAGTTTGCGGTAGAATTTTGTATTGACTACATTTTAACAAGCTTCTTGATTAATGCGATGAGAAAACAAAATACCTAGGAATGTTCTTATTTAAAAAAAATTAAATTATACAAACCTATTTTTAATACAACCCAACATACGAGTTTTGTTCAAAAAATAAACGAACTTTCTAAATTAGTTCCAACGAAGTGTCATAGCTTCGTGCAGTTGGCAAAACTGTGTTCGTCATAACCTCCCGAGTAACCTGCTCTTCACGGATTGTTGATATCTCTTTTCTTTCTCCCGATATTGTTATTTGAGTGGAAGGTGTTGCAGGTTTCGTGGTGATTTTTGCAATGTGCGATTTTGGGGCAACGATACAATGTGAAATTTTGCTTGAAACTGAGGAAAAGTTTTACCGAAACATCTCAACTTTTGAACCGTAGACGCTCATGCAGCCTTGTCATTTCGCCAATTTTGTGGCAAAAATCAAAAGACTCCCTCAACATCACTACTCACCAAACTTGGCTTCTTGTTTTTTTTTTTTTTATTATTATTTCATACATTAAAATGAGTGCTGAAAGGACGCTGTTTTAACACAATTGATGACATTAAAACAAATTCGTCACAAGAATTTAAGAACGTTACGAAATAATCTTATCAGGACTGTCTTGCAAAACACCGCAGGGAAAAGTGTGTGAATATAGGAGGGAGTACATTGAAGAAGCAATAATGTGTAAGATAAAAATTCAAAACTTTAAAATGAAGTTCGGTTATTTTTTGAACAAACCTCGTATTTTTACGTCAAAAATAAATAATGTTAGGCAGTGACGATTTCATTCGTTAGACCGGCAGTTTAAGGGATTTCTATTTTTCCGACTCTTACCACTAAACAAATACTTATTTGTATTACTAGGCCAGAAACGATAGTTTTGCGAGTATTCACACACACACACACGCGCGCGCGCGCGCACACACGCGCACACACACGCACACACAACCCTCTTTGTATTGACGTTATTAATTTATTCAAAAGTTGTTAATTTATTAACAATAATAATTTGTATGACGCTAAAATGCGCCATTGTCAGATCACTACAAATCGTTGATTAGAGTTACGTTTACACCAATAAAAAAAAGTATTTTACATCTGACCGTTATGCATGTGATCTAATTTATTTGAATAAATTGAGTTGGTACAATCCCTGGTTGTGATTATAATTATTTTTTGTGTTTGGTGTCGTAAGTACTTTTGATTAATAATTTATTGGTTAAACAAAATACGGTTGACGTTATTAATTCATTAAAAATATTTTGAAGGTTAATAATCTGTATGACGCTAAAATGCGACAAAGAATAGGCAACGAAGCCTTTCACCTAAAAAAATTTTGCAACAGCTGTTTTCTAAAAGTTTTATAGCGAAAAATGTTCGTAAAGGTGTCAAGAAAGGACGTAGGATAGTGACAACATATGCTTGTAGAAATTCTGCCTTCCCTCTCCCCACTATCCTGTGCCCCTAATGGGCACAAAAGGGAAATCAAAAAAGTACCAGAGTCGGGTAAATTATGTGATTCTAAGAAAAAAATGTTCTTACAACTTTTTCAGAAAATGCTTTCCCATTTTTCGCCATTGGAAGATTGGAATTTCGGCCCCATAAAAGTGTTTTTCATGGGTTTTTCTTCAACAACCAAAATTATTGGACTCATAAGGAATTTTAACGTCTTAATTAAAAGGTAAAGAAAAAAGGAATCGGTTTTTATTTTTGTGTTACTCATACAAACGTTAATATAGGTGGCGCTGTCGTGATGATATGCCAATCTTCCATCTTGCCCTTAAATATCTCGAAACCGGCGGCTTTTAGACAAAATTTGTTAGCACTAATTTTGTAGAGGTTAAAATTGCCCATAATTTAAGACCGATTATAAGTCTAGCATTGAATAAAAAAAGGGAATGGCGAAGGGGGGCTCGGAACGAAAAATCGAGTTAGGGATGCTTAAGCCTATATTTCTCGTATGCAGTACTTTTTGACCTAGAGTACTGGAATGCTTCAGAAAAGGGCAATTTTTTAAACTGATTTTCAATTTTAGGAAAATTATTGCTCTGAGTGAAAAACATGTAATTGCCAATATTGTATTTGATATGTTTCCGAAAATTTTCGTTTTTTTTTTTTTTTTGGTTGACTGTATTACATATAGGTATGTATAGTCACGGCAAAATCTTTTCCGTTGTGGGGGTGACATTGTTAGAGAGAGACAAACTTAACATACCAACTTCCATAATAACCCTGATAATTACAAATGATATATCTATGTTAGTGAAATACACGTTGTTGGGTTGTTAGAACTGCCGAATAAATTACAATGTTGTCAGCTCTTCTGTTTACACATAACTTCTAATTTTGACGTTTTCCACATTTTGAGATTTTCGATAAGCTCCTCGAAATTATACATGACTACTTCAAAATGTTACAATTGCTTAATCATCGCAAAATGATCTAAGAACTGTTAAAGTATTGTTACTTAGTTGAGAACGAGTATTTCCATCAAAACTAATTTTCAAAATAAATGTAAACAATATAACCTAAGTATTATGTTGACGTCGAATTTCATACGTTTGGCAACAATGTCAAGCGCTGACGTTAATCCCCACATTGGAATAGAGTTTGCCGCGACTCTATAATCAGATATAGTTTAAAATCACTTTTTTTTTCTATTTTGCGATTATAATGGGTTTTATATTGTTTCACTTTATGAAAGTAAACATTTCTTTTTTTGGTGTTGGTAACGTACTTTTACTAATGACATGGCACCACCCAAACAAAAATTTCTTGTTAAAATTTTAATTCCAATTTTTTTCTGTATTTTGAATTAAAATATGCAAAATTAGAAAAATATTATAAAAAATTCGTTTCGTATGACTTTTGTCGCACTCGTCCTTTAGAAAATTGACCGCTACGTGGTTCGTTTTCTTAACTCGTGCGATAAAAATGCGTCATTTTTAAATATACTTATTTGTAATTTGCCTCCATTTTGATACTCTAATAGACGTATTAAGAAAAGCGACGTCATCATCTCCGATGTCATTATAGCCATTAATTCACGGAACATTTTACGAAAATTTTTAAGTTGGAAAAGCTTGATCCGGAATTCTCATGATGTCAGTCTTACAAAATGTGTCAAAAACAGGATACTTACGTCCAGTAGAAAACTTTGATGTGAGCAAATTTAAAACACAATTTAGATATTTTCAGTTATAGTGGTTTTTGAGTATTATTGCTCCTTCCAGCAGAGAAGAAGATTAAATAACATAAACAATAATGGATTCATATAAATGGAATTTATGTCGCTATAGAAAATAAAAAATTTTATAGATACGTACCTAGTTTGTAATATGTTCGTTATAATGTAACACAATTTTGGTTTTTCAATCCTAAAGTTAATAATTCCTCTTTAGTTATTCACATTCATCAAATTATTTGAATAGACGCGCTACAGTTTTGTGACAACTGCGCCGTGGGAACCACTGAACGACGCTCCAATCTACTAAATAGTTAAAAGTGTGGTTAAGTGGTGAATATGGTTAAATAATGTATAATCAAACACTTAAATAAGAAATGGTTTATTGCTACGAGGGATACTATTTATATATTAAGAATTGGCAACACTGGTATTGCCAGGTGAAATTTGTCACTATCATCTTAAAGTTTGGCATTTTTGAGGTTATACGTTTTGTCGTGCGAGCACTATTTGTGTTGTTTACAGTAAGTTAAAAATTTCATCTCAGCCAAAATATGGAACACAGCCACTGTATATCGCTGGTACACTGAATTCAAACGTGGACGTAGTTCGCTCACAGATGAAGTTAAAGAAGGTCGTCCAAAATCAGTCGTTGTGCCGGAAAATATCGATGCTGTGCGAAAACTAATTGATGAAGATCGTCATGTGATATATCACGAAATCGAGAGATGTTTAAGCATTAGTATGACCAGCATACATAAGATTTTGCACGAACATTTGTGTGTTCGGAAGCTGTGTGCACGTTGGATTCCACATTTGTTGACTGATGCTCCAAAAATGCTCGTGTCGATTGGTGCCGTAAAATGATTTCAAAATACAACTGTGGTGCATCCAAAGCGGCATACAACATCGTCACAGGTGACGAGTCGTGGATTTATGCGTATGAGCCAGAAAGAAAAGGCCAGTCCACAGTTTGGGTGTTTCAGTGTGAAGCAAATCTAACAAAAGTAGTTCGTTCACGAAGCGTTAAGAAGCAAATTGTGGCGTTTCTCTTCACGAAAACCGGTCCTGTGGTAACTTTGGCTCTCGAAAATCACAAGACCGTTAATTCAACGTGGTATACGACCATTTGTTTGCCTGAAGTTTTCGGTAAATTGAGAGAAACCAACCCAAAACGACGAATCGTTTTGCATCACGACAATGCCAGCTCACACACATCACATGCAACAAACGAGTATTTGGGCACACAAAAGATCGAATTGATGGGTCATCCGCCTTACAGCCCCGACTTGGCACCTAATGACTTCTTCTTGTTCCCACTAATTAAAGATAAACTGCGTGGACAACGATTTTCATCGCCCGAAGAAGCAGTTGAGGCCTTCAAAACGCATGTTTTAGAGCTACCATCTTCTGACTGGACAAAGTGCTTTGAAGGGTGGTTAAATCGCATGCAAAAGTGTATAGATCTTAAAGGCGATTATTTTGAAAAGCAATAAAAATATTTTTCATCAAATTCATTTGTTTATTCTTTCTATTCTCAATACATAAATAGTAACCCTCGTAAGGTACGAAAACAAAACTGTTAATTTCACATTGGTTGCTGAAAGGTATAGTTTTTTTTCAATGTTTTCACTATTAGAAACAGCGTTGCCTGTGGCCGAATTTATATCAATTTGTGGTTCTGAAGCTGTGGAAATGGTGCATCGAGGTAAGTTTGAAACCTTTTGTTGTGCTAACATCTTTGCTACTTGAATTTTGCAGCGAAGATTCGACATAGCTTTCAGCAACAGCTGAAGTGAAAACAGAAAGGACTAACCTTCTCTGGTAATTAAAAATGAAGTAAACTACCTGAAAATTTCCGGCCGCCCAAGCGTTAATAAATTACCGACAGAATTGTGTGGCACTAGATCGCCTAAAACAATGTCCTGTAAAAAGTTAAGGATTTGGTAATTCCAAAAAAAGGCAGAATTATTTTAGGCACGTTTCCCATCGTATTGATTCCTATTGGGTTATTAATGCAATAACCATTACGGTACGTTAGAAAAAAATCGCCGCTGGGTTACTTTCTTCGGCCTTAGGTTGGCATACTTTTTAATTAAATTAATCCAATCTTCGTCTGTCACAAGGAAATTTCTCAGAATACAATTTTTTGTTTTAGGTATATCTACAATAATGGAGTCAGCTATATTGTCATCTACACACATATTCGTCAATTCTTCACACCTATATGCTCGATTGTAACCCATTATCAAGATAACCTAAAATAAATATCATTGATGAATTTGGCGCTACAATAATGGAAACTTACTTTCATTGCTAGGTCCGTTTTATTATTGGCAACTTGAATAAATTTATTAATGTCGTCCTCTTGTTCAGTTTCTTATACTTGGATCATCTTTATATATGTTTAAGCAGGACCTCAACATAGAGTAAATTGCCCATAAAGTAGATGCCTTATACTTCCTACGTTGTAATTCAAAATACCCAAGTAAAATGTTCTCAGAGATACCTTGAATTTTATTTTCGTTGCACCATGTTTCAAACATTAGATACTGCTTCTTATAATTCTTCAGAGGATTTATCAGGAAGCAAATTCGCGACTGTATTGTTAGCAATTTCTCGTATTTCAGGGGGCGTACATGCAAGATTACCTTGCTTATCTTCCATTTTCGTATTTATGACATAATTTGAATAAAACAAACGGCCACTAGATCAAATTTTCATTTTTAAAATTAAGACATTACCAACCGCGATAAAAATCAAAGCAACTCAAGTAAATATTTTTGTTTAAAAAGGGTAAATTACAAAAAATAACATAAAAACGTGTTTCATAAGACCTTCAAGCACTCATTCTTTAAAAAACTCTCGGTTTTTAAACCTGAATTCGTGCTTCAAGACTGGTCTACTCTCAAATTTAGCCCTTTACTTTAACATATGATGAATATATTTGTAATATTTGCGAAACGCATATAATTCGTTAATTCTGGTTTGTTTTAACTAGTAAAAATAATATTGTACTTGTCACAAGATTCGGAACATTTTTAAAAGAAACAAAATGTACCGGGGTTTGGGGACCGGTAATGCACAGACATTAAAATTTTTACTCTGGTGCGGGACCGTCCCTGTGGGACTGGTGCATACATGTTTGCGCAGACAATCAGCGTTTAGTATCAGTTGTATTTCAATAGCACGTGTATTTACGTGTGTGTGTTTTTTTTTAGCTCCAAGAGCTGATACAAACAATACAAAAACAAGTGTACTTCAGCTGAAAATAAACAATGCAACGAAGATAACCCAAGCGTTGTAAATGCGCGCCAAAGTACAACTATGTCAAGAGTCCATGTACTTGCAGAGTTGCCAAATAGTGATAGTGAAAATGATCGCGATGATGAACTGGATAATTATTTTGATCCGGACGATTCTGTAATTGACAAAGACTATGTAGTGTCTGTAGATGAACCGTACAGTGATGTAAGTACGAGGGCTTTATTGGATAACAATAATGAGACGGAAAATGAAAACGTGATTACGTCTGAATCTGAAACTGATGATGAAAACGGGTGGCATGATATAGATGACAGTGACAATGAGGCTGACGAGTTGAAACAATGACTTGCCTATATTAAATTTGAACTTTGCAGAAATAAAAATCTTATAGATGCCTACAAGTTATTTGTAACAGATGACCTTTACAAAATATTGCAGAGCAAACAAAGAGGTTTGCTCGGGAAATGTCAAAATACATCGGTCAAAATCACGTATACGTTCTTGGGTTGAGTGCGATATAGCGTCTTTTCTCAATATGTGTAGTTACCGGATTATTTGATGATCCGTAATAAATTTGTATTGGTCAAAAGATCCCATGTTCAGGAATGAGTTTATTACGAATACCATGAGACGAGACAGATTCCTTTTATTGATGGGTTATGCTCATTTTTGTAATAGTGAGCAGTGTAATAAAGATGACAGCCTCCATAAGTTGGGTGAAGTTTTGAAAGTATTAAATAAAAATTTTCAAGCTGCGTTAACTACAGGATGGGTTTTGGTAGTCGATAAAAGTATAGTACCTTATCAAGGAAGGCTGCAAATAAAACAATATTTCTCCAAAAAGCTCACAGATATGGAATTAAGTTATATAATTTATTTACAGTGGATGGGATATACTAACCACATAATCGTTTATCGTGGTAAGAGTACGATTACTAATACAGACACGCCCCAGAGTGAGCAGATAGTGTATAATCTTCTTGAAAGTGTTAAGTTTAAAATGGCTACTTGTATGCTGATAATTATTGGTCTAGTTTACCTTTAGCCGAATCATTGCTCAACAAACAAATCATTTATTGTGGAACCCTGAGGACCAACAGCATTCCCAAAACGGTACCTAAAAATATGAAAAAGGCGGAAATCTGTGGTACTCAGAACAAGTTCTTAAATTGATGGATATACGGCCAGTTTTAATGTTACGTATTGATCCAACTCATCAACCGCTTTTAAACTAACAGGAAAACGAAACTGACAGCCTGAGCCTATACTTAAACCAAAAGTAATTATTGATTATAATAAAGCAAAAAAAGGCGTAGATATTAGTGATCAGCTGACTTCTTATTCCATATTAAGAAAAGTTTAAAATGGTGCCGTAAACTAGCCTTTCAATTTTTGCTCGGAACAGCTATTGTAAATGCCTGAATTGTCCATCACAAGGTTAGTTCCCAAAAATTGTCTATAATGTAGTTTAAAAGAAGATTGACACGCGAGTTAATTGTTACTTCAGTAGCACATGAAGAAACCACTACTCCAAAAAGTTTTACAACACCTTCGTTAAACCGTCTGGGTCAGGAAAGAAACGGAGAAGACAGTGCCAAGGATGCTATCATAAATTAAGAGAAACAGATTCAAGCAAAATGCAACTAACTTAGTTACAACAGTAACAAATTATTGCAACGAATGTCTTGGACAATCAGGAAACTAGAAAACACGAAACCTGATCACAAACGGATGATAAGGTTCTTACAAGTTTTAATAATTGATCTTAAACCGCTTATAATTTATTTAATGTAACCATAAAAATATAAAACTAATTACGTCACTATCGGTCCCTGAAGACCGGTATCACACTATATCCGCGTAAAGCGACCGGTCCCGAGGGACCGGTAATGCACGTTCCATGGCTTACGTATTTTAGGAACACCGTCAGTTAAGCAAAGTAAACTAGTTTTGGTTTAAAATTTACGTAAATTACGTGTTTTGCTCGTATATGCCCACTTTGTCCCACCAATTATTGCCTCAAAATATCTGAAAGTGTAATTGTTGTGAGTAACGAAGTATTGCTGCCCTTAATTTATCATTAAAACTATATTTTTCCGTTGAAATTGTTATAATTTTAATATTTTTACCCTTTCTGTGGTCATGAAGGGCAAATAATTGTCATGTTCCTGCGTTTTGGCTAGACACCCTAACGAACATTTTTTAGGGTTGATGAAACCTGAGGCTTCGTTGCCTACACTAACACCAAAATTTGTTAGTTAGAGTACGCCATTGAAGCACAAGAACCAAATTAAGAAAGTTGTATAGGTATAGTTCTACTTTATCGATCTATTGTACATCTGATCTTTGTGTTTGGTGACGATCAAAACGTAAGTACTGTTAATTAATACATTATTGGGTGCAACAAAATGGTTATCTATATCACTAGGACGGAAACGACAGCTTTGCCGAAGCCTGAAATTGGGAATAATCAGAAAACTATCGGTTCTGGACTAGTGATCCATATTTTTATAATTCATTCATTAAATATATTTTTGAATATTTGTTTTGTGACGCTATCATATTTTAAATTATGTTGGCAGCATTGAACATCAACTGTCAAGCAGCTCAATGTATGAAAATGCAGTGCAGTTGCTAGTAATATTGCCCAAAAATCATACCACGTTGATTAATTTTACAAATATTGGTACTTACGTGAATTTGAGGCAGTGTATTTTGTTTTTGTCCACATTTTCTGAATTTTCAGTGATGAAAATACAATATAGTTCTACAGAACTATGATCAAGCTGCTTTAAAAAGGTTGAAAACCCCATTTATTTGAATAAATTGGTTAAATCAACGATTATAATTATTTATTGTGTTTAGTGTCGACCAGAACTTACGTATATTTAATTAATAAATTATTAGTTACGTAAAATACTTATTTGTATCACTATGTCAAAAACTGTAGTTTTGTGAGTACGAGCTGGAGGGTTGCAACTGCGGATTCTCGTCAAACTATCGTTGCAACACTAGCGATTCACAACATTTCTTGAAATGACGTTAATAATTTAAAAATATTTTTGAGCACGTAGTTACTAGGGAAGTATTTTTGATTAATAAATTATTGATTAAACAAAAAGGTGATTTGTGTCACTCCCTCGGAAACTCTATTGCGAATATTCACCAATCCATCGTTTCTGGACTAATGATATACAACATTTGTTGTACTCAACATTATTAATTTATTAAAAATATCTTGAAGTTTATTAATCTGTATGACATTAAAATGCAACACCACATCACCAAAATTTGTTGGTTAGAGTTACATGTACCCCAATAAAGGACAAAAAACAGATTAAGAAAATTGTTAGGTAAGTATTGTATAGTTCTACTTTATCAATGTAGGTTACATCTGATAGATAATGTAATTTAATTTATTTGAATAAATTGAGTACAACCCATGATTGTGATGAGTCGATCAGAACGTAGGTGCTCTTGACTAATAAATTATTAGGTTAAAGGAAATACTTATTTATATCACTAGGGCAGAAACGATAGTTTAGCTAGTATGGAAAGAAATCCAACGCCCGCAGTTGCGAATACTCGGAAAACTATTGTTTCTGAACTAGTAGACACATTGTTTGTGCTAATGAAGTTTAATAATCTGTATGACACTAAAATGCAACACTGTCAGATCACCAAAAAACGTATTAAGAAAATAGTCAGGCACGTATATAGTTCTACTTCGTCAATGCGTTTGCATTTGCAATAATTATTGTTATAATTTTTTTGTCTTTGGTGTGGGTCAAAACACAAGTACTCATGATTGGGTTAAACAAAATAGTCATTTATATCACTAAGACAGAAAGGATAGTTTTGTGAGTATTAGCAGAAAATTGAAGCCCGCAATTGCGTTTCGGGACTAGTGATACACATTTTTGTGCTGTTATTAATTCATTAAATATATTTTTGAAAATTTGTTTGGTGACGCTATCATGTTATAAATTATGTTGGCAGCATTGAACATCAACCTGTCAAGCTATGCATGAAAATGTTGTGCATATTATTAGTAATATTGCCTAAAAATTATCCCACGTTGATTAATTTTAGAAATAGTGGTACTTAAATGAATTTGTGGCAGTGTGTCTGCATTTTTTTGTATTTACTGTTACTTCTGTAGGACTGGAACTAATAATTCTACAGAACTATGATCAAGCTGCTTTACAAACGTCGAAAATTTAGTTTACTTAAATAAATTGCGTACAGCCCATGATTATAATTATTTTTTGTCTTTGGTGTCGATCAAAACGTAATTACTTTTGATTTAAATTATGGGTTAAGTAAAATACTGATTTGTATCACGAGGCCAAAAACGATAGTTTTGCAAGTATGAGCAGAAAGCCGAGGATCGCAACTGCGATTTCTCGCAGTTAAAATTATTTCAAAATATTTTTGAACACTTAGTTATTCGTATCACCAGGCTAGTACTATCTTTTCAGGACTAGTGATACACAACATTGTCGTGCTGACGTTATTAATTCATCAAAAATATTTTGAAGTTTAATTATCTGTATGACACTAAAATGCGACAAGGTCAGATCAAACAGAATTTGTTGCTTAGTTACATTTTACCTAATAAAATGAAACATTTTAAGGAAATTGACAGATACACCTGTTTATTATTTGTTTAATAACCAATCTCTGGTTATCATTTTTTTTTTTTGTGTTTGGTGTCGATCATAACATAACATACTTCTGATTAATCAATTATTGGTTAAACAAAATAGTTATTTACAGTTGTTGGCTTCAGACTTGTTCTACAATTCTGCTCATCGTATTTGGCCTAATGATATACACTTTTTTGTGCTGATGTTATCGATTCATTAATGTTTTTAATGTCATATTGGCAGCATTGAACAGGTTCAACGTGTCAAACGGCTCTATATTATAAAACAGCAGTGAGCAAATGGTCACATATCAAAACTGGGTAACTTCTCTTCAATGGCGTAATTGTAGTAGTTGTACAGAACCACTTTACAAATGCTGAAATTTAAGCATGATCAAATTTACAAATGTACTGAAACGCATGCGGATGCGATTTTTCGCACACTCGTAAAAAATAACACTCTCGTAAACAAAATGTTCCTAACACGTATGTGAAGTCCCTTTTTCGCAGTCGACTGGTTGACCTAACTCCAGTTTGCATTATTCGGTCAAGGGCAGCCTCGTTCGAAAAATTTCCACACCTTACCAAACAAATAGTTATTTGTATCACTAAGCCAGTGCGATAGTTTTGCGAATATGAGCAGAACTATCGTTTCTGGACTTTTTGCACTGACGTTATTAAATTATTAAAAAATTGCTTAATTGTGATTCTAAAATGAAACTACCAAATTAAACAAAAGTTGTTGATTAAAGTTATATTTCCACCCCTAAAGGCACAAAACACATCAAGAAAATTATCAGGGAGGTACAGGTGTCGTTCTATTTTACCGATATATTTACATGTGACAGATACGTGTAATTTAATTTATTTGAATAAATTATGTTATAATTATTATTATTATAATTTTTTATTGTATTTGGTGTCGATCAAAACATAAGTACTATGAATTAACACATTATTGGTTAAACAACATTTTTGTTTGTACCACTGAGTTTCTGGACTAGTGCTGATGTTATCGATTCATTAAAAAAATTTTGAAAATTTCTTTAGTGACGCCATCAAATTTGAAGTCATGTTGGCAGCATTTCACGTCAACGTGTCATACGGCTATATGTTGTGACAGGTGTCAGCAAATATTTCCATACGAAAACTCAGTGGTAAACAGTAACGAGAAAAAATTGAAATAATACCTTCCAATAGTTTGTAGTAGTATTTGTATTAGTTTTATTTATCGCAGAATGATAAAATCCACCTTCAAGTAGCGCAATTCTCGCTCTAAAAAATACCGTAAAATGGGAACGAAGTACCTGATAGCGAGAAACAACAAAAATGATAGATTATAATTTTAACAATACCACAACATTGGACTTCAATTAAATAAATGCAAAAAATAAATTTCAAATTTTCCCATGTGCAGTAGCTGTGCAAAGTACAACTAGTAAAGAAATTAAACCAATACTGAAAATTTTACACCAATCGACACTATGTTAGATTGTACAGTAAATAAAACCTCTGAATAATCAAAAAATAGTACTTCGTGTATTTGGGGCGGTGAAGGTTTCGTTCGGCCGAAGTTGTCCCTTTAAAATGGTTCCAGTTATTATACCGTTCGGTTCTTCAAAATTGTGATTTAAGAAAGCCGGTTCGAAAAAGCGGCAATAAAAACAAGATACTGGGATTACTGAATAAACTAATCATCGTCTCATAATTTTGTTATAAGGTGATTATTTACTATTAAATGTTTGGCCAATATCAGAAAAAATAGCTCACATATTGCAAAAGAACAAAAAATACAAAGTAGCTTGAACTCCGGTATTTGTAAACTGAACTGCACATTCTGTAATTCTTTTGTATATTGGAGAAACACTTAAGAACTTTGATGTTAGATACAAACAACACATTGGATGTTACAAATGTTATGCCAAACATTTAATAGCAAATAATCACCTTTTAGCTTCACGAAACAACATTACTAAACTTTTACATTTTTGTAATAAAAAAGATGTTTTGGAAGTATTCGAAATTTATAAACATAAAGAAAGTACCTTTAATCAACGAACAGGTTGATCTTATACCTCCTTTAACAGATATTTTAAATATAGAATTATAATTCACATCAAGTTTGCGGTTTACCTTAATTATTTGTTACCATAACAGCTTGTTATTTTAATTATATACTTGTTTGATAATGACACATGTTGTATTTATAACTCGTAGTGAAATAATTAATTATAAAAAAGAAATTGTTCAATTATATTGTACTTAAAACATTGGGTGTATTAAGTATTTAATGGATAAGAAGTAGACTATCTTTCAACAACGTACCACACTCATTGAAAACATTTAACCCTTTACCGCCTCGTGTTACCTCAAAGTAACATACCAAATTTATATCTATTACTACTTAAATACGAGTTTTAGATCATTAGTGGCCTGGTGTAACGTTCAAGTAACATCATGGCATACGAGTTTCAATACAGAGGACGCCACCTAGAATATTTTACACTCGTCCAAGGTAATTATTCCATGTGACGTAGTGGCGGCTAACCCACTTTAACCGTAGTAAAAGTTAAAAATTATTCAAAAATACGAAACACACGTGCTAAACTAAATTATTTTGTGAGATATATAGGTTCAGTTGTTGTATTAGTACATTTAGACAGTGGAAAATTGTTGTTATTTACACATTGACAACCCAAAATAGGTATGTTACCTTAAAGTTACAATGAGCTGTAATGATTAAAATAGGCTTTTATTTATAGTCATGGATCCAAAAAACTTTACAAACCAAAGGTTCTTTATTATTAATAGGAAATTCGGAAGACTCTGACGACCCACTTTTAAGTGACAGCGATGTAGAGGATGCCACTATGCTTGCATATGGTTCTGATTATTTTGTTGAAGTAGATGAAGAAATTGAGAACATGGGCATAGTCATACCTGAAACACCCTTAGAAGACAGTGAAGAGAACCTGCACAATAATAAGTCTGATGAAGAACACAGCCACTTTTTTGATCCTAACGAATGGGAGACTGTCAGTCAGATCACGAATAATTGCGATGAATATTTCCCTCATATTTAAAAAATCCCATAAGAGGAATGCAATTATCGCAAAATTACAAAGGTAACTGCACTGTCCAAATTGAAAATTGCATTTCGATAATTGTCTTGTATCCAGGGAAACGTCATTGTTGAAAAATTAAAGAAGATTTTGTATCTAATAGCAACCACTTGAATTTTGAAAATTATTCGGGAAATATTCGACACTTCGGTGTCAGGCTCTTCGTAAAAAATATAGAAATAAACTCATGCAGTTGTTAGAAAACACTCTTTCAAGCAAAATTATCGATAATTTTGATGTACTTATGCTATTACTTCGAAAATCGTCACGAGTGCTTTAGCACGAGTGGCGATTTTCTAAAGACAACTACGGACGACTCTGACTGACAAAAATTGTCAACAGATTCCTACCACGAGTTGGATTCAGCAAGACAATCCAAAGAAAATGCAGAAAAATTAAAGGTTTTTTCGAAATGCAGTGTTTATAGTAATTGTGTTATAAATAATAATTACCTATTATTAATACAGTTTATTGTTGAATTTTTTTACCTTTATTGTCACCTGTATTATCGCTGTTAGAACTTGTCCATTAGTATAGAAAGATTGCCAGTGTAATCAGATCATAATTGGCTCAAATTCAAAACATAGACTGTTTCGATTGGTTGCTAAATTTTGAATTTAATTGTCTGTTGATGAATTAAAACGGTTTATAGGCATAACATTTTTGATGTCCATTTATGGCCTACCTCGTACCAGAATGTTTTGGCAACGAAACACTTAGAGGCGATGTCATGAAATCGGTGGGAGAAGATAAATTAAAAAATTTATTTCAATGACAATACACATCTTACTGAAGACAATGATAAATTACACCAAATCCGGCCCTTTATTGGTGAAATGGTGAACAATTTTAACAAAATCCGATGACAGAAAAAGTATGTATAAACAAATGATACCATGTACGGGTCATCATTCTGTAAAACAGTACATGAAAGGTAAACGGAAAATGGGGATACAAACCCTTCGTGTTATGTGGCTCTGACGGAATTGTATACAACTGAGAACTTTATTGCTGTAGATCACGATCCTGGTCTTCCAGATGTTGGTGTTAGTGGTAATGTTGTCTTGCATTTAGCAAAAATAATTCCCAGAAATGTGTATCAGAAGATATAATTGGTTCAACAGCTTGCAACTACAAATTGAGTTGCATAAAATGGGAATTCATAGTTTGGGCACAGTGCGTTCCAATCACTTAGGGGGATGCTTATTTACAAGTGATGAAGACATGAAAAAAAAAGTATCTGTAGAATAAAAGAACGCAGTTGTAGAAGATGTTGAATTAGTGCCAATAAAGTGGTATGACAATCAACCGATGTACTTGCTAAGTTCTTTTGCCGGGGTTTATCCTACAAAACAAATAAACGTTGGTATTCTAAAACCAAGACTAGAATTGATGGAGATTTTCATAATGCTGTAACTATTTATCAGGTTGATGCATAAGTAATGGCGTTTTTATTTAAAGAAAAAATATATTTTACTACAAAAATTTACAACGTATTAATCAATTGTATATTCTTCGTTATTATTAAGGACTTCCTTACAGCGTTCGATATTTCTACGGTAAAAATCGTTCGGCCTTGACTCAAAAAAATGATCCAACCAAGTCCGTAATTCCACATCATTATTGAACGAAACACCCCGCAAACTGTTCGAAAGTGATCGAAATAGGTGAAAATCTGACGGAGCCAAATCAGGAGAATATGGAGGGTGTGGCAATACTTCCCAACCAAGCGTTTGAATTGCCCTCTTTGTCATATTAGCAATGTGAGGACTAGCGTTGTCGTGATGAAGAAGAAGGTAATGCTGCCGATGGGGTCGTTTTTCCCGAATAGCTTTGTAGGGGCGATGCATTTCTTCAACGTATAGCTCTGCATTGACTGTTTAGTTACGCCCGAACAATTCATAGTGAATGATACCTTCCCAGTCCCGCCAAACGCATAACATCGTCCTTCGAGGGTGAAGATCTTGTTTCGCTCTAGGCGTGGCTTGTTCATTGGGACTTAGCCACTGCTTTATTTGCTTCATATTCACATACAAACACCATTTCTCGTCGCCGGTAACGATTCGGTAGAGGAACCTCTGATTGTGACCATGATTGTGAACGATCAATCCAACGGAAATTGTGGAACGTTGATTTTTGTTGTTCTCGCTCAAAACATGAGGAGCCCGCGCGCCAAGTTTCTGAACTTTTCCTAAGGATTTCAGATGTCGACATATCGTTGATTGGTCACATTCGATTTCCTGTGCCAACTCCCTAGTTGATTGGCTTGAATTTTCATGAAGAAGTTGATTCAATCGCTCTTCATCGAACCTAACAGGATGTCCTGAACGATCCATATCATTAAGTTCGAAAATTCTGCTTTTGAAACGTTTAAACCAGTTTTGCGCCGTCCTAAAAGGCATGGCATCTTTTCACCGTAAACATCGCAAATCTCACGAACAGCTTCACTGGCTTTGGTACCTCCTTTAAACGCAAAAAGAAGATAATGTCTGTAAGGCTGGTTTTTGTCTACTTGACATTCCATTACAATAAGGTTACATTTAACAATTAAGAACAAAATACAAAAGCAAACACACTATATGACCGAACTACTAATTATCTGACAAGCTCAATATTGAGTAATCAAAATTTTGTTATTTCAGAGCCAACTTTAAATTAAAAAAAAACGCTATTACTTTATGCATCAGCCTAATACAATCAATTTATAGGAGGAGTGAATTTGGTGGATTCAGTTGTGGCACTGTATCGAATTACCATTCGCAGCAAAAAATGGTGCCATAAAGTCTACCTCCACCTCATGGATTTGTGCATAATGAACGGCTGGCTGTTATACAGAAGGGACTGTATTAGTTGTCAAGTATCAAAAAATGGGCAGTTCAGCTTGCTGCAATTCAAAGTTGCCAGTACGCTATGTACCATTGGTGACACACAAAATCAAAAAAGACGAGGATGTCGAAGCTTCCAAGTGTTCAAAAGGAAATTGAGCAAAAATAGAAATGCCATCATTGGACATAAGAAGAGATGGTATAGGTCACTGACCAATATTTCAGGAAAAGAGAGGAAGATGTAAATTTCTAGGGTGTAATGGTGCACCAACATTTTTTATAAAAATACAAGGTGCACTTTTTTCATATCGATAATTTTGTTTAAGTACCTATCTTTTATCGCTCACTGTAACCTACAGGTAGGTTACAAACCCCTAAAATCTGCAGGGGTGGGTGAATTCTACTATTAAATATGGTATGTTGTATTATTACTCAATTAAAATATCACTCAAAAAATTTTTTTTACATGTGGTTTAATTCGGGCTTTAGAGTTATTAGTATTACCTAATATCACATGTTAAAAACGTGTTTTGTGAACTATATCTTATATGTGGACAAAAGTAATAGTTTTTTCAATTGCAAATATTATAAACTACTTTCTTAGCGCGCCGTTGTTTGGGGCACTCGGAGCGACGGCCCTTATTATTATTTATCGACATTTTTTCTTTTCTGTACATGAAATTTATATAGATTAAAAGAGGGCCTATCAGGCAGCTCAACAACGTACTTAATTGTTAATATTTGAAAATATTTAGAACAAATATAAAGTCACTTGCAGAGAATGAATTTTCAGTCATGCAAAACTGCATGCTTTAGCCTATGAGACCATATTGTTGAATTTATAATTGTTTGACATAATCACCAACGGAAAATGTAGGGTATCAAAGTTGTTATTCCTTTTACCAAATGAATATTTATATTATAAAATCAATGTGATCTATTTTAACATTTAAGTTTATACACTATTTACATACTATTTATGCGCACGCTTCAATTTTACATTCAGAATTTAAGGTGTTTTACATTTTAACAAACATTTATTGATATTTTATGTGTTAAACGAGAATTTAAAGGTTATTTTATTTAGTGGTGCCATAAATAGCCTAATATTCTAGTTTATTTGAACTACTATTGACATAATCATTAATTTTCATTGACAGTTAAACTTGAAAATTCAAAATAATAAATTTAAAAAATTTTTAAAAGTTAACCATCGTCGAAAAAATAGCAGCTATTTTTGAATTGTTGTTTTAACACGCTGGACAAATTCAAATTAACCTATTATTCACAGTGGAATGTAGAAAGAATTTCAAAAATAGATCAGTGTTTGTTAACATTGATGAAATTACGATTAAACTTGCCCCATGAAGATTTAGCAATTCGATTCAACTGTATCAGGGCAACGGTTACCAATATTTTTATGACTTGGGTGTCTGCATTACACGTAGTTCTATTTAAACAGTTGATGGCAACCATACCATCAAGAAAAAAAAATCAGAGTTGCCTGCCATCTCCATTTTTGGAATTTCCACACTGTAGAATAATATTGGACTGTACAGGGTGTCCCAACGATAGAGTAAAGTAAGTTATGCTTAACTAGAATTATTTGTGTAAATATTGTATGGACCATGGGGTAGAGGTAAGAAGTGTGCATTTTTTTAAAATATTGGAAGTTATACAGGGTGTGCCAGAAAAGCAGGACGTGAAAAAGTATGATTTTTTAAATAGAACACCCGTATTTGATTTTAGTTTTAATTCTACGTGTCCATACAAACATATTTTGTCATACAAAAGATTGGCTGAAAGTTTTAGTTCTTGAGATATTCGCGTTTAAAGATTATTATGGTCATTTTCATGGGGTTGATGAATGGGCAATTGTTCCGTTATTTCACAATAAAAAAAATTGATATTTCGTGTGAAAAATGAGTGATATTATACTAACGTTTAGACCGAGTAGTATTTCTAATTTTCTCAACAGGGTGTTTGTTATAACCATTCAAATTTGAAAATTTTCAAATTAAAAAAAATCAGTTTTTTTTAATTGCACACCTATATATTTTTATTTCATTTTATTCGGGATTAAAAATCTATCATTTTGTCAAATATATCCTATATCTATTTTTGATAGTTTTCGAGTAATTTCGATTTTTTCACACTAGCTACTTTATTTTCGATAACATTGCATTGCATGGATCTTGGTAGCCATGGAAAATAATAATTGCGTTACTAAGATACAAAGGTTTCCTACTTGTCAAAATAAACACATATTAAATTTGTCGTTTTCGCATTTAACTTGTTATCAATTCTTGTATCAATTATGGATTATTCGACAAATGAATTAATTGATATGATATACGTGTTGGGCGAGGCTGAAAAAACCCTTTATTGGCACAACGAATCTACAAAATGAAATATCCTGAACGTCGAATACCTACTACTGTTGGCTTGGAAAATTTGATGGATAGATTTGATTCTAGCGGTAGTGTTAAATACTTCAAACGTAAAGTTGTTAATAAAAGGGCAGCTAATGAAGAAAAAGAACTTGAAATATTATTAAATATTCAAGAAAATCCCAAAGTGAGTTCTGGAACATTAGCGACGATATGTGATACCTCCAAATCAAACGTGAATCGAACAACGCTGAAGTATAAGTACCATCCCTATCACATTGAGCTCCATCAAGAATTGCGAAAAGAGGATTTTGCAAGACGAATTGAATTCTGCAATATCATTAATCAACGGCTGCAATTAAATAACAACTTTTTGTGCTCCATAATGTTTTCCGATGAGGCGACGTTTAAAAGTAATGGGGCTGTAAATCGGCATAATATGCACTATTACGCCATCGATAATCCATTTTGGCTACGGGAAGTTCAAAACCAAAATCATTGGTCACTAAATGTGTGGTGTGGTATACTTAATGACCAAATTATCGGTCCCTATTTTTTTGATGATCCATTAACGAGCCGCAGCTATTTGCATTTCTTGCGTGAAGAATTGCCTGTGTTACTTGAGGATATCAATTTAGAAGGACGACTAAATATGTGGTTGCAACAGGATGGTGCACCTCCACATTTTTATCGGGACGTAAGGGAATTCTTGAACCAGCAATACCCGGAGAAATGGATAGGACGTAATGGCTTTATATTATGGCCACCCAGGTCATGCGATTTAACTCCACTGGATTTTTTCCTATGGGGATACATAAAAGATCTGGTGTATATTATTAAACCTACAACAAGGGAGGACATGAAAAATAGAATTCGAAGCTTGTCGCACAGTGACCCTCTTATGTTATTCGAAGTGAGACAGAACATGAGAAAAGGCTCAATATGTGTATTCAGCAAGAAGGCCGTCTATTTGAGCATTTACTAGACGCAATGTTGAATAATTATTGAATTACTGTTTCTCATTAATAAAAACTGTTAATATTCTCGCTTAGGTGGTTTGTTTTATTTCGTCGCAATTGTTTTCCATGGCTACCACGATCCTCAATAATGTTATAGTATCGTATGTAACGTAGCTAGTGAGAAAAATCGAAATTCCTCGAAAACTATCAAAGATAGATATAGGATATATTTGACAAAAATGATAGATTTTTGATCCCGAATAAAATGAAATAAAAATATATAGGTGTGCAATTAAAAAACTGATTTTTTTAATTTGAGAATTTTCAAATTTGAATGGTTATAACAAACACCCTGTTGAGAAAATTAGAAATACTACTCGGTCTAAACGTTAGTATAATATCACTCATTTTTCACACGAAATATCAATTTTTTTTATTGTGAAATAACGGAACAATTGCCCATTCATCAACCCCACGAAAATGACCATAATAATCTTTAAACGCGAATATCTCAAGAACTAAAAACTTTCAGCCAATCTTTTGTATGACAAAATATGTTTGTATGGACACGTAGAATTAAAAACTAAAATCAAATACGGAGTGTTCTATTTAAAAAAATTATACTTTTTCACGTCCTGCTTTTCTGGCACACCCTGTATAACTTCCAATATTTTAAAAAAATGCACACTTCTTACCTCTACCCCATGGTCCATACAATATTTACACAAATAATTCTAGTTAAGCATAAACTTACTTTACTCTATCGTTGGGACACCCTGTACTGAATTACGTACAGTTGTACCGAAGAATTTGGAGAAGCAGCGCTTAACATACAGCTCGTATAAGCATTGCAACACATGGAAAGTGCTTGTAGGTGTTGCTCCAAACGCTGTAGTAACCTACATTAGTGAAGTTTACCCAGGGTCTTTGTCAGATAAGAAAATTGTCCAACATTGTGGTATCCTTAACAAAATGTGTTCAGGCGACATGATTTTAGCTGATAAATATTCCACCTTTTTTAAGCACTCCTCAGTTCACCGAGAAGCAAGTATTTGAAACGCGAACAATTGCAAAGGCAAGGATCCATGTAGAGTGAGCTATTGGCAGGATTAAGTGTTACAATATTTTAGATCGCATACCACAGACATTAATTGCACACACTTCCACTATTTGCCAAGTATGTGGAGCATTAACAAATTGGCAGTACCCATTAATAAAAGAAGTAGAGGAATACTATAACTCATTTGTTTGTTACCTAATAATAAATGTGCTGAGCTTTTCAACTGTTTTATTATAAATTAACATCACATATACAATTTAATAATGCACGTTTTAGGATTAAAATGTAATTTCATCTTTGAATAAACAACATTTTTTATGACTATTTTACATTATATATATATATATATATATATATATCTTCGATTAATTTAGGTATGTATTGGTTTACATAGAAACTTTGAAGAATTGTTACGTTACTGGCCCATGACAAATCTTTTTTAATAATTGCAATAACACTTCCTTTAAGAGTCCATATTATTAAATAACATTGAAATCGATTTAAAATATATAAGAGACCTTGAATTTGATCATAGTAATGATGTTGCTTTTTGATGTGCAATTCACCATCATCTTTAAAATAAATAATATAGATTTTTGTATTTTTTTAATTTTTCTCGTAAATCGTCATTTCGATGAGAGTATGGACACTTTACTTCTACTATCCAGTCCTCTCCTACCAAACCATCAGAACTGCCTCCTAAAAATCCAGTTGGAGTCAGCCACAATCCTGTTGGAAGCACGTTGAGGTTGGATGCCGTGGTAAAGTTTTCAATTGCAACGCTTTCGTGAGTTTTGCCCCATTGAATTGCTTTCACCCCGTCCAAGTTATACAGGGTGTTCCTTAATGATATGCGAATATTGAAGTGGATGAATCTACACGAAAAAATAGTTATAGTTTGATTAATAAAGTACGGTCCTAAAATGTATCGTTACGGAAATACGGGGTGTCAACGATACACGAAAAATACGAAAATTAATTGATATCTTCTAAACCGCTAAACATTTTTCAGTGAAATTTAATACGAAGCTAGAGTGCATGAAAGTGGATATTTTTCGATCCGAAGTTAAATTCCAGCTTCCGCAGTGGCGTGCGTACGGGCACTCACTTGGATATTTTTGAAGAAAAAAAATGATTTCTTGAAAAATAAAATTATATTTTAATTCCTCATTCAATTTGAAAAATAAAAGCTCTCTTGTATTATGTTCCTAGAATGTTCCGTTTGGGAGTAATAAAATAAAAAACGTTGTGTTGTACGAGAAAATGATGTAATTTAATGATTGAAAGAATACGTTACAAATTGGCATCTGCCTTCAATGAACAACAACAAAAACAACAAATGGAAACATACAGCATAAACATGATATTGGGAACAAGTAATATGGAACGGTAATCACAAAAATTGTTGGAAATGGCCTCCTTCACTCAAAATACATGCTTCTGCCCTCCTTCTCATGGAATTCCGCACTCGTTGAAATATTCCCGGAGTATGTTTTATATTATTACATGCTGCAACTATTCTCTCTTTCAATTCTTCTACACTGTTAATGGGACTTGTGTACACTAGCGTTTTTAGATAGCTCCACAAGAAAAAATCTAAGCTGTTAAGGTCGGGGGACCGTGGTGGCCATTCTTGAGGACCCCCACGGCCTATCCAACGATTAGAATAAACAGTATCTAGATGATTGCGAACCATTCCACTGAAATGTGCTGGTGCACCATCATGCATGTACCGCATATGGTGTTTTATTAAAAGCGGAACATCCTCAAGCAGCTCAGGCAATTGTTCACGAATGAAAGTAAGGAAAGATTGTCCATCAAGTCGTCTCGGAAGAAAGAATAGGCCAATAAAGTAATCGGCTATAATTCCTGACCAGACGTTCACCGAAAATTGATGTTGGATATGGGTTTCAGTTGTGGCTTTGGGATTCTCATCCGCCCACAAATGGTTATTGTGAAAATTCTGAACCGCGTTTCTTGAGAAATTACATTCGTCCGTGAACAGGATATGTGAATCGAATTGTGGATTATGTGTAATATTATGAAGATACCACCGACAAAAAGTTACTCGCTTAGGAAAATCTCCCGGGAGTAATGCCTGTACTCTCAAAATATGGTATGGATATAACAAATAATCCATTAAAATTCTCCAAACAATTTGATGGCAAATATTCAAGTTTGTAGCTATCTTTCTTGTACTCGTTTCAGGCTGTTCTTCGACTGCGTGCAGGACTGCTTCCTCAATTTCAGTTGTTCTTACACTTAGAGGCCTACCTTCAGATGTGCCTCTTCGGACACTACCAGTTTCAACAAGACGCTGATGAATATTTGAGAAGGTTCGACTATCTGGTAAAGCACGATTGGGATATCTCTGGTGATAAATCCGTCTGGCATTTTCTCCATTGCCATCAGCGAGGCCATACACATAATGCATATCAGCCATTTCAGCAATTGTATACATCATTAATAACAAAATTGTATAAAAACAATGGGAAAAGTTAATTTACAGTGACTTAAATTGAAAATGTCACATGGAACAAGCAAGTGTCATTTTGAAAAGCAACTAGACTTATTGCGAAATTGTTATTTCATTCATTGAATTAATTTTCTCGTACAATACAACGGTTTTTATTTTATTACTCCCAAACGGAACATTCTAGGAACATAATTCAAGAGAGCTTTTATTTTTCAAATTGAACGAGGAATTAAAATGTAATTTTGTTTTTCAAGAAATCAGTGGCGTATAATTTTATTTCTTTAAAAATATCCAAGTGAGTGCCCGTACGCACGCCACTGCAGAAGCTGGAAATTAACTTCGTATCGTAAAATATCCACTTTCATGCACTCTAGCTTCGCACTAAATTTCACTGGAAAATGTTTAGCGGTTTAGAAGATATCAATTAATTTTCGTATTTTTCGTGTAACTTTGACACCCCGTATTTCCGTAACGGTACAGTTTAGGACCGTACTTTATTAAGAAAACTATAATTATTTTTTCGTGTAGATTCATCCACTTCAATATTCGCATATCATTAAGGAACACCCTGTATATGCCTGAAATAAAAGCATGTTTTAATTCCTCCTATTACATGGGATTTATTCATTTTAATAAATTCTATGTAAATATTAATATTGCTTACCAGTAAGACTTCTATATAGTGAATCAGGAAAGCAATTCTTTCGGCACGCTGATAAAACGGGGCCAAAATTGCTTGCTGTCAAGCGATGCTTTCGTGCAAGAAGCCAGTTTTCATTTTTGTGCTGGCCTACTGTTTTATGTACGACATCCATTATTGTGGAATCACTTACAGCACACTTTTGTCTTAGGTAATCTGCTTTGTTGTCTGCAGAAAAGAATTCGTTGGTACATATAATTTCTGCTATATTTGGCACCAACAACCCTCCAGCCTCATTAGGTTCTTTCTGCAAATGCCAAGTAAATCCAATCGTTGAACCAAAATTATTTAACTGGCCACGTAGCTCTTGTAGTTCATCTTTGGTCATTTTTCTGTCGATGGCATAGTATGGTTTCTTCGGGTACATCTCATTACAAGTAATAATTTGCTCAGATTTAGATTTTATTGTGTTGCGCCAAGTACAATGCTTGTCTGTTATAGAGATATTGTAGTGTGCAAAAAGCAAAAGAGCTGCTATATGGTGGCACTTTATACCTTTTGGGCAAGAACATTGTGCTGAAGATATGTCTTCAGACTTGTCTAATGAAATCTATAAAAAGTTAAATTAAAGATAAATTACTACATTGATGCAACATTCCTACCACAACTTTATACACACTATTTTTCATGCTAGCATGTACATTTCCCCGAATTAACATTAATTCGGCATCAAAGTCCATATTCTCAACATGGCATATTATTTAATAAGCCAGTATCGTACATTAACATTTTCAAAATACATACTTTATAAATTAAATAAGGGTATTCACAAGATATTTAAGGTGAAAATTACAAAATTGATTTTTATGCGAATCACCCTGTAATTTAATATTTCTCCGTTAATCTTTTTTTCATTGTCTGTAATTTGATGTGTACCCTATAGAAGTTTTGCGAAGTTACTATATCAGTTTTCTTATATCGACTTTGTGATGACAAGCCTGTCGCAATGAATAACCTTATCGCAGCTCATAAATGTTTTATTTTATTTAATGCAATGGCATTTATGTCATTCTAACGTTATTTGTTATAAGAAAATTAATATGTAATTAATATCAACAAATAATGTATTAATAGTGAGCAAACCTCCGAAGACAAATATTATTAAGATGCCAAATATATTCGAAGAGAAATATTATTTGTTAATTTACTAATACCTATCTGCAATCAGTTTGAATAAGTTACTTATAGGTGTAATGTATCTAGATTATAAGTAATCTCACCACTATAGAGGTAGAGTTTGCCATGCGCGCTCTTTTTAAGTGATATCCCCAATAGCCTAATCCCTTATTACCTGGGAAATGCAGTTCTATTTGTAATGAAACAAACAAATACAGGGATGGTCGAACGAAATTGATTTTCCGTCTTTATAATGAAAATATAAATCGTTACCGAATTTTAGTTTGAGGGACATTTATTTCTGATTGCAGATTGGCATTCAACCCTCTGCAGTGAGGTGAACCAACTAAATAGATGTAATGTGAATTTTGAAATAATTTTGTAATTCAGCAATACTAATAATGTTGAACGAAATTAGATTTAGCGCCCTCTGAGTAATTTACGTAATTCAATTAGACACTCATTTGAAAGTGTTTTATTAGTAATTCAATGCTAATAAAGTATCCAGAAATCACATTGAATAAGTAAAATCAACTAAATAAGTGTAGGTGTAGTATCACACTTTTGATTTTCAGCTGATTTTAATAATAAATGTGATTTCGGGGTACTTTTATTTATTGCATTGAATTACTAATAAAAATAGCTTTCAAATGAGGTGTCACTCTTTGAATTACGTAACGATTATTTTTCACTCAAGAGGGCGCTAAAATCAGAATTTGTTACAACAATGTTAGTATTGCTAAATACAAAATTACCATTTCAAAAATGTGCCACACTTGGTACATTCCCTATCTTTTTAGGGTTGGTTCACCCTACTGCTAGAGGGTTGAAGTGCCAATGCTGCAATCAGGAAAAAAAGTGTCCCCCTCCAAACTAAAATCGACGGGTTCGAGCGATTTTCCACATTTTCATTTTAAAGCCGGAAAATTGAGGTGTTAAGTTTTCGTTGGACCACCCTGTATATAAAATAAATACTTTAAGGAACGAATACTAACAAAAACAAGAGAAATTAAAGTAGATCATTTATTACATATGGACGGTTAAGAGAACGTAACCCACCATGCAACATGTTCAAAAGAGTTCCGTCTTCGTTAAGATGATGCTGTCACATTCGTACATAGTCAGGGACAACTATGAAATAATAAATATCTACACTCAATAGAAAGCCTCCGAATATTTTCATAACATATCATGCAAGAATTGGATTTAGCTGGAAAAAGTACGTTAATTCTGAGACAATTTGGATTACCGATTTTTATCGTTCTGAATTTTCTTGTGTAACTCTGTATTTCCCTGTATAACCCTGTATCGTAGACTAAGGGTAAAAAGAGCTTAACTTTCCTATCTCCATTTTCTTTAATTTTTAAAAACTATGACCTTATAGTCATTCGAAATACCATGAATTTATACTGAAAAACCTAACTGCAATGAACGATCATGTAGGCTGTGAAAACAAATTGTTACTTATTTTGACGTATCTGTCAAAAATAATTTCTTAGCACAGAACATTTGTGTTTCTTATTAACAAGTGTTTTGTTTAAATGTTTCTACTGTCTAATAAATTGTTGTAAAAAGTAATATAATAAATATAATATAATTTAATATAATGTTTCGTTCAGTTTCTTATTAATAATTTTTACGTTGATTAAACTTTATGTTTAAGTGTTAATTATGGCTTTTGCAAATAGAGCAAACTGTTATGTGTGTAACAGAAATTATAATAGAAGACAAATGAATCGTCTCTATGACGAAGAAAACATTTTACAGCAAGAACTTGCAATTTTGAGTCGTGAAGCTTTTGAAAGACCACCTTTGAATATTGATGAAGATAGTAGGGTATGTTTTAATTGTTTTTAGGTTATATTGGTAGACATCAGAGCCATGGAAAATAATCCCAATTGTCTCAGAATCAACGTACTTTTTCCAGCTAAATCCAACGCATGTAATGCCAATGAAAATATTCGGAGGCTCTCTATTGAGTGTAGGGTAAATATATTTATTGTTTCAAACATAGTTGTCCCTGACTATGTACGAATATGTCAGCATCATCTTAACGAAGACGGAACTCTTTCGAACATGTTGCAAGGTGGATTACGTTCTCTTAACCGTCCATACGTAATAAATGACCTACTTCAATTTCTCCAGTGTCTTCGAACAGCTGCTACCAGTAATAATGGTCGAACCTATGAAGATATAGATAACTTTATAGAAGAGGAATTTAAATCGTTAACATCGATTTCCAAAAATAATTTCAACGAATTATGAGACCTGCAATTTTTTTGAACAAGATGGAAATCGTGTAAATATAACAAGAAAATACTTAACAACTTTTCTCCTAAAAATGAAACACGATTTATCAGATAATTTTTTAAAAGTTATATTTCAATATCCGTCTAGACAAGTAACTAGTTTAGTTATTAATAAGGTGCGGTTATGTCTAATGCAACGATTTGTACCATATAATATAGGATTTAACGCAATCACCAGAGCCAACTATATAGACAGACATGTCTCTGGATTTACAAACACACTGTATAATCCTAATCCTGACATTCCCAAAGCCATAGTGTAGGTATATAGACTGCACATATAACAAACTCGAAAAAAGTTCTAATTTTAGAGTACTTAGACAATCGTACTGCTATTATAAAATGCAGCATTTGGTAAAACCTGAATTGATAGTCGCCCCCGATGGTTACATTCTGGCTATTAATGGATCATATTTTTCGGACTTCCGAAACAATGATGCCACTATTTTACAGTATGAACTAAACAATTACATTAATGGAATGAGAGCTTGGTTTCAAGAAGGGGACATTGCAATTGTAGACAGAGGATATCGAGATTCTGTTCCGTTATTGCAAGAGTATGGGATCAACTGTCTTATGCCCCCTCTTCTTGTTAGAGGACAGGCTCAATTAGAAACACGTGATGCTAATTTTGCTCGATATATTACAACCACACGTTGGATAGTCGAATCTCGTAATGGACATTTGAAATCTATATTCAAGTTTTTAAAGAACACTATTTCGATACACCATGCTGCTAATTTAAACGAATATTATCAGATAGCTGGAGCTCTTATTAATAAATTCCATCCCCCAATAACCATGCCCGGTACAATACAAATATTAGGTAATTTGGACGAAGTAAATATTATGCAAGCACGAGTTGAAGCTGAAAATCTACATTTAAGGGACGGTCAGTGGGTTTTATTAAATCACTTGCACGTTCATGAGTTCCCCCGTTTAGATTTACACTATTTAAAGCATCTGACTGGAATTTATCATGTAAACTTGGCAAAAAGTTATATTGAAGACAAACTTCAAAGAGAAGAAACTAATATTCTTCAATTTGACGAATTGGAGTATTCGAACATTATACGAATCCGAGTGTACTCCAGAATTCGTAATATATGTAAGTATATGTTGTGGATATCTTTTACGATTGACGAATTTCACTAGAACTTTAGGAACATGTGCTCATGTGGCCAGTGTATTATGGTTTTTGGGTTATGCTAGATATGAACAAAATATGAGATATCCATCTATTCAACTCTTAAATGAAATTACTGATGCAGCTGAAAGGATGCTGCCAGAAAATATTGATCATGGTCCAGAAATTGTAGAAAATTAAATATTTTCAGTGCCTACCTAACTTTAGTTCATTTCGTTTGTTTCTTCTTTCTTGACTTGGATTAAATTCCACACATGTACTTATTTTTGTTAGTATATTCGTTTCTTAAAGTATTTTATATATTTGTATGTTTCATTACAATAGACCTGCATTTCCCAGGTTGAAGTGAATTAGGCTTATTGGGGATACCACTTAAAAAATAGCGCGCCGGGAACTCTACCTCTATAGTGGTGAGATTACTTATAATCTAGATACATTACACCTATAAGTAACTTATTCAAACTGATTGCAGATAGGTATGTAGATAAATAACATAAGATTTGCGTCTTCGGATATTTGGCTCTCTAATAATATTTGTGACTTCGGAGGTTTGGCTCACTATTAATACATTATTTGTTGATATTATATGTTACATATTATTTGTTTCCTTAAACAAATAATGTTAGAATGACATAAATCATGAATGATTAAATAAAATAAAAACATTTATGAGCTCAGGTATAAGCGTATACATTGTGACAGGCTTGTCATCACAAAGTCGATATAAAAAAAACTGATCATGGTAACTTGGCAAAACTTCTATAGGGGACTAACAAACTCAAATTACAGACAATAAGAAAAAAGTAGAGAAATTAACGGAGGAAATATTAAATTACAGGGTGATTCGCAAAAAAATCAATTTTCGTAATTTTCTACCTTAAATATCTCGTGAATCACCCTGTATTTAATTTATAAATTATATATTTTTGAAAATGGTTCAATGTCGACTACTGACGTGTATTACAAAATATATAAAATTGTAGTTAAAATAACCTGCAGAGTCGATCAACTTTTTGACTCACCCTATATAAAATGTTTTTATATCTTGTTATAATAAGTCCAACTAAAGTAAATTCAGATCAAATATTAATATTTTCATATTCCTACTGTAAAGTAGAATACACAGCATCAACAATTTTTTTTGGTAATTTTTGAATCACCCTGTATCAAATAATACTTTTTCTACAAAAAGCAATATTATTTGATGTTATTAGAATACTATTACAGCAAAAAAGTGGCGGACGGTCGGTCGGCCGTCTCTGCGACATACCGCCGACGACGTCCCGTCCCTTACGTCGTCGCACTACTTCTTCTTCGGAGAGGCGGAAGCCTTCTTGGGCGCGGCCTGCTTGGCCGGCGCCGCCTTCGCCTTCTTCGGTTTCGGCGCCTTGGGCTTCTTCGTCGGCACCTTGGTCGTCTTCTTCGCCTTCGAGGGCGACTTCGGCTTGGCGGCGGGCTTCTCGGGCGCGGTCCGCTTCTTCGCCGCCGCCGGAGACTTTTGCGACGTCGCCTTTCGCTCGGGCGAGGAGGAGACGGCGGCGGCGGCCGACGTCGAGGAGGCGGGCGCGGCCTTCTTCTTCTTCGGCCTCTTCGCGGCGGTCGGGGCGCCGCCGCGTTTGGCCGCCGGAGCGCTCGCCTTCGGTGCCGATCTCTTGCCCTTCGACGCGGCGCCGCCCGGCGTGTACGTCTTGTCGCCGCCGCTCGCGGCCAGCTTGAACGAGCCCGAAGCGCCCTTGCCCTTCGTCTGGATGAGGGCGCCGGACGCCACCGCCGACCTAATGTACTTCTTGATGAACGGGGACATCTTCTCCGCGTCGATCTTGTACGTGGAGACGACGTACTTCTTGATGGCCTGCAGCGACGATCCCCCGCGCTCCTTCAGGCTCTTGATCGCGCCGTTCACCATGTCGGCGGTACGGGGATGGGACGGCTTCGCGCGCGACCCCTTTCCTTTCTTCTGCTGTGCCGCGGACGCCTTCTTTGCGGCCGGCGGCGAGGCGCCCGCCGGCGACGCGTCTGCCGACGGATTGGCTGCGGCCGTGTCTGCCATGTCGGATCTACGACGACGACGACGACGACGTCGGCCCTATCTATCTGCTCTCGAGCGCGTTCGGACGGCTAGGCTTGCCGGTGTCGGGGGGGTCTCGGCTTGCCCCTCTCGTTAGGTCGGTGTACGTTGCGCGATCGGTCGGTCACCCTGCTGTGTCGAGAGACCAACGACGTTACATTATGAAAATTACATTTTAATACGTTTTAAAAAATTGGCCATTTTTCAACTTCATCACCCTGCAAATTGAAAACTGGCCATAGGATTGAGTTGTGCCCATGGGCACTATTGTTCATGAAGTCGATATCTTCAACATCCCAAAAATTAAGGCAAATTAACCGGAATCCATTTCTCCATAAGCCGGCTGCCTGGTCCTTTTATTAAATATAAAGTCTCTAAATTTTCACTAATTATTGTCTCTTATAAACGTATATGAACACTTAAACACTTATTTCGTTAATAAAACAATGAAAAGCACCCTCTAAATTTTCTCTTATGGCACTTTATACACAAAGATTGTTTGTTTGGAAAGGTTTCGAAAATATCCGCCCTTCATGACGTAACACTTATGTTCTCTATTTCAAGTATTTTTTACTACAAATCCCAGCCTACTCCACCTTTGCAACGAATGAGATAAAGATCGGACCGAAAACAAGTAATCCATTGATTATGCGAAAAATACTAAATTTCAGTATAGGGAACCCTAATACCATTTGAAAGATAATAACTTAAAATATCTGACAGAGTAAAAAATATAGGGTGTTCTATTTAAATTAAGCGATATACGTTATAAGAAGTCCGTAAGTTCCTCACGTTTTGGAACACCCTATGCATTTTTACATGAGAGTAAATATACCAAATGGTTGTCTCAGGATTTCGGATTCATTCTTCTAAAACATTATGTCTACATTGTCTACCTGTTTATCGTTATTTTTGTTTTTTTTTACGTACTATATTTCGAGAGAAACCGAGATATCTCGACAACCGTAAAAGATAGGTATAGGTAATTTTTAAGAAACAAACATTATTTTTAAAGTAAATTTGAATATTTAATTATATACAGGGTGTGTCATTTAAAAAAACATAACTTTGATGTTGATGTGTTACTTTTTTTTTGGAACAAATATAGTTCTTATTCACTTACGTACCTCTACATAAAAACATATTTCAGAATTTTTTTAGTGTAGGCTCGAAATTCCATGCCGTATGTGGTGCCCCACCCTGTATAAGTATATGGGGAAAGTTTTGAGATTATTATTTAATTTACATTGCCCCATTTTGAGCTAAATGTGGACCTCTAGAACTTCACGTACTCATGATTAGTCATAGCAAAATTCGTGTATGTTATTGATAAATTCCTTATTCCCATTGATTAAAATTGCATGGTTTATTTAATTAGTAATGGAATGTGTGTGAAAGCAAAAAAAACATATTATTGTCTAATCTAATTTCATATGTGTTTATTGGATTTATGATTCATATCGTAATGAAAAAGAACGTGATAAGCAGGAAATATTTTCCTCTGATTACTAAATGCATGTTTTTGTTTTAGAGCCAGCAGAAATTGGCACTATAAATTGGTAAGTACTTTTTATTGTATGCTTGTTTTTCAATTGAAATAGGTTCATTATATCCATATAAGAAATCAACTTCAAATTATCACGGTTTATATATTTACTTTGGTTTGTGTTTTTAGTGGGTGGTTATTTGATTAAGTGCTCACGTTATTATTAAAATTAATGTTATATGTGTGTAATGTCAGGTAATGCTTGCTTTATATCGCACTGAACTTCATCAAAGTACAGAATGTATCAATAAAATAGTCAAATGCGATATAATTAATTATGAGAATTTAAATTGCCGATGTTTATAAACTGTAAACATTGTAAGCAAATGCCAGTAGTTTGTTTATTGGCCGACTTCCGTTGATTATTTTAAAATGGTTTCGCAATAATGCTTTGAAAAAAAGATGAGAATTTATTGTCATTGTCTTTTAATAACAATTACAACAATTAATGTCTTTATGAACGTAGGTTTGACTACGTCTATATTTAAATAGTGCGTAGTTATAATGTCCTCATAAAAAGTCAACATTCCTAACCTTCTAAATTAGGAATGTTATGATGAAATTTGTCTGGTATTTTAAAATTAGTAACATCCATTTTTTTTCTAATACGATTTTAATCAACTCACTTAGAAAGCTATTTATAAAACAGCGCCTAAGGGTTTTTGCCTCCTGTTATTAATAAACAATGTAATAAAATACGCAATTTTCGCCATTTCACCAACTGACAAATTCCCGAAACATGGGTGCGCCTTTGTTTTGCTTAAATTAAAAAAACACAATATTTAGCAACGAATTCCGAATTTATCTAAATGAAATTGATAAATTTGGTTACCTTGATAGGTAACACCCACCACTCATTTATAAGAAACGTTAGACCACAACCGCGTTTGTTAACAAATATTATTTTACAAATAGTTGTTAACTTATTAAAACTATGTGTGTGTAACTTGAAATTTATGACAGGTATTAATTTTACGCGGTTTATTTACCGTGAGAAAGGCTTTAGTTTGAAATACGCGATAAAATCATATCCTGTTTATAAGTTTATATGCTGTGGTTTATTGCTGACCTTTCTGTATTTTTACTTTCACTAAACAAAAAATGAAAAAATCGGGATAAGATTAGTTCATTCATAAGAAGGATATCCTAATGATAACAAAAAAAAGATCATTTTAAAACGTTTTAAACAATCACATCCTGCTTTGAACCAAAATTTTAAATTAATTTCCAATTATTTTTGTATTCTCGGGGGTATCCAAGTTTATTGAGTCTAGAAAATATCGCACACTTGATTAGATAATTTTTATTTAAATTACTTATTTTGTTTAGAATCGTAAGATTGTAATAGCTTATACGTATTGGATTTGCAAAAGGTAAAAGGCCGGAACGTTGTGTTGTTGTTTGTTGCATGGCAGCATTCCATAGTTCGTAATCCGATCAAGGGCATCGTCCGTCTCAACACCTACTCTCTGATGGATTACAGTTTGCAGAGTTTTCTAGGAACTTTAATATTCTTACAGAGAGATTTCTTTGTCATGGGTGTTTGACATGTGTCTTCATTTATAATCGTAAGATTTCTAAATATGAAGCCTAAACACTCCCATCAATTAATCTTTTTTTATTTGAATAAAAGAATAAAATAAAATTTGTTTGTGTTACCTGCTGCATTTCGTTTATGAATGGCGAAATCTAATGAAAGAAAATGGTATTTAGAGCAGCAAAATAAAAAGTTCATAATAACTGTGTAGTAAGTAGTCTTTAGACAAAGAAGAAAGTTATAGAATAGTCTCTCAATACATTACATAAAACATTACTAAAAAAACACCTTGAGTTAAGGCTAGTTTACACCTGCGATTTTTCTGTCTGACAAAATTGCGATTGTAAACAGGTCGCAGTGTCGCTCTCAACAGCTGCCGCAAGTAGTGTTGCGAGCTGGCTGGCGCAGTGTCTGACACGAAACTCAGATCAAACCGTGGAAGATATTTCCCGACAGTTTTGTGCAAGTTGGGCTAGTGAGTGGTTTGTGCCTGCCAAGTCTCATTTATTTTGTGGTTTTTGTGTCGTGCTGTTTGTTGTTGTTGTCAATGGATGAAGATAAAGAGATGGACTTTCTCCCTGAGCAAAGTAATAATTCTAATTTTAAAACAAAAATTGATGACAGTAAGAAATGGTCATACTTGGAGACAAAAAAAACTCTGATTGCCATTATATGAAGAAAACGAAATTCTGTGGAATGTAACATTGAAGGATTATTGAGTTTAACACGAATCAAGCCAATAGAATGACTAAAAACTTACCAGAGGCAAGAAAGCGTAGGGTGACTATTGGCCGCTGACTTGCTGCTATCGATTTTCTCAATACAGTGTCCTGTTTTTGGACCAAAGTATAGTAGATCCTCCAGCTCTACAGCAGACATCCTGATGAAATTCCTGTTGTGAGTCTTCCATTCGTAACTCTTTAACTAAAGTTGTGAAAGCTCCCAAATCTCGCCTCCTGTTAATCCATTCTCTAACCTAGATACTCCTCTTCCTTTTTTGCCGTTTCTCTACTCTAAACCAATAATCAAGTATCACTAGTGCAGCAGCAGTTTGCACTCATCTGCTTCTTGGCATGGTTAAAAAGCTACTGACCAAGGTATAGGGAGGATTACTTGCACGAGTTGAAATTGCACCGAATGCTGTCACATGTAAACGGATTTCATACCAACTGTCGCAATAAACAGTGATCCTAGATCGCGCGAGAGGTCGTAGAGCAACTCGCAGACAACTCAGGAAAAGTTGGATCTGTGTGTTTACACTATGCGGCACCACTTGCGCAACTAATGTTGCAACTTTTCTTGCAGGTGTAAACCTAGCTTTAGTATAGCTGGAGACATGATATATCGAAAAGAAAGGGTATCACCTCCGCCATATTGGTATGATATTTCCCTCACGTGTTGTCAGTAAACGTCAGTCGATAGTTAGCTTCGTGTTGTTTATTAAAGTGCGTTGTATTTTAACACTAGACTAGGCGCGCGGTAATTTGTTACGAGTATAGCGCGCGGTCTACATGTGTAGACCATTTTTGTTTTTGGTTAATATCATGTTCCATTTTGTATTATTACTTTCTGAAATATATAAAAATATGTTCATTTATCCATAAATTTTAATGCAATAGTAGATTATATAATTATGAGTAGGAAACACTCTTTTGTGTTGAGCCCAAAATTTGTAGTCGAAGCGAAGCCGCGACTTACAGTTTGGGCGAAACACAAAAAGAGCGCTCTACTCGGTGTTGTATATACTATTTCTTCAAGCGTATTAAAATGCAAATATTTATTTATTTATTACAAATGTACAATTCTTCAAAATGCAGTTTTGTATGTTGAAACCACTGGTCGCTGTTGCATGGTCTATATTCATACGAGGATCGAGCTGAATTTATTGAAAATAAGAAGATCTAATAGGCCGTGAAAAACAAAACACGCATTGTTATCTAGAGCAATTCTTTATCTGTCATTTGAAGTTTTGCTGTTGAAGTTACGTTCATTATAACTCAAGTTATAAATATTTTTGAAGTGGAATTACAAGTAAAAAAATGGAATTAACCAGAGAGCATGTTCAAATCATTATTTATTACGATTTTAAAAAATGTTTAAGCGCTTATGAGTGCAAAGGGAGTTTAGATTCGGCTTTTAGTGAACAAGCATCTGCATTGGTATAATTTACCGATGGTATAAGGAATTTTAACGGAATTGTGTTCAGCATCAAGAAGGAGCAGGGCGAGCTCCTACGGTTGTTACCGACAAAACATTACTGCTGTTAAAAAAATAATTTATGAGGACAATAAAGCCACTTATGCGGTAATAGAGTTAACTCAAGATTGGATCCTCAGCTGTCAGAACAATCATACACGATCACCCACATTTAAAAAAAGTGGTTAGTCGTTTTGTGCCGCATCACCTTTCTGATTCCCAAAAAGCAGACCGTGTAAAAATTTGACATGAAACTTTAAATCTCCTAAATAATGGCGGACACCAAAGTTTTTCGAAAATAGTGACAGGTGACGAAATTTATATAACCCTTTTCCGACGTACCTACCCGCGAAGAGAGTCGTGTATGGATTCACGAAGATGTGGAAACTACAACAATGGCAAAGAAACAGCGAGCTATGAAAAAGGTTATGTATGCAACATTCTTCACAAGTATAGACCTAGTAAACGCAATTAAGCTAGGACAAAAGACAGTTACAGCTACATGGTATACTAAAAAACGTTTGCCTGATGTGTTCAGTAGGGTTCCAGAGAAAGGAATTATGCTACACTATGATAGTGCATCGTCACACACGGCAGTGCTAACTCTCCAGTGTTTGGCTGAAAAAAATATAAAAGTAATAGAACATCCACCGTATTCGCCTGATTTAGCAATGTGCGACTTTTGGCTATTCTTTGGGCTTAAAAGGAATTTGCGGGGCAGAAGGTTTTAGTCTGAAGAAGAGAGATTGGTTGGGAGCTTTTAAAAACAGTGGAATGAAAGAATGATCAATTGTATCATTGTTGAAGAAAATTACTTTGAGCATATTTAAAATAAATTCCTAAAAAATATTTACCGTGTTTCTTATTCTCAATAAATTCAGCTCGACCCTTGTAATATAAACAATTGGCTTATAATTCTTTTGGCTGTCTGCTTTTTATTCGTTATAGATTCCTCTATATAACCTTCACCTACGGAGCTCGACTTCCAGCCCCCAAGAAATATCTCCACCGTTGTCTACAAGAATTGTTGCTGACGTTTGTCATAGATGAACCTGTGTATTCGGGTGGATTTGATAAATTGAAGTACAGAATAACTTATTTTGACCGCTCTTGAAATTGTACTACTTAATGACATTTCATTTTTTAATACTTGATAAAAAATCGGGAAGACTGGAATTCTTTTGGGCGGAGTTTGGTATACTGGCGGCACAAATTCAAGTAAAAGTCACCGAAAATAGTACACGACCGTGGCTTTTTAATTATAGTAAGGAAAGAAAAGTATTGTTTTTATTTACGAATCGCGATCTTTCTAATCGAGGCGCAGCCGAGGTTAGAAACGCGATGAGTAAAGAAGACTCTTACTTTTTTTTAAGAATAATACATAATATTTTTTCGGCCATTAAATGAAATGAATTACATTTTATAAGAATTTATTTAAAAAATACATGACAAGCGCGAGAATCAAATTGCCGTTTCCATCACTGCGGCAACTAAACAAAAATAGGCAAACAAAAATTTTGTCAAGTGTTATCGCGTGAAAATGGAAATAAATAATGAAAATAATTTTGAAATATCGGCATTAGCGCTTGAAGCTGTTGCTAGTTTATTACCCTTGAAATCACGAGATAAATATGACAAGACCATAATATTTTCAATTCTTGGAGGACTTCAAAGAACGTAAGTGATATCGACGAAGAAGTTATGCTTGCTTTTTTTCATGAAAAGATTAGTTTTTCTGAATACATTTATTTATTTATTTTAAGTTTTATCTTTATATTTGATTACAGGCTCAAAGACTGACGAATTATGGGAAGTTACAGTTATATTTAAAGCCCTAAAGTTATGAAGTTATGAAGCAAAAATTCAAAAATTCTGTTGCAGGATGATATGTCAAAATTTTTTACTAAAGCGCCTGATGATACTTTTCTTATGATTAAAGTGGCGTTAACTTTCGGTCTGTATGAGCATGTCGTAATGAGGAGCTAAGAAAGTTCAATGTGAAGGATATCGAGGATACCGACTCTATTTTGGTTGTCACCCTCCATGACACTAAGACAAGGAAGAAGCGTATATTCACCGTTATGGCGGAAATGAGAGGAATTAATGATATTGAGTTGTACAGGAGATATGTAGGCTTTCGTCCAAAACATATCAAATCACTCAAGATTCTTCATATTTTATATGAACAATAAATGTACAGTGCAAACTGCGGGGATCCACAGCTTCTACTGTGTACGTCGAACGTCAACTATTTTTCTTGCTGAGAGTGGGTTGGATGTCAGGAGACTCCAAAATCATGGAGGATGCCAATCAAAGACGACTCCAGAAGAATTAACTCTTACTTTGGTATTTTCTGATTTACCTATAATGTAATTAAATAGGTTACTGTTAAAACTATTACCTGAGACATAAATTGTAAATCGGACAGACTCCGGATTGATTCACATATGGAACTCTCATAAAACCGACTACTAGGTCAGATACCGTTACATTATACGCTGCATTTTTAGGGCTCTTAGATTCCACGTTTTCTTTTGGGTTTTCTTTCTGGTGGGTAACCACGATTCTTGGTTGGAAAAAGAATATTGGAGTTGTAACCATAGCTTATACTTCATAGCCATATACGACTTCCATGTACTATTAACTGTAAATTGCTACATATATTGTGTGCTATGAGCATAATTGATACTAGAACAGTAAAAAAACCTCCTACATTCTCCTCATCATCAGGACATCCCGAATGACAGTTATAAGACTATTCTTTCACTACAGCTAGAAATTTTAGTTTACAAGACTTGCGGTTATCTACGGTTTATTACGTGTTACTTCAGTGGTGCCGTATAACTACTTATTCTGTTCATATGTTTGAGCTTCAACCTTATTCATCTTAGTATAACTACTAGTGATTGATTTTTTAATTGGAACTACTAGTATAGCTACTTTTTTTTTGTGTTCATATATACGGGGTGTCCAGAAACTCTACGGACAAACTTTGCGTAGTGATTCTAGACCCAAAAATAAGAAAAAAAGTTCATATAAACCCAGGTCCGGAAACGCTTCGTTTAGGACCTACAGGGTGTGAAAAAAATTTATTTTCCTCGGTTTTATGGCGATATTTTGCGAACAAATTTGAATATGGTCCTGAAATTTGGAACACGGGGGTTTTTGTGGTCAAGAAACTTAAATATTTTATTGATTTTGATGCTGCCTGCAGAGGACGCCATCTACAGTGGTATGCTAAAAGTTAATTGGTCTTAACTTTTTTACCACCCGGTATATTGACGTTCAGTTTGAATTAGTTTCTTCCCTTTTCAGTTCTAAGCAAAAAAGGTATACTTGGTCGATGCCTCTCAGATCAACCGTTTTCGAGGTATCGGTTGATGAACAGTTCAATTTAATCCCCTATAATCCTTAGCTAATTGGAATTAAAAATCAAAGTAACGTATGTTTGCATTTTTATTTTAACTTTGAATTTAAGAACGAAAATGAAGAAATAAATAATAAAACTAAAAAAATAAATGTTACAAAAGGTGTTCCACATGATGACTATTTGTTTCGAATACATTATCTCACTCGTTTTGATAATGAGGGGCAAATCCCTGAACATATTCCCACATTATTTCTGAAGGTATCGCAGGCATCTACAGTGGTATGCTAAAAGTTAATTGACCTTAACTTTTTTACTACCCGGTATATTGACGTTCCGTTTGAATTAGTTTGTTCCCTTTTCAGTTTTAAGCAAAAAAGGTATACTTGGTCGATGCCTCTCAGATCAACCGTTTTCGAGGTATTGGTTGATGAACAGTTTAATGTATTTAACCAGCTATTGAATCTCTTGCCATTTTAGCAGGCTTTGACTAAAACAAAATGACAAGTTGTTGCTTAGATACACAAATGTATTTATGACATTTGTTGTTACTCTTGTTGATACAGCGTCCCAAATTGCAAATTAACATAAAACCGAGGAAAATAAAATTTTTTCACACCCTATAGGTCCTAAACGAAGCGTTTCCGGACCTGGGTTTATACTTTTTTTCTTATTTTTGGGTCTAGAATCACTGCGCAAAGCTTGTCCGTAAAGTTTCTGGATACCCTGTATATATATATATATATATATATATATATATATATATATATATATATATATATATATATACACTGTGTCCGTAAAGTATGGAACAAATTAATTTTTAGCTAAACAGACCATTTTAAGAAATAATCCTGAAACACGACGATTTTTGATTTTAATTTACCGTATTTTAAAATAATAATCTAATATACAGGGTGAATTACTTTTGAGTAATGACGTCACCGCCATTTTTTTTTTAAATGGAACACCCCTTTATTAGTTAAATTAACAATATTATCAAAAATACTTGTTGTCTAGCGGACAGAATGATGAAAGACATGACTTTATAAATGTTCGAACTGCAGCCCTTGCTGCATTTGACAGTAACCCAAACGGTGTACAAATTCTTGTTGACTCATTTTTATTAATCTAATAATGTACAAACTACATTTAAACCAATTGCCGCTAGACAACAAGTATTTTTGATAATATTGTTAATTTAACTAATAAAGAATGTTATGCCTTACTTTATGAGCACACACAAAACTATTGTATTTTTGTCCACCCTGTACCAATTGGAATCAACATGTGATACATTTTTGGAATCAGCTCAGCTAGAGCAATCCGAAAATTGAAACAAAATGGGGGTGTTCCATTTAAAAAAATGGCGGTGACGTCATTACTCGAAAGTAAATCACCCTGTATATTAGATTATTATTTTAAAATACGGTAAATTAAAATCAAAAATCGACGTGTTTCAGGATTATTTCTTAAAATGGTCTGTTTAGCTAAAAATTAATTTGTTCCATACTTTACGTACACAGTGTGTATATATATATATATATATATATATATATATATATATATATATATATATATATAAACAAATTATTATTTTCAGAACCTGAGGTTGCAGTCAATCTTATTGAAGCTTATTTATTTAAAAAAAGGAGAAACACTCTTTGACATTTATCAAGCTTCCGGAATTTTTATTTATTCCATCTTCAGGATAATTATCGTGAGATTAAAATAAACTCTACTAATACATAATAAAACACCATACAAACATTTGTCATCAATATACAAACTATCTTATACTATCCAAGAATTAGCCTGCTATTCGTGATACATTTATGCACTGACATATATATATATATATATATATATATATATAATATATATATATATATATATAGTAGGAAGGTAATCTTGACTGTGTGGAAATTTAAATTGATCAATTTATATTGAGGGCAGTCATCTATTCATTTTAATTAGGTTTAAAAGAAAACTCTTTGATATCTCGAAAGCTTGACAAATATCAAAGAGTTTTCTTTAAACCTGGCCTAATTAAACATGAATAAATGACTGCTCCTCAATATAAATTGATCAATTTATATATATATATATATATATATATATATATAACATACATAAATTTGTATACGCAAGTAAGAATTTGCACCAGTAATTTTTTTTTTTGTTATTTTGGTAGCTGAAATTTAAATTCTGTACTGCTGAATATTTTTCAGAACTAATTAGTAAGCCATTATTTTACTTGGGTTTGGGCGTAAGAGCTACTGTGTTGGCCGAACTTTAGAAGAAATAATCGGTTTAGAGTTCTAACCCTATTTCCAGGAGATTGGTTCTCAGGTCATAACCATACATTTTTTACACTTATTCCAAACATAATTTTGTTGGTTCGTTCGTTCCATTTCAAACTTTGGGGGCTAAATCAAAGTTTGTGTCGCTGAACATAATTTTGTTTCTCTTTTTTGCCGTCTACTGTATTTCTTTTCCAGTCCGCGTATCCAATTTGCTATGACAACCGTAGCGTGCGAATATAGAATGTGAAAAATATGAATCATATTTATGTAAAATTTGAAAAATACGGATTTTAGCAATCCCTAGATCGCGTACAGCTTCTTTTGAAGAAGCTGTAGGGTAGACTGTGAAATAAGTCAAAACATTCACTACAGTTTCTCCTTTTCCAGGGACAGGCTTTTACATTTTTTACATTCGTACTTTTGAAGCTACCATGATTACTCCAATATTTTTCGTTGTAAAACTGTGTCTCTCTTGAGTTTCAGTCTGTCTGGGTAGCGTTCCTGGAAGGTTTGCACGGTTCTACCAACTACCCTATCACACTCACCATAATTATTATTAAATTAAAATAATCTTCGTAGCTTAAAGATAAAATTTACGTCGATTGGGGCTTGTATCTCGATAGATCAGTTGGTTAGAGCGGTACATTTTACTGAGTCCTTTGTATCTTGGTATTAAACTTCCAACACTGTGCACTTTAGCTACATGTATTGTTTTACATGTTTGAGCATTTTTTCATAACGAACATGGTGAGGTTCCTATTTGAAAAAACGTAGTTTGGAACGTTTTAATTTAATGGGAGTTTCAGGTTAAATTTTGGACACCCCTCTTTTTTTATACAGGTACGGTTTCAGATAGCTGTATATGTCAGTAAATATTGCCAAATTTCGTTTATCTACCCTATACAAGCTCAGGGTCATTGAAAAGTTTGTAAACTGAAGAAAACGTCAAATTTTGCGGAAATATCAAATATCTCAAGAATTCTTCAAAATGTCAACACAGTCGTATTATGAAAATTACGATAAAGTTTGATTAAGAATCCAAAAGTATGAGAATATATCGGACGTTGTATTTAAACAAAGTAACAAAGTAGGTGTCTATCTTCTGGGATTTATTAGTTTTGTCTATATGTGTTATTTAAAAAAAAAAAGAAAAACATAATACATCATTATTGGGGCTCATGGAACCCCCCTTTGGACTAATTTTCTACTATTGAAGCTTATAAACAGTGCAAATTCATCGTACAAAAGATAACTAAATGTTCTAAGACAAATATGTTTTTGTTTTGTTTGTTAAAGAATGAAAGAATGTTTAAATTATCATTGAAATAGTTTCTTGGTGTTTTTTTTTGTTATTTACAGTTTGTTTTGCTATATTATTATGTGGGAGATCATTAGTACGCTTTCAAGTGTAATCATTTACCTAATTATGCTCGGGTTTCTCCCAGTTTAGATTCATAAACACCACATCTTCTTTAATTACCCTGCCTACTAAACTCACATATTTATAAAAATAATACACTCTTGCTGAACTTATGTTAATACCACAATGCTATGCGATAATGTAATTGTTTGGTTTTACAAAAGCAAACTGACTTAATGAGCACAAAAATTTTAAAATCGTATTATTTATATGTGGAAAAAAATTATACTAAGCTAAATGGCATTATCAAGACCTCAGTCGTTGAGAAACTGTTTATACTGTCTTGATACAGGACCTATAAATTTATTACAATATCACTGATTCTTAAAAGATTTACGATGTTTCTACTCGAAATGTCTATTTGCCGACGGAAAATTTCCACTGTCTTCTGGAAAATTTCATTATTTTAAATCAACGTAATAACGGAGTTGTAACAGCGAAAGAAAAGAGAAGATGTCAATAAGTCGTAAGATTTTATCATGTTATTCGGTGTATGTTTTATTTTTGTGTATTTTATGTAATTAAGTTTTAAAAATATTATTAATAAGTCGAAAAGGAAAAGAAGAGACAGAATTTGCTTACACGGAGTGGGATAGAAATAACACGTGTTCTCCCAGTTATTTGAATAACTCTTAGCGAATGGCTCGGAGATCTGATATCACATCATTTTTGGATAAAATATCAGCGATTGTTATTAATTACACAGTTAAGCATATGACAAAAACAAAGTTTTCTATGGATGATTGCATATCTTAAAAATGTCTTATCTCTTTTTAAGGGGAAATGTAAAAGCAATGTATGTGTACCACGCAATATCTCTTTTTTTGTTTTGTTATACTTTAATAATGATCCTTTATTCGAAAAAGTTGGTTATTTACAGTGTAGATTAGGTCACAAACAAATACGGGAGCTTTTGTTACATAAAATAATTCTAAACCGTTTGTGGCAATAAATAGATAACTTTCTATTGTAGTAAAATGAAAATAATTTAATGTAAGTTTCCAGTAATAACAAAGTCGATATATCGATATTTAATTTAACCGCCGTGGTTTTAATATATGATAGGTAATCGAGGCGCGCGAATTATTCTTTTCGAAAGCGTGACTGAACAAATTATAGGATTATTATATCTAAGCGTAAGTAGGTACATAATTAGATGTAAATTGAAAATCTAAACAAGCAATTCCATAAGCTAGTGCGAACTTTAGAAAAGTGTGTCATGGTCTTGCAAGAAATCGCTTTTTAATTAATTAACGATATGCAAACCTCAACGTGGATAGCAATTTGGAATTTAATTGCCAGTACATTATCTTACAATCGCGATTATTACGTTAAAATGATGTTGGGAAAATTCTCGAACTTACACTATAGATCAGAAGGACTAATTACCTACGACTTACGCTGTCCAATTAACCCTTTCACTTATTTTAAAAGTAGAGCGAAAAATTACTCCTTTCGAAAGCGAGAGTAAACAAATTAAAGGATTATTATATCTAATCGTAAGTAGGTATGATCAAGTGGTGTAAACGTAACACGATTTTTACGTACTTTTTCGATTACATCATCTGTGAAATCGAATTTCGGTATTTTCAGTTGGATTAGTGTTAGGTTTAGCTTTTTAATCTGCCAAAAAATTTCTGTTCATTGGAAATTCATTCCTTTAATAGGATTCCAAAGAAAAATGTTTTCACATTCCTCGTGTTTACAAATACCAGACGACGTCGGGGTAATTGTAAACTCTCGGCTTTTAAACCATACAGTTTTAGCGAAGAATTTAAGGGGGAAATATGAACAAATAAATTAATAATAGAACAACTTACACTACTTCTCTTGCTCGCTAACTAGGACGGGAAAAACTGAAAAACGTCCTCATTGTCTTAGTGACTGCATCCGACAAAATGGCAACAACAATTCCAATTGTAATGCTTGGTACGTCCTTCGAGATCATGGATAATGCAATGAAAGTGTGATCGACCTTCTTATAACCCTGTATAACAAGTTCCCTTTCATCAGCATCATCGACTTCATCCACACGGCATACATATTTGTAATGGGTTTTCTTCCTGTGCTCTCCCAGAAAATCCACTAATAAAAATTTTCCAATGGTAATTGTTTGCCGATATCGGCGGAATTGTTACCATAACAACGCTTTGGACGTAATCATCTGCATTATCATCCCGTTCATATCTCATCTTCCTGATGAGAATAAGTGTTATTCTATTCACTTTCTGTTGTAGACTTCTTGTTCCTCTTTTCGTTTTTGCAGGGTTTTCTTTTCTTCTTCTTGACTCTCAATTCTTCTAATTCTTTCTATTTTACCAACATTTCTTCTTTGCCTTAAACTTCACAGTACTTTAGTCGTTTCAGGCGAGGTATAACTTCATTTCTTTTGAGAGTAGTTGCATCGTTTGTTATAGATTTAGTACTTATATTGAACGCAAATATCTCTTTGATAGTAAGAGGCGAATACACTGTAAGATTACATACGGTTTAAGTTGCAAGGGCAGATGTGCTTCCATGGTCTGCAAGAACTTGAGGATGTGAATGTGACGAGGAAGGCTTTCCTTCAAATGAATTTGAATTTAGCGATAAACGATCCTTTGCTAACATTCGATTAATTCAAACCTGAAGATGAAGAAATATTCTGGTGCGACAGTGACCCTGAATGGGACCTTAGCGTAGACACAGTTCCATCGACATTTGCTGCAACCTGAGCGAGTTGTAAACGTATCTGGTTTTTTGCGTTTTGACGATATGAACGGAGTGTGCAAATTTGTACTTTCACATAGTCCGCGAATATCTCTTTTACGTCGTCTTTATTGCAGTAAAATACCATGCGTTGTCAGTTTTCAAACTCGGCTTCAACTTCAACAGGTAGTGTTGTTACTCTTCCTGCTCCCACCTTATCAATGTTGACTTTGCGTTCTTTAATTCTGTAATAGATGACTGCTTTAGCTGTTCCGTAAAATTCTTCAGCTTGCGGATGTTTTCAATATCTGCTACCGCTCTGGTCAATTCTTCTTGATTGTACGAGAGGACAGGCGTCTTCCTCTTGTAATTTCTGGGTATTTTGGAGGAAACATGATGTTTGGTAGGTAACTGTAGGTGTTCACAATTAACCCATTCAATGTGTTCACATTGCCCCAGTGTGGTGCGCTCAGGGGTAAATGTAAACGCACAAATAATAGATCTAACCTTAAAATTGATGCCGTCGCCGGTACATGCAAGCAACTTTTGAAACGATGATTTTTGTCATACACAACAAAACACGTGTGAAACGTTCGTCTATACGGGTCTGACACTGCACTTTTACAGAGAGGTTTATAACATTCCGTGGCCGCCAGCGAGCATCTCAAACGTAAATCAATCGGAAAACAGTGTTTACAATTACTCCTATCTTACAATTACCGCATCTGACCCTACATACTTAGATGAAAATCTAAACAAGCAATTCAATAAGCTGGTGCGAACTTTAAGAAAGTATGTCAATGTCTTTCAAGAAGTTGCTGTTTAATTAATTAACGATATCCAAACCTGACAGAATTGCCTCTTGAGAACAGGATACCAATACACTATCTTGCAACCACGAGTATTACGTTGAAATGATGTTGGAAATATTCTCGAAATACAAATATAGATCTGATATTCTTTTGATGGACTAATTACCTACGGTTTATTCTGTTAAATTAACCAATTCGCTTGTTTTAAAAGTAGAGCGATGAAAGTGCTACGACAAAGAAATGCCGTCGGCCTTAACGCGGTGACTCAAACAGTCGCGCCAGCTTGTTTCTTTGTAACCTTAACTGTCTTATTTTTCACTTTACTTTTACAAGGCAGTTTGTTTTAATGACCTTCAGCGTACTCGATTCAACCGACTTAGTTTTCCGTTTTTTTTTGTTCTTAGTTTAAATCATTTTATTAAACATTATGCATTTTATTAAAACGGTTATCTTATTGCTATCTATGTAATTTTACTGTTTTAATTTATGTGTAACTTAATGTACATTGTTATTTTTATTTTATTTTGCTGATAGTTTTTGCCAATATCCAACATAATTGGTGTAATTATTTAATTCTGATTTATTCATGACACAGTTTGTGTGTGTGTGTGTGCGTGTGCGTGTGGGCGATTGCGTGTATACGTGCGTGTGTGATTTTACCGTTTGTTTTTTTATCGCCGTTACTCGATTTTGTTACTGTATACGGACTTTAACCTGATTTAATGGTACTTTGTTATATTTTCATATTGAAGGTTTTCGTTTCGTTATTTGTTTTACTCTGATTTATAAATGTTACCGGTTACCGTCTTATTGATTAATAAATAGCTGGGTTTTCTTGATGATTCTTTCCTAGTTTGTACTTAACGGATTGAATGATCAATGCGCAAAGCTCGTTATTTCTAATTTGCATAATTTTATTTGTCTATCCAACTATAATGCAACAATTAATCTCATACTTTCCTATCGCATTTGAATTTTGCGAGTAATTGAATATTAGGCTTTTAAATAAATTGTAAGCTTTTAATTCTTGTGAGGTAAATCAATGTTATGCGATTAGATAATTTTTATGACTATTTGCATCCTTGCGCACAAGTTAAGTGTTACCCTTTTGAAGATTTTATAGTTTTTTATTTATTGAGAGTAGTTTGAATTACTCTTTTAAGTATACAGTACCTTGAGATACTACAAATTCCAAACATTTCTTTATCAATTGAAGTAATCTTTTATTCTTAGTTGATTAAATGTCTGATTCCAAATTAGAAACATTGTTTGGACCATTTTTTCAATAGTTGAATTTAATCTCCTCGTCTAAAAGTGAGTAGTTTTAATTGCAATTTCCAATACGTTTATTCCAAATTGTAAGACTTTGTGTACACTAACGTATTTGTATAGGGAGACATTGTTAGCTATTTATTTTTTATACCTTGAAAATATCACTAAAAATTAAAACTAGTTTGAAATAGGTGATGTATTTTAACATTAGAATATACCTGCAAAATTAACCAAATGTGCCGTCACTGACTATAAAATAAAAAATAAATGAAAAATAAGTTTTCAGGTGGAACTTCTTTGCTACTGAATATATGATATTTTTGGTTGGGCGTATACAAAACGATTTAATTTTTTTTTTTTGAAACAAATGCATGTTTAACAATGCACACGGCATATTGTGTCACATTTGGCCAAGTTGCCGGCTTGAAACTTTCCAATCATTTCAAAATTAATTTGTGTACATAACTACTTCTATTTACACTTTTAGCACATTTTTGAATACAATATTTATAGACACACATAAATAGATGCAAATGATCTCTTAAATCATTATTTTGCATTGTAAATCTTGTTTGTACATTTGCTACTTTTAAATCCCCGTCCTTTTTCTCAAACTGGAAACATTTGCGTTTTTTTTTTGCGTTTATTTGTTTGTGCGAAGTAAAGCTTACATCATCGACACTATTAAGTCAGCTGACTCGAAAAACTTTCCCTCCTTGTATTATTTAAATCGATTCAAATAAATATTTATGTCAAATTTGAATGCGTGTTCGATTTATTACGAACAGAAGAAAATAAAATTCCGCCCCTGTCTTATTTCGCTGCTCCACCATCATGACTACCAAAAATCTCCCATTACATTTAAGTCAAATTTGAATTTATTCGCTTTTCGAGTTATTGCGCATGAAAAAAAATCGTACCCCCTTACTTCTAAAATCTACCATCACCAAAAATCACTGGGATCTAAACATTTAGGTGTTAAATTTCAATAAAATCAATGGATATTTTTGTCTTACTCGAATTTCGAACACACTCACATTTGACTTTAATTCAACTTTGAATTTGACTACAATTACTTCAAAAACACCTATCAGCTTTGCTTTCTCATTAAAATATTTAAAAGAATTTTTTTAATTTTTCGCTTTTTGAAAGACAAGCAAATTAGTTTTTAATAATCGTAAACATATGTTTATGAGAAATAAATAAGAATAAGATCGGTTGAATTAGAGTTAAGTTCCTTCCTCTTGTTTGAAACTTCTTACATTAAAGTATTGTACTGTAAATATCAAAATCAATTCTTAAAAAAGTAATTGTATATAATTTTGTTAAATCATATACGATAGATCAGGAATGACTGCACGTATTATAGAAACCCGTTACTAAAACCGCTGCAAATTGTATCAATACTTACACATCAACAAATCGTTTTCTTTGTAAATAACTCGAAAACGATTAACTTTACAAAAAAATTACAAGAGTGCTTTTCGATTAGAAATTTGATTTTCTATGTACTACCAATCGAAAAAAATCCTGTGGACGGGTTCCAAAATCGAGTTTTTTTGGAAATATTTCGAAAATGACAAAATTTTGAAAAAAATTGAATAAATACTTTTTGTGAGAAATTTTATTTCCTGAATATATTAAGTAGTTCCGGAGATATTTAGGAAAGACCGGTTTTTTAAAGTGACGGTTTTTTGCTAATATCTTGTAAACCGTTTGTTGTACAGAAAAATTATAGGGACAAAAAATACTCACAATTATATTACTAATCACATATTAAAAGGAAAAAAATGTCGCTTTGGGTAGTTGACATCTATATGTGTGCCAAATTTCAAGTTGATATGTTAAGTCCTTCGAAAGTTATGGAATACACACACACAGCCAAGATTTTTTTTGCTCAAATTTTGTTTTTGGACGTTTTCGAACATTTTAAAGCGATTGAACAAATAAAAATTTTGAAAATTTTTTTAGCGGTACAGTACTTCCCATCCGTTGCATGTGGAAGTAATAAAATTACACTCACATTTGGAGTCGTAATCTCTTCTGAATGTTTAAACACCGTGTGGAATTTATTGCGAGACAATAAATTTGCCGTGTTCCATTTTGTATCAGAGATCCAACTCTAGACTCTATCTCGATCTGCGATTATTTCTGGTGGAAAAAAAACGTAATCTCGAGAGCAAACAAATTTTTCGTTTGTACTCAAATAATGTCCAGTTTAAACATCTTAAAATTATAAGTTCAAAAAATGCCGCGTTGCACTTAATTTGGATTTCACAATCATAACTAAATGTGTAATGATCGTAAATAGGTAACTGGTACAACTACACAAAATATAATTCAATATTAGTTAGGTTTGTATTCTTATTCAGAACGCTTACATTGCAGAGCATTGTACTACATTCGTTAAATGTGAACTGAAACATTGTCAAAGGACCAACATCACCTGCTTTAAATTTAGTTCAGTGAAATTATGAGCCAAACAGATGCTCATAAACAAGAATTTCAAGCACCTCACACATACGCAATGCCTACATACACCACTCATTGTGGAAACTCGTTACTCGAACTACATACATGCTCACCTTTAGCTTCGTAACCTAGGTTCAATTATTTCGAGAACTTTTAGCTTTAAATCCAAAATGCTCAAAAGAATTTTTAAAATTTGTCTCCACACTTGTGCCCCTTTTACTGTTATTTTATTCTTTAATGGTCAAAATATGTAATTAAAAATTATAATTAATTTTATTAAATACATAAATAAAAAGTTTACCTCGAGTAGGATATGAACCTACGACCTGTACTTTGCTTCAGTGTTACGGTATTTAGGTGAGAGATCGATTGCTTCGTAATGAATAAAAGTCCTTTTTAATAGACACGCAGTTTACTACATGCGCGTTACTTAAAATTGTCTTCTTTTGGCACATTTTTGTGTCATTTTAAACAATCATAGTATTTTCAAGTGTCATTCTCTATTGTTGACCGAGCTGGTAGGGCAGTGTTGACACGACCTGCTTAGCATTCGGGAGGTAATGGGTTTGATTCCAGTTACCGTCTACCTTGTATGAGGTTTTCCTCATACACATGGAGCGGCATGGTCACTGCGTATATGCACACCATGTGCGGCTACTTAGACGAATTCTGGGATAGTATTTTCCCCCTCAGAACCCTAACTCCGTTCCTTGCGATCCTATCCTGACCCCATCCATCCTTAATCTCACCATGCATATATACGTAATGTATGTATGTATGCTGGAAATCCATGATTGTGGCTGAAGGAGCTCGGAAAGCTCAAGCAGCTCACCCTCCCCCTTGGGGAGGAAATTAAACACGTGGCCCATTCCTTTACATGTGCGTTACTTTTTAGACCACACCTCTACCATATTGTAATGGGATAACCCACAGGATAACCCGAACTGTAGGTTGTGTTACACTATTACTGACGGTAAGGCAGTACACAAATAATAGTACTACTATTTTTCAAAGTAATCTGGTTGCTGTCAAAATTGACACAGCGGGTACACTTTTAATGCAGAACAGTTAATAAAAATTTGTCGTATTTTTTACAGGACGTCCGAATTTTAAGAAAAAAAATTAAAAAAATCAAAGTAGGCCCAGAGACTTTAAATTTTGTATGCATACGTAATTTTTCCTTCAGAACAACTTTTTTAGTAACATTTTGTCGTATCTTTTACAAAAACTTTTGCTAGTGTAAAAAATCATTTTTTTCAAAATTTCCAAGACACGTGATTTTTTGAAACTAAAATTCTATCATAAATTAGTTTCAAACCAAGCAGGGCTGGACCCCAGAAGCTGAAATTTTAAATCAGAATTTGTTTGCCTTTTACAAGAGTCGTCCAATCAATCCGGGGACACATTGTATAGTAAATGATAATAGTTAAAAAAAATTAATTAATTAATAACTGTAATTGCAAATCTAAACGTTTAAATTTTTAAAAAATTAATAAAATTAATACGATTACATAACAAAACGATAAGTATATTAATTATTACTGGTAATCGTGAAAGTTTGCATTGTCTTAGATGGATAGTACAACTAAATAAAAATAACAAGTTTAGCGTTATGGTAGTTAGGTTCGTATTTCTTATTCAAGATTGCTTACATTAAGGTGTTTGTACTACATTTGCTAAATGTAAAAGCACTACCTGCTTTAAATTATCAGTTAAATTATAGATGATAGATCTAAAACATCTATGCTATGTGTGAACATGAACACAAACCACCATTTCACTCATATACCAGGTTTACTCATTCCACTCGTTACTTGACTACAATCTTAGGGTTTCTTAACTTAAATTAAATTAAAATTAAAATTCCTTTTTAAGTAGGACCATAGGGTTACATTTTTGTAAATAAAATTTCTTTAAAAACACTTATCAGCTTTGCTTTCACTTCAAAAGCATGTAAAAATTATCATTATATTTCATTTCATCTACTGTAATCATGAAACGAAGTAACTCTGTGAATTGAAATTTCAAACGTTGAAATTACAATTAAAATAGTTAAACGGTTCATTAATGTAAAGTATATTGCTATAAAAAATCTCTCTGCGTGAATTTCACAATGATAAATAAAATCTTATGGATCGTAAACAAGTATTAGAGATATATAGAAGAACATGTTGACCAAATACAGACACTTACCGTAAACAAAAACAGTCTGGCCGGTTATAAATACGGTTACCATCTTGATAAAACTACCTTAACATAGACAATAACACGTCTAAAAGTCTGTGACAATAAGGTAGACAAAATATTGCTCAACTCAAAACAATAATATACCTTGAGTAATACTATAATTAATTGTACATAAACAAAATCAGATGACTAATAACGATACTAAATTCAAAGTTTTCTAGTAAACATTCTCAGAAATTGTTTATAACTTTTCTTAAGCTAGTTTTAAAACTTTCCAAATGCGTTTCAAGTTCGAAACCCCTTACATTGAAATACATACATTTGGTTGTTTGATACAACAGATTGTGATTTATAGTTCACAAATGTGCCCCCGGCAAGACACTAACCATCAAAAAGTATAAAACATTAGACGAACACACGCAAGTCTCGGTGATCACACAACACAACAATGAAACTTCTGATATGCATTAGAACAACCAAATAGAAGTCAAGTTCTGCCAACAAGTTTTTGGGATAGCGATGGGTTCCTGGCTACCGTCCATAATGAGCAATATACACATGGGAGACTTTGAAGACCAAGCGATGTCCGAATTCACGTAAAAACCAAGGATGTGGTTTAGATACGTGGACGATATTTTCGTAATTCTGAATACATTAATTTAACACCCAGTTTTGAGGATGGGGTGTAGATTTTTCTGTTTATTTGTTTGTAATGGATTGAAGTTTTTTTTAAATTACGATTAGGTTCCACGCGTTGATGGTTGTAATATAGTAAATAATGGATAATCCAATTTATTTTTAAGTATCGTTAAGTATAGTCTAGTCTGAGTTAAAATTACGGGATTGAAAATTCTTACTGTGTCATTAAAATTACTTCAGGAAGCGTAGCTTTGCATATTTAAAATATTAGTGACGGTATGAAGGGAGTCATTTTGACAAATTATTTTTAAGAAGTCAATGATTGTGGTTTTTATAATACGTTGGTTTAGAATCGATTTTCCAAAGTTTAGAAGCGACGAAAACAGATCAGGTTACATTTTACTTTTCTCGATGTATCGTAAATGCAAGTGACGTAATTTGTTCACCTCGGTTCCCGAAATTCATCTCGTTTTCACCGCCCTTACGATTTGAAGCAATGGTTTTTATGATTGGTGAACGGACGTTAGATCTGTTAAATTCGTAAGATAGTCGTAGTCAAGCTAAACGAGAGAGGTTGGACGCTGAACGCGCGTAATGTGAATTTTCTTATCTTCTACCGGAGTTATTTGAAATTACCGTGGGAAAGTTTTTCCCGTTCACCCTTTGGGGATTCTGAAGAGTATTCAGCCACCTCTGTGACATTATAGAGTTGTGTATCGATAGTCAGTAGTGACATTTATACGGGTCCATCGAAGAGGAATTACTGTTAGAATTAGTGCTATTCCTCATTTTTGGAATATAATCGCGTTATCTTCATTATCTATGACGGACTTTAGGTGTTTTCGAGTTACCTTTACACTTCCAGTTGTCATAAATCGAGCTTCGATTTTTGGGAATTTTCCGAGAGTCAATGTTAGTAGCTCCGGATAAATTTCGTGAAATAATCTGCATGTTCGTCTGACCATTCGTCCACATTCACCTTGCGTGTAAAACCAATTTAACAAATCATTATTAGAATATTCTCCATTATAAACTGTACTGAGAAAATTAAAAAAATCACTAGAACTGTAAGTAGAAACCTAACCAATCTGTGAGCCGATAATGCTTTGACATAAAATCAACATTGTTTCTATTCCTGTCAAAATCAATGCCTACAAGATAGGACTGGGAGTTTCATCGGCTTTTGTTAAAAAATGTGGACTAACAAGAAAACCCTTGGACATAGGTATAAGGAATCGATGCGGATTCGAATTCTGCACCGACCATCCAATAATATACAGGGTGTCACATTTGAAAGAACGAACTTTTTCAACTTTGAAAGTGATGTAATTGGTCATCAGGTTTTGGAACATCCTGTATGCGACAAATCAATTGTCTATGTGGATTTTGTATCATTGTTGTGATTCCGTCTACCCCAGAAGTGCTTACCACCAGTCGAAAATGGGTAAAAGACGCAGTGTTGAAAATAAGGCTACGTCTAATCAAGATATCAAAAATGAAATAATATACCGAGCGTTCGATTTAAAATAAAGAAGTTTATGGAGACTTCCGTGGTAACCGGAAGTGGTATAACCTTGAAAATATTTTAAAATGAATGAGAATCTTGAATAACCATTGATTCCAAAAATTTAGAATTCTATGTTTTTTGAAAATCTCTAAAACGGCTACCATGGGAAACCCGTTGTATCTAATTATTGTAAACTTTGTATGATTAAAACGAATAAATTTAGTTTTAAAATATGTGTATAACAAGGACAATGTAGGTTGTAACAGGATGTCCACTTTGGAAAACAACAAATTTGACGTGATTTGGTTCAAATGTTCTGGGCCCCAATTTGTGAATTTCTACTGTTTGTATAGGTCTCCCAATGATAATAACTTCCAAGATCTTTTTGATTACCTTAGTCTGAAAATAGACTACCTCTTATCACAGTTTCCATCTTGTGATATCTCAATTCTGGGAGATTTTAATGTCCCCAACTTTAATTAGCTTCAATTTTCATCTACCACTAATCCCGCAGTTCATAGTGCAGTCACATTTGCTGTATCCTGTGATCTCACACAAATGAATTCTAAACCCACCAGAATCCCTGACAACCCACTTGTCATTTTCACATTTGGTCAATCAGACCACTGCCTAATCGAAATAACTTCTTCTATGCCCAAGCCCACTCTTACTCTAAAAACAGATAGAACTTTGTGGTGTTTTAAATCAGCTAACTGAAGCGAACTGTGAGATTTTTGTGCAACCTTTGTGAGTATTGTTTTAAAGTATGTTCTAACTGTGTATTCTGACTGTCTGTGTTTGTGTCTGTGTCAACCTTCCTGGTCTGTGGTCTGTCTGTGTCTGTAACTGTGCTGTCTGTGTCTGTGTGTGTCTTGTTCTGTGTCTGTGTCTGTGTCTGTCTGTGTCTGTCTGTTCTGTCTGTCTGTCTGTGTCTGTCTGTTGTTTGTGTCTGTCTGTGTCTGTCTGTGACTGTCTGTGTCTGTCTGTGTCTGTCTGTCTGTCTGTGTCTGTCTGTGTCTGTTTCAAACATTGCTCTTTTAATAACAAGTTTTTTTGATAGGTAGGAAGTTATACATTCCCAAAAAAACAATCGCGTAGGTCATGCCCGTTCCCAACCATGGTTAAATAGGGCCTGCACTGATACATTATCGCAGAAGGATAAACTCTATACCAAAGAATAGTTACAAAAGCACCATCAACAAGGCCAAAAAGATGTTTGAAGAACATAAATGCAAAGAATTAGTCTCATGTCCTTTGGGTAGTCGTAAAATTTAGTCATTAGCTAAAGCCATCAGTAAAAACTTTAGCTTTCCTCCCATGACGTCCCGTGACGGAGCTGTAGTAGCTGATCCTGCTGGCAAAGCCAACCTCTTTGTCGATTACTTTCCATCAAATTCCTGTCACAATGATTCTGATACAATTTTGTCGTTGCCCAAATCTACCCCATACGCTATGAAAGCAATCCACTTTCGATATAAGCTCCTAGAATCAATTATCAATAAACTAGACTCAAACAAGGCAGCCCTGACAGTATACCAGCTATCGTCCTTAAAAAATGCTACCCCGAGCTAGTACCTGTATTGTTCAAGCTCTTAGATCTCCTTGTCATCTGGAGAGTTTACCTTATCGTGGAAGTTGGCAAATATATAACCTATTCCTAAAAAGGGCGATAAAACCGATCCCTCAAACTGTCGACTAGTAGCTATCACTTCCATTCTATCGAAAATCATGGAAAAAGCAACCAACCTTCAACTACTTTCGTTCCTCGACTCCAATAAACGTCTCTCAGTATGGGTTCAGACAAGATTCATTCAACGGGTGATCTTTCATGCCACCCAACTTTGGAATAACACATTAGAAAGGTCCGGTGAAACAGTCGTAGTAGCTTTAGATATTTCAAAGGCTTTTGGCCAGGTTTGGCACAAGTGCCTACTTGCCAAGCTCACCTCGTTCGGCTTATCCGCTCATCAATTGGATCTCCAACTTTCTTGACAAAAGATGTATACGTGTTGTCGTCGATGGCTTCTTTTCGAAGCTACTATCAACGCGGGCGTACCCCAAGGATTAGTGATAGCTCCCACACTTTTTACTATACATAAATGACCTCATGTCCTCAACAACTAACCCGATCTATTGCTTTGCAGACGACAGTACTCTACATTGTAGTTCTTCTCAGTTTTCCCACAACAATAAGTCTACTCAAGACGTTAATGTAAAAATGGCAGCCTCAATCAACAGTGACTTAGAACTTATCCTTGAGTGGGAAAGGAATAATCTACTCACGTTCAACGCCGACAAAACCCAGTGTTGCTTTCTGTCCGCCAAGAAAGACCGGTCATTTCCTGCTGTAAATATGAATGGCTTAGATCTCAAGTTTTCAAACTATATTTTTATGTTAGGGATCTCCGTATCATCGAACCTTTCATGGATTGACCACCTTTCGTCAGCCAGCAAAGCAGTTGCCCCTAAACCGGCCTTTCTGTACAGATCTAAACAATACTTCACATCGTAACAACTTCTGCATAAGGCTCAAATTTGACCTCATCTGGAATACAATTCCCACCTCTGGGTCTGTGCTCCCCAATACGCCCTTGATATAGTAAACCGCGTCCAAAAAAAGCTATAAGACTTATAACTGACCCCGTCTCTAACTTCTTTCCTTGTTCTACTACAATAGCAAGTGTGCCTCCAAAATACACGCCTTAATACCTTCGCAGGCCATTTTCCCTAGGGACACTCGGGTTTCTCATTCTCACCATAATTACGCACTCAAATTCCATCTTGTCACACTACACGCGCGCAATCTACACTTTTCCACACGGCGACCAAATTGTGGAATGCACTACCCAATTTTTGCTTTCCTCCAAACTTTGATTTAAGCAAATTTAAGGTAGCCATTCATAAACATTTCTCGGCACCCTAACAATATTCCTAACCCCCTCCCAGTCTTCATGAGTGCTTTAGCACGTTAGGCAAATAGCTTGTTCAGGAATACTATTAGTAAAAAAAAATTGGTGAGAATTAAAAATTAATAATTGTCAAAGTTCGTATGCTGCTGGTATAGCAGAATATTTTTAATAAAATTGAAAAAAATTATATCAATACTTCCACATCAAACATTCGGTTTTTTTGTAAATAACTCGAAAACGATTAACTTTACAAAAAAAATTACAAGAATTCTTTTCGATCAGACATTTCGATTTTCTATCAAATACCAAAATTTCAAAAAAATCGTGTGGACGTGTTCCAAAATCTAGTTTTTTGGAAATATTTCGAAAATGACAAAATTTTTGAAAAAATTGTGAAAACACTTTTTGTGAGAAATTGTATTTCCTATCTAGTGGTATTTTCACTTTTTGAATATATTAAGTAGTATCTTGTAAACCGTTTGTTGTACAGAAACATTCTAGGGACAAAATACTCACAATTATATTACTGATCACATATTAAAAGAAAAAAAAAACTAAAAAAATAAAAATTTGCAAAAGGGGTACTTACCCCCCAATTTTACCCCTTTCCCCATACCCCACTGATTCCAATTACAATAATTCCCTTTGGGTAGTTGACATCTATAAGTGTGCCAAATTTCAAGTTGAAAGTTATGGAGTACACATACACACAGACAAGATTTTTTTGCTCCATTTTGTTTTTGGACGTTTTCGAACATTTTAAAGCGATTGAGCAAATAAAAATTTTTGAAAATTTTTTTTAGCGATACAGTACTCTCATCCGTTGGTTGTGGAAGTAAACGTTGCAACATTTTATTATAACTAGAACCTTGAAATTCGGAAAGCAGATGTTCAAAATGTTACAATAATACACTTCTGTGTAATATGTTTAAATAATCTGTGTTTGTGTTAAGAACGGTAGTGCCAGGGTAAATATACGCTACTGGAAATTTCGTCAGATAGATGAGGAAGACAGAGCAGAAATGAGTGACTACAATAGTGACAGTGAACAAGATATTTCAGAGGGAGAAAATACAGTCGAAAGTTCCGACATTCTGTATTTTATTGGAAAAGATCAGCAATCGAAATGGTATAAACAAGTTCCTAGGAAAAATGTCAAAACATGGTCGGAGAATACTATCAAACATTTTCTTGGAACCAAGTTAGCAAGAAAGCATCTCAAATCTGTTTCAGATACTTGGAATTATTACATTGGTCTCGATATGCTTCGTTTAATTGTAGAATTTACTAATAAACATATTGATAGTGTTCAACATAAGTACAGAAAGGGATGCCAACCACAATGATATTTGTGAGATTCAAGTACTGATCGGTTTATTGTATTTAGGGGGCATTCTGAAATCAAACCGTTTAAATCTTCAAGAGGTTTATAATAATGAAGGTAGTGGGGTAGAGCTATTTCGTTTGGCGATGGGTAAAAACAGGTTCTTATTGCTCCTACAAAATTTACAATTTGATGATATAGATACCCGGTATGAGAGAAAAAAAACTGATAAACGCACCTATTTGAGACTTTTTTGAGGCTTTTGTTCGAAATTGTGGGTCACCGTTACAAACTGTTTGAGAATGTAACCATCGATGAAAAGTTGGAGGCATTCAGAGGGCGTTTCATCAATACATGCCAAATAAACCAAACAAATATGGCATTAAAATGTTGGCCCTTGCGGATTCGAAAACATTTTATACCATGAATTTAGAAGTTTGCCTTGGGGAACAACCGGACGGACCTCATTATATCGATAATTCAGCTTCTGCTGTCGTCCAGAGATTGTGCAGAATTATTAAAGGATCTCATAGGAATGTTACATGTGACAACTTAATTCACATCCTTCTCAATGAATACAAATTAACATTTTTGGGTACCATGCGTAAGAACAAACGTGAATTGCCTATAGAATTTTCTTGTCCTGCTCGTATACCTGTTGGTTCCAGCATGTTCGCATTCCAGAAAGATGTAACATTAGTATCCTATATGCTAAAAAGGTAAAAAAATGTATTGCTGGTTTCAAGTTTACACCATGACCATAATGTGCACAAGAGCTCTGGAAAACCAGAGATGATATTAGAATAAATATAACAGCACAAAAGGTGGCGTAGATAAAGTTGATAAATTATGCGCCTCCTATAATTGTGCTAGAAATACTAGGAGAAGGCCTATGGTCATCCTATTATTATCAATGTTGCCGGCATTAACGCTAAGGTATTATATTTTTATAATGCAGAAATACGTATACCCAGAAGGCAATATCTTCGTAAATTATCGTTCCATTTGATTGAAAATCAATTAAAAACAAGACTACAAGTACAAAACTTGCCAAGAACTATGAGAGATAGAATAAGGGAATTTAGAAGAATTTTCAGCTTCAAGTAGTGTTAATGTGGTTAACACCAGGGGCCGTTGCGCGTATTGCGATCGTAGAAAAAAATCGACCTACAAATATGTTTTGTAAAAAGAGCGGAAAGTTTATGTGTGGGGAACATTGTTTACATATTTGCAGTGAATGTTATGATAAAAATTTTGTTTCCTAAACAAAAACAGATGTCACATTGCAAAATGTCACAAGAACCTTGAAAATCGGAAAACCAGATGTTCAAAAGTTGCAAAAATTTGTCTAATCCATTGCCAATATAAGCTCAATACGTAAAATGATATAATTTTTTTTTGTATGTGGAATTATTACTTCAGGCGGAAAGGGGAGGAATGCGAGTTCAAAAACACATTTACAAGTGTCAATGATAAGGAGACAAAATAAATATACGTGACCCGCGCGTGAATATTAAAATGTTGGAACGTATAAAGAAAAGGGGCGCCTCAAGGTTTTAATGATAAACACGATTTTCTAATTAAAAATGATAATTTATTAATGCGTTTTTAAACAATAAAATACACTTCTGTGTAATATATTAAAATAATCTGTGCGTGTTAAGAACGGTAGCGCCAAGGTGGAATATACGATACTGGAAATTTCGTGTGAAATCCGCTTAGACGATTTAACAAAATTAGCTAACAACCGTTTCACATGTGAAATGAAAATTATTATTCGTCCTACTTTTAATAAGAAAAAAAAAATTTACAATTTAAATAAATTTGGCACCTTTATTGTTTCAAGCTAATTTGGTAATGGATGGGGTTCAATGTACGAATTTTGCTTTTTTATGGATATTAGACAAAGCATCCGTATCGAAATATTTGGCTTTAATTACACATCATTTTACGATTAGAAAAAAAAACGAACAAAAATAGTACACGGGAAACTGCGCAATAAATTCGGTCTTATCAGTGCTATTGCGTAGTGCAATTTTAAAAATATTGTTTAATACCCTCTAAAAATATTACGATTTTACTCTAGATAAACAATTCCTTTACGTAATAAAGACGTCACGTAATCAGTATGTCAAAGGTTAACTGTGATTTTATTTCTTTTACAAACGAAAACACCTTAATTAAATACGTAACTACGTTCGATACACATAATTAATTAATTGAAGATGTTACGAAAAGGTCGTAAAAACATAAAAGGTGCAATTTAATACGTTCTAAGAACGTGAATTGACGCATGAAACCCCATTTAGTAGTAATCGAATCAATAAATTCATTTAAATTGATATGAAATTTAATATTCAAACAAGTGCATCATAGTATAAAGTGCATACAGAGGAAAATAATTTCTTATCCGACTCACCTTCTATAAATAGAAAATACACATTAACAATGTGGTGATTTGTCAATAAGAGCTGCGGAAGTTAACAATGTTTACCAAAAGATTTTTTATCAATAAGGTATGCATGTGTCCTATTTAAATGCTAAATGATAATAATTATCATTATAACCGTACTACGCAAAATAATTTAAACATTACAAATATATATATATATATATATATATATATATATATATATATACGCAAATGAGTGTAAAATATAACGCCCTTCGTTTACAAGATGTTATGAACAGGAAATTAAAAAACTACATAAATCGTCCAGAAAAACCTTGTTTTAGGCCAACACTTTATAATTTTTAGTTTACCGCCACTGATTTTTGATACGTGAACATTTATTGCAGCTGTCACGTATATTAGAGTTGTTTGTTGTATTGATTTTCTTTCAGTGCTGTCAACATTATTTAAAATATGATAGTGTCACGAATAAATATTTCAAAATTACTCTTAATTAATTAATAAACATTACCACAAGAAATTTTGTATATCACACGACCAGAAACAAAGTATTCGCAGTTGCGGCTATTTTCCTCATACTCGCAAAACTATCGATTCTAGCCTAGTGATACAAATAATTATTTTGTTTAAGCAAAAATTTGTTAAAATACTTACGTTTTGATCGACCGCAAACACAATAGTTATTTGTTTCATTAGTACAAAAAATGTCAGTCCTGAAAACGCATTTTTTTTACGAATAAAACATATCTTATACCTTTATATTTAGTCATTTATTTGCAGTTCACTATTTGTTTGGGAATCCCTCATTTATTGTCCCTTATCGAAAGGAAACCACTTCTTAGGTTAATTTATAACCTCTCCGTCTTTATACCTACCAAGTTTCTATTAATAAACTAAAGCAGTAAGAACACAAAGCAATTTAATGTTGAAGAAAGTTAAGTAACATAAAACGAACAATAATAAACTAAAATGTCGGGTGTGGAAGAACACACGATCTTCCAATCTACAAAATGGAAATTAAAAGAAATGAAATAAATTTAATAACATTTTTTTTAGGATAATTGTGCAGTCTCTTTTATAAGTTCATTACGAATATAGGCAACATTGTAAAAACAAAAACAATAATCTATGTCAAACAGACGTTTAAAACTTCACGTCAGATAGAGGTTAATAGGCATCTAGATGCTAATTTAAAAAAAATTCCAAAGCCGCCCGCTTCTGTAAAAATATGGATAATACAGCTTAAACGTTTTCAATCATATTTAGTTACTTTTTACATGTATTTCCCTTTACATTAAAAAACTTTATAAAGAAAAGTTATGTAAACTTAAATTTTCTTTAAAAAATATCTCTACACATTTTCTTATAAAATTATTCGTTATTCAGATATTGAAAAATATTGAACTAACCCTTAAATTCTATCTTAGGAATTTTTTGACGATAAATTACGCATCGTTTCAAAATATTCCATAAACATCAAAAACAGCTCCTAATAAACACCACCAACAAGTTTAAATGCAAAACTATAAGTGCGCGCACTTCCACCCCCCACACACGTACACACACACACAAACGCACGCGTACACGCACGCACGCACACACGCATGAACGCACACCTCCAGGCATCATGGCCGATCTTGGCGAAACTTGGCCGAATGTTGTAAAATGAGCTAATAAGTCGATTTAGCAATGATGGAAAAAAGTCGATTGTTATGCAATCTTCTATACCTACATATGTATATGTAGGTTGGAACGTAAATATGAATGAGTAGAAAGGATACAGTTGAAGGACAAATGGTAGGGTCAAGCCACGCCCATTTTCACTACGGGACCTTTTTTGACGTTTTCTTTTCAGGGGCCATTTTCAACCCCTTGATGGCATTTTCAACCCCTTGTTGGCATTTCCACCCCTAATTAGGACCCATTCGGCACGGTTTTTAGGTTAGGTCAATACTCGCGTACGAGCATTGACCTAACCTACCCGGCCCCCTGCGCTCGCATTTGCCTACCCTCCAGGGGCTGAACTGTCAAAAGGCTCTTAATACACCTGTTTGTGATTACTTTTACAAATACGTTATTTTAGGTTTATTAATTATAATATTTTTCGTTAGAATTCGTTAATTATTCATGATGACATGTTTACTCTATCTTATTCATTTTTAGAGGATTTCACTTTCTTAGTAATTTCATATTTAATACCTTTATGTTTGTCTGTAGCCGTAAGTAGTAAACGTAATAAGTTTCTATTGTTCACGAACTAGTTGTTTTTTCAATTTTGTAAAATGTAATAACTTTTTATGGTAAATCCATCCTTTCTTAAACAGGTTATTTGTTGAAAGTCATAAATCCTTTTACTCGCAAAGAATTTAAACTTCTAGCTATTGAACCCCTTATTAGTTTCCAAATCCTTAAAATAAATACAACCTCTATAATCCGGAAATTACTTCAACACTAATGCAGTCATTCCCACGGTTCCTTTTTTTTCAAATCTAACCAATAACAATTCGCATCCCTTACCACAGTATTTAGCAATCCTATTTAGTGCCTCCCATTTTCACCTTTTCTTGATTCAAAATTATATTTTCAAGCGACAGTAAAAATATGTACCTCTTACTATCAACATCACTTTACTCTATAAATTGAATGTAAAATTTAACATGTATGTAGCTCAAGTGTAACATTTTTATTTGCTAAATTATTTATAAAGGTGTAGAGTAGTTAATATAATTATTAAAATTATCTAACTCTCTTCTTATTACAAGTATACTTGACTAATACGAATTAAAGCGAAGCTAATCCTTCAGGATAATTATGGAAGCACGTTATCCATCAAAACAACACCCAAAAGGACCCTAGTTAGGGGTGAAAATGGCGTCAAGGAGCTAAAAATTCTATCAACGGGTTGAAAATCGCCCCCGAAAAGAAGCCGTCAAAAAAGGGATGGGACCCCCGTGGGCGTGGCTTCCCCCACCGTTTTTGTCCCACAACTTAATCCTTTCTACTGGAATGAAATTAATAATTAATTATTTAAATTGAAAGTAATGTTTACAGTGCAATTTGTGCAGTTGTTAAATTAGACGGGATAGTTAGAAAGTGTAGCAACTAAATTGGATTGTGAAATACTGGTGGACGGTTGCGGTTCTGGATTAAGATGATTGTATGCCTGAGTGTGTATTCAGGATCTAATTCCATTGTTTTAGCATTTGTGTCACAGACTCAGCAACATGACCCTCTGCTACACTTGTTGATTGCCACCCTCCAGGTCAATGTGAGCACTAAATTACATGCGAAGTTACAAAATAATTGATTAGATAATATCGTCAAAATGAATTTTTGATCTTCGACGAAAAATGTGAATTTTTTTATCTAAATGTACAAATCTTTTAAAACGGTTAAGTTTAGCTATACGACATGTGTAATAGAAAGTGGTTGTTTGTCAAAGTAGAAACGAAATCCGCAGTATATACCATTCCGTTGAAAATAAGAAAGGTGAGTTATGTACCGCTGTTACGAAACCCTCTGTATATGCGAAAATGTTTGTAGGTTATAGCGCGCTTGAATTCAAGCAACTTTTGTATAAAACATTTTTTTCTACTGTGCACAGTTTAGCCGCAAATTCACTTTGTCGTAATAATGCCACTCACTGTATAAAATATCAATTCTCATATTTCTGGGCTTAATGCCTTTTAAGATAAATTCACTTTGTTTCACCCCCCTGAGGTAAAATTACAAAAAACGGTTAAACATGGGCCCGTTCGATTATTAATGAGAATTTATTCCCGGATTGTCAGATCTCCAATTATTTTTATAAGAGGGGAAATGTTTTATACACGCCCCTTATTCTAGGGGGAAGTGTGGGAATCCTTTTCCCTCAGGTAGGCCCTACACACTAAAACCCCATCCCTTTGTATGTGCTCTGAGACGTACTGTTTCACACATTCGCCTCAGAGCTTGACTTACTCTTCCTGTCTTTTCCTCTCTTCCTTCTCTTGGTTATTCAGAATGTCCTTTATCATTTCTGATATATTATCCCATCCGTCCGACATCCACATCATCTACTCTATTAAATTACCTGCCTCTAATCTCACCCCCAGCTCTGATTCCGGTTTTCTTCTGGGATCAGTTCACCTTGGACCCTCAGGATTTTTTATTAGTATAGATTGGAGGGTTTTTCTAGATGTGTAAAAGCCTTCAACCATTTAAAATATCCGACATACAAAGTGTCACTATAACAGTTGTTGCGCATGCGCAATGTAGGTTATTGTAAATTATGATTATCCTTTTGGTTTAACGAAAATCTTAAAATTGGAAATTGGAAAAAGATAATTTACACGGAAGAAATAGAAATTTTGACCTTCCAAAGAAGAGAGTAGGAAGAAACTCGTGTAATTTGTGTTGCCTATCTATTAAAATCACGTCGTCTGGCTTTACATTGTAAACACCTATAAATAAATGAATATAATGGGGAATAACGTCATGATCTGTTTGGAAAATATTTAGTTAAAATTAATATTTTCTAAATTTCCATAATCTTATAAATAAACACCGTTGAATATCTTTTAATGAATTATGTCAGAGACTACGTTTTTTTATACGTTACGATTTCTCATAACAAATTTTTTTGTTCATATGTCGACAATTTTCCTTCTTATCATAATCACTTTAAATTATACATGTAATTAGAAACGTGGCATGCAAAAATATCTCAATTATGAATCGTGCGGTAATAAATAATTATTAGAATAATTACATAGTACACGTTAACATGTTTGCATTACTAAATATATATTGCAAAATGTTTCGTTTCGTTACTTTATGGTGTCAGTGCGGCGAAAGCAGGAGGGGAGGGCTAATTCCTTCGGTATTATCGTAAGTTATGTAGTTCAAGGTAATAATAGATTTTTATATACCTATTTTAAATAACCGCCTACAATCTACACTAAAAAAACTCTATAATCTATGCATATCGGTGTGCATACATTTTATATGATTGAAAAGAGATAAAAATTAAATGTCAATTCTATGTAGAATGCAGCTTTAAACACGTTCACCTTGCTACCCGTTATAATGCTAACAGCTCTTAATAAAAACAAAATGCAAATTAACTTGTAATTATTTACGGTATTAATTACGACATTAACCCTTCAATTACCCTCGATAGATATCCGTTGTCAAGCTTGATTATTCACTTGGTTTATCCCTATTATAAATTAACATTTTCTACTAAAAATTAAATCAATTACCAGTTTTGTGTCATAATCAAAGTATTTGTGTGTTGGCGAGTAAACAGAAATAAAAATATTTTTCAAAAACAAGCGCATTATGATTTATTTATAACAATTTGGAGAATTATAAATAAGTGTGTAATGTATTTATGAGTAATAAGTTTTGTATGTTTTGCACAATTTCGTTATTTTGGTTGGGTAAAAATTTATGTATTTTTTATTTTTTAGTATCTAATGTAGTAAGGAGGGGGCAGAGTGGTAACGTCAAAACTTTTTATTTTTACACTAAATAAAGGGACTAAAATGGATTGAGGTTAAACAAAACACATTTATAACTTTTTTAAGAGAGGGAAGTACGTCGTACTTTTTTCTTTCTATTGTATATACAGGGTATCCCAATCTTGCACATTTTTACCACATCTTCCTTACAGTTGGATATAGAGCAAAAAGTTTAAAACAAAAATTATTTATGTACTCTTAAGCTATTCAAAAATATGTTTACTTTTCTAGAACTTCAGCGTGTACTGGAAACGGTCGAGTGTAACCACTTATTTTAATTGAAATCTATCTTTTCTGCATTTTTAGGAAAATCATGAAAAATAAATGTGATTTCATGAACCGTATCCTACAGTAATTTGTTATAATTTCAAAGGTATAAGCTTTTGTTGTAAAAGTTAGGTCTTTGAAATACCTGCAAAGAATCATGGAACACCCTGTATGTTTTGTACTCGTTTCATTTACTTTTTCATTCTGCATCGTTCTCATAATTGGTTTCCTTATACCAAAAGTTAAAAGTCTTCAGGATATTGAAATTTGTTTTGGTACAAAGTGGAAATTAAAAGAAATGAAATAATTTTAATAATAATTGTTTGAGGAGAATTATTCGACCTCTTTTATAAGTTCATTACGAAAATAAGCAACATTGTAAAAACAAATACAATAATCCATGTCGGATGGACGTTTAAAACTTCATCTCAGACGTTAACAAACATATGAATGCTAATTAAAAATTATTATTAATTTTATTAAATACATAAATAAAAAGTTTACCTCGAGTAGGATTTGAACCTACTCGAGGTAAACTTTTTATTTATGTATTTAATAAAATTAATAATAATTTTTAATTACATATTTACCTTTGAACTTATTCGTTCATAACAAAAACTTATAATAATATGAATGCTAACTTTAAAAAAATTACAAAGCCGCCCGCTTCTATGAAATTCCGATAATATAAATTAAACATTTTCAATCCTATTTAATTGTAAATAAGCTTTTCTTTAAAAAATTGAAAAAATTTGAACTAACACTTAAATTCTACCTTAGGATTTTTTTGTCCCTAAATTACGCGTCATATTAAGAAATTGCACAGAACAAAATCAATGAATATGTTTAAGGTTTATGTATGTGAAATAAACAGCTATTTCAGAAATATTTGATAAAAACCAAAAACTGATTCCAATAACCCCCCCCCTTTTCACCGCTGAATTTATCTTAAAATTTAATCGATCCCGAAAAAAATGAAAACAAGCTTAAATACAAAATTTGAAGCACACACGCACGCACACACATCCGGTCGAACATACAATCGCGAGATGTCATAATTTTAGTGTAGAGTTTCTAATAATTAATTAACACGAAATTGTTTTAAGAAGTTTGATTAAAACCTTTCTCAGGCATTTTTAAATAAAAGCGATGGTAGTTGTGAAACAATTTTAGTGTATCGTAAAATAAATAACGCGCTTAAAAGGTTCATTATATCGTGATTAAGAGGTAAAGGGAGATATTAAATTTTAACTATTTATGAAGAACTACTTACATAGAGAAAATGTGTGAATAGATAGTAAAATATCGCTCTGAGAGGCGGCCAATATCGAGAATTGAGAAGTGTTTGATCCCGTTCAGTTAACATTATCGGAAGTCCCTGATGTCGTGATTTGCGAGTTTCTGGAAATGTCCTCACGTCTACACTGGACAATCAGCGGCGTAAACTATTTGCAGTGCTAATATGTGTTCAAAGTAAAAAGAGTACGGAGACCAAAATCGCATATACAATGACCCTTAACGGGTTAAACAGGTAACGTAAGATTGTTAATTTTGTTTATTGTTTTATTTTATGTCGTGGTTCGATATCAAAACTCGATCATTTTTCTTGGTCTGGAATTGATGAATGATTTCATATTACGACCATAATGGTGTTAAGATCTCGTGTTTATAAACTAGTGTGTTAGGAATTAGATCGTCCCTGAGGATGAATCATATTTAAGATTTCCATAATTAGTTCCCAAATTTAAGTATGGATTTATATATATATATATATATATATATATATATATATATATATATATATATATATATATATCAGGGTGATCAACTTATACTCCAGAGTTCGATAACTCCGTTACCTTGAGAGTTACGAAAAGAAGTGTTAAATAAAAGTTATTCATAAAGTCAAAGCATTTCAAATGTATATTTTTTTTTAATGGAACACCCTGTATATTATGTCAAATTTCAATTAGGCTCATTTTTTCTATTTCAATGATAAATGTTTTTACTAGGTTTTACAGAGTAGGTACTTTTAAAGATATGGCCATTTTGATGTGAAAATCGTAATGAAATCTTCACCCTATATTGTTTAAAATAAGCAATTTACGGCTAATCTCTCATGGGAAAAAATTTCGTGATAGTATGGTTTTGTTAAAACTTATCACTTTTGTGATAACTTTTATTTTTTGTATAGGGTGATCCTAAACTCACACCCATGATTATCTCTATTATTTTAAATAATATAGGGTGAAGATTTCATTACGATTTTCACATCAAAATGGCCATATCTTTAAAAGTACCCTGTAGAACCTAGTAAAAACTTTATCGTTGCAATAGGAAAAATGAGCCTAATTGAAATTTGACATAATATACAGGGTGTTCCATTACAAAAATATAAATTTGATATTCCTTGACTTTATGAAATACCCTGTATATTATTAAATAATTTTAAAATATCCAGCTTGACTTGATAAATAACTTTTATTTAAAACTTTTTTCCGTAACTCTCAAGGTAACAGAGTTATCGAACTCCGGAGTGTAAGTTGATCACCCTATATATATATATATATATATATATATATATATATATATATATATTATAGTGTATATGTGTGTGTGTACTTTAGAACTCTTGATAGCCTATCTAAAACTCAGAACTGTGCAATATCCCACAAAAATATTTTTTCAAATATTTTGCTTATGCATATAAAAATTTTCCTTTTCCCTTTTTTTAAATATAAGCTTTTAGGCAAAATCTTATTGTGCAGACCTTTAGAACCCTTGAGGGGCTACCATTACAATATTTTCACTGATACTTCGATATGTATAATCACTTGGAATATAAAAATGTCTTTTTTAATATAAGCTTTCATGCCAAATCTCATTATGCACAGTTTTAGACCTGTTGAGGAATCTATCTGGAATTGATGGAAACTCCAAAATTTCATTTAAATATTTTCCCAAACATTACGCTTATGGAAGCAGTAATCACTTGAAATGTAAAATCTTATTATGGAAACTTTTAGAACTTTCGAAGGGCTATTGGTATCTCTATAATCAGAACTCTAGAATTGTATTAAAATATTTCCTTTATTCGAATAGTACAGAAATCATTCGAAATTTAAAAAGTCTCCTTAATTTTTTATGCAAAATATCACCATCAAAACTCTTGGATGGCTAGTGAGAACTCTAATCGGAACTCCAAAATATTATTAAAATATTTTCCCAAGTATTCTCCGCTTACGCCCATTCTCCCGTTGTGGATACTCTATTATAATTATAGCTATACATGTATGTTCTCAATAATTTCCAAATATTTGTTTTGTTGGAAAAACAAAATATCTCAAAAAAAGAATATATAGTTTAAATCAGTGTTAAAGTTCTAAATTTACTTTGTAGAGTTCTAGAAATTAAAGAGTATAAACTGTAACAAATTCTACTAAATTCCACAATTAATTTTTATTTTAAAGTTGCTCAGTCGCACTCGATGTATTTAATGTCAAATGTGATAATTCCGGCACGTTTAAAACTGTTGATGCTGGTATAGTGTAGTATAACAAGGCGGCTGAATTTTGCAGTTTCTACATTTCAAGTGGTTACCTACTACTTTTATAAACGAAATGTTTGGGAAAATAATTTAAAGGAATTTTGTTGAGTTCTCATCAGAGATCCAGATAGCCTCTCATGCATAATGAAATGTACAAAAGCTTATATTTAAAAGAATAATTATTTTTATACTTCAAGTAATTGCAACTTCTTTTTGGAGTTCCTGATAGCCCCCAAAATTTTTAAAAGTTTGCATAGTGAAATTTTGCGTAAAAGCTTATATTTAAAAATTAAAGGGAATTTTTATATTCTTTATATTATGTTCTTTAATGCACAAGGGAAGTATTTGGGAAACTATTACAATGGAATTTTGGAGTTCTGATAAGAGTTCTCGATAGCCCGTCAAGTGTTCTGAAAGTTTGCTTAATAAGATTTTGCATGGAAGCTTATATTTATAGAATTAAAAGGATTTTTTATATTTCAAGTGATTATCCATAAGTTTTAAAAAGTTCCAAAAGTTTACATAATGAGATACTTAAAAAATTAAAGGGAATTTTTATACTTCAAGTGATATCTTTAATGCACAAGGTAAATATGTGGGAAAATATTTTCATAGAATTTCGGAGTTCTGATCAGAGTTCCCGTTTACATAAAATTTTGCATGAAGACTTATATTTATAAAAATTGAGAGGAATTTTTCTTTCAAATTAGTACGCATAAGCTAAGTATTGCTGGAAATATTTTAATGGAATTGTGGAGTGCTGATAAGAGTTCCCGATAGCCCCTCAAGGGTTCTAAATGTTTGCTTAACGAGATTTTACATGAAAGCTTATATTAAAATTGGGGGAGGGGGATTTTTATATTTCGAGCGATTACTACATACATATGCAAAATATCTCAAAACATATTTTAGTGGAATTCTGGAGTTCTAATTAGAGTTGTAAATAGCCCCTCAAGAGTTGTAAAAGTTTCTATAATGAAATTTTTTAAAAATTATACTTCAAGCGATTATGCATAAGAAATATTTTAATAGAATTTTGTAGTTCTTATTAGGAGTTCCCGATAGCTCCTCAATTGTTTTAAAGGTTTGCATAATGAGATATTGCATGAAAGCTTTTATTTCAAAAATTAAGCGGAATTTTTATATTTCGAGTGATTGCTTTACTGTTCGCATAAGTGAAATTTTTTAAATAGAATTCTGGAGTTGTGTTTAGAGTCCCCGCTAGCCCCTCAAGAGTTATAAAATTTTCTTAATAAGACTTTGCATGCACGCTTATTTTAAAAAAATTAAGAGTAATTTTTATACAGGGTGTCTCAGGAATCAAAGGCCAAAGCTTGGGAATGAGTAGGTGGTATTGAAATAATGTCAGTACTTCATGTAACTTTTTTTCTCCGGTCTTTCTGTGCAGAGTTATACAGCTGTAAAGCTGGAAATTGAAACAACAATTTTATTTCATTTATTAAATCTATATTTAATGAAAATTTGGTGGATTGTCAATCATATCAATATGCATCTATTTTCGCTGTCAGTTTATTCCCCAACTATTTTCCTAAAAAAAAAAAGGTTTCCCAGAAATATGAAATTTTTTAGGACACTGCAGAACACCCACACAACTTCCACTATTATTTATTAAATATATTTTTACCAAGTAGGCCGCTGTCAATTATTTGTCATAGGCATCAAACATTCTTTACGAAACTACATCGTAGTATTAATTTGGTAAAAAATGTATCAAAAGTATGTATTATTAAGATCTACAGGTAAAAAACACTATGCTATAGTGGTTATTATTAAAAAATAACAACGTTACGGAGTTAAGAACTAAAAACGAGAAAACACTTAAAGCAAATGTTTAATGTTATTCATGTAAAAAATAACAATTTTACGGAATTAGAAATAATAACTCTAACCTTACAGTAAATACCCAATGTCATTGATTTTACGGAATTACGAATTTAAAACTGTAAATGTTCAAAATGTACACCTCCTAACTCCACACATTGCTTAGCCTATGTATAATATTTCGTTGCACTTGAAACAACATTCCTGGATTGTTCCTGATAGCATCGCAATGGAAATAAATTGTATCTAATAATTCATTCCTTGTTTGTACGGCTGTTGCTTATACCAAACTTTTGAGGGAACCCCATAATAATGAATCCAGTGGATTTAATTCTGGAGTACGCGGGGACCATGCAATTGGACCTCCTCTTCCAATCCGCTTTTCGGAGTACTCAACCTTTAAGTGATTACATACCATAACACTAAAGTGAGGTGGAACGACATCGTGCATGTACCACATATTAATTCTGGTTTGCAAAGGAATGTCATCTAATAATAAATTTAAATTATTCTGAAGAAAATCTAGATACGATTGTCCATCAATTCCAAGTGGACCAATTAAGTGGTTTCCAATTATTCCAGCCCACACATTCTTTGCTGATGCCTTGTCTGAGTTATACCGCGTGGATTTTCACCGGCACAGAGATGGGTATTTGTTATGCCATTTCTCGTAAATCCGGCTTCATCAGTAAATAGTATTTATGAAATAAAATCTGGATTCTGTCTCTGTTTTTCAAAAAATCAGCGCGCATATTGAAGGCGTGCTGGATAATCCTCTGGATTCAAACCCTGTACTTTTTGAAAATGGTACGGATGTAATAGTTGTTCTGGAAGTATTCTGTCTTTTGAAGTATTATGTTGGGTCGCAAGTTTTCTAACACTTGATGTAAGATTGTTATCTACTTCATCTGAGATATTTTTCTCTAAAATGGCAGTACGGACAACGCTTGCGGGACCCACGCCACCTGCTATCGATTTAAAAGTACCTAAAAATAAAATAAATTAGCGTTCAAAAATAATAATTGCAATTTTCCTAAAAAACATACCATTTTCTCATAAGTTTGTCAACTCGTTCAAAAGTGTTTCTATCTGGTAACACTGTTAGGAAAATTCTCAGAATGATGTCTTCTGGCTTCGCGAGAATTGCCAGATGCTTTTCCATACATTAAATGCATGTCTGCATATTCTCCGAACGTGTATTCTGCCATTTCAAGTATTACAGATAAATAGAAAATGTCATTTACAAAAAAAAAAAAATGTTCTTAGTGAAAATAAATTGAGCGCCGCTTACTTGGCAAAATTACATTTTCCTGAAAAATGATGCATGTAACAAATAATTGACAGCCGCCTACTTGGTAAAAATACATTTAATAAATAATAGTGGAAGTTATATGTGCTTCATGTCATAAAATTTCATATTTCTCGGAAACCACTGATTTGATCGAATTCAAGAAAGAGCACCTTTTTTTTAGGGAAATAGTTGGGGAATAAACTGACTGTTTTTAAGTTTGTTGCTTTATTCCTGTTACGTTTTGACTCTTTAACCAGTGAGCTAAGTATGATCGTGACTATCTACAACATTGGTATACCTAATGGTACCGCGAAAATAGATGCATTGATATGATTGACAATCCACCAAATTTTCATTAAATTCTAAAATATAGTTTTAGAGTTATATATAAAATTGTGTTTTCAATTTCCACTTCACAGCGCTATAACTCTGCAAAGAAAGGTCGTAGAAAAAAAAGTTATATTAAGCACTGGCATTATTTTAATACCATCTACTCATTCCCAAGTTTTGGCCTTTCATTCCTGAGACACCCTATATATCAAACTACTTTCATAAGCATTATGGAAAATATTTTAATAGAATTTTAGAGTTTCAGATAACTCCTTGAGTTTTAAAATTTCCATGAGAAATTAATTTTCAAAAATTAAGGTTAATTTGTACAGGGTGTTTATCAAACACATACGGTAAAAATTCAAGGGGTTTGGATTATTGTAAGGATATTTTGTCCTTTGATGATTCCGTTGAAAATTGTGTTGTAATTTTTTTCTATTTTTTAACTTAAAATAGAAAAAATATAACGAACTCATTCCATAAGATTTTTATTGCACTGGCCGCGTTTCATTAAATTAAAATTAGGCTCGTGCGATAAATCTTATAAAACTAAAACTTGTTTTTGAATGTGTTTAGGCATGTATCCTTCTCTAGTTACGAAATATAGGGTTGCAATACTTTCGTACTAAAGCAACTTTTGCTTTAAACGTTAAGTTTTAGGTTCCCGAATGTCTAATACTTAACAAACTTTTTGGGGATTCAACTTTTTCCTACTAAAGCTTTATGAATTATGGGGAACGTTGACAATTTAATATTTTTTTCACAAGCCAGCTTTGATATACACAGTTTTATAATTCCTATTATACGCAGTTTTTTTTTCCAGATCACACCAGGAAAATCTAAATCCAACCTTTAGAACCTGCTTGGGTTTATTGTTGTAAGTATCTATGTTTTGCTAAAATGTTTTGCAATGCAACTGCACATTTACTTAACTCATTGAGGTTAATTTCAAAGGAGAAGGTTAAGGCAGAAGTATATAAATTTTCTGTTACATTTACGATTTAAACAACCAATACTAACTATTACCCTGCAAGCAAATCAGTTAGCATCTAGAGGGCGTAGGCGCCGCTTTTGGTCTGTTTGTTATTTGCAATTGTAAATAGTAACGGGACTAATAAATTAAAAGTTACAGTTCTGCATTATTTCACAATAATTACCTATTCGATTTCTACATTTTCTAAAAGAAAACATTCGTGCGTACGTTCAGCCGTCGAATATAACGGAAACGCGAATATTTGTAAGGACATTAAATAAAATAATGGAGAAAAAAACAGTAACCTTGATTCTTTTAACGGAAATTCAACATAAATTTAAACGAGAGAAAAAACTGAATACGTACAACAAATTGTTAGTATTGTAATAACGGCTTCCTTTACTCTCCGTTCATTCACGAAAGTAGTTAGCAGACGTGACCCTAAGCACGCAGTTCATTCATTCTTTCTCGCATGATTCAGGTCATAGTATTACTTTTTTTTGAGAGATTGTAAATTTCTTTTTTGTTTTTTTAATAGTTACCTATTAGCATTTTTCTCTCAAGCATAAATAAATGTTATAATAATATGTGAGAAAAATTACAATTCTGCCCAAAGTAAATGCCCCCTATTGAAACTGGTTAACTGTATGAACGGAAATTGCACGAATTGTTCTGACCTTTCAATTTCAACTAGACCTATCCCAACATGCTTTTCAGTATTACGCATTAGGTTAACTTTTACGTATAAAAATTTATGAATGAATGTGTGTATTATCTAAACCTGCATTTACGAAAGGTGCACTTGTTAAATTAAAATACCCCTCGGTAATAATGAAGGCCTAAATGTACGGCCAGACCGAAAACCGGGCGGGCGATAAGCGAGCGAGCGATTTTTTCAAAAGCTAATGCATAGATACACGTAGCCATACGGAAAATTAAGCATGCAGCGCGCGATAAAAAACGAATCAAACTTATTTGAAATTCCAGCGAGCGTGTTTGGCTTTTTGGATAGTTTGTTGTTGTGTTCCACCTAAAATAGATGTAAATAAAAAGTGTAGCAACAATAAAAATAAACAGAAGGAGCTCCTAATATCTGAGGTAAATATACGAAGACCTTTGTGGCAAGATAGTCACTCGTTATACAAGAATATAAATGCCGTTGATAAATTGTGGAAAGCAGTGGCCGAATAATGTAATTGTAATGGTAAGGAAACATATTATTTAAAGAAACACATCTGCATTGTAGTGTTCCCCAGGTAAAAAGTGTAATTTGAACTTATTTGCAATAATGCAAATTTAAGAAGAAAACAATCGCTAAGGGATGTATCTTGACTTTGCTGACGGTAATGCTACTATTACTAAAATTAATTGCTTGCCTTACATTGACTTTCCTGGCAATAATTAAAACATTAGAGTGCTGCATCATGTGAGACAAGTAAACAATGAAACTACTCAAATTAGAATTAACGAGCTTTGCGCAACGATGGTTCTACCCTTTAATTTACTAAGTTGGGAAAGAACCACCAAGAAACCCCAATTTATTCATAAATAAGTACAGAGTGATCAATCTCAAGTGTATACCACGTGATCAAAATATTTAAGTTGGTACCACTGATAGGTTGGTAAGAAGCTGTATTGCTCTAGCTACTCTAGAGCATGGTTCGAGTAAAAACTACGATCAGTTTCAAATATGTATGAAGGTCATTAACTTATACATATTATAAAATATTATCTTAATTTAAATAATGACTGCATCCCTATAAAATACAACAAAATAAATAAAATATTATTTAATGATTGGATTAAATCATTACAAAATAATGAATCTGAAGTATTTAAATGTTATAATTTCATTATAATTAAATAAAATTTACAGTACATGTTTATGGAATGACAATGTCTTTTACAATTTTTTTTTAACTCCTTAGGTACACATTAGTTATCACACTTTGCTTTACAGCATATGTTCAAAATGACCGCCATTAAATTGTAAACATAAGTTCACCCTACGTTGCATATTCGCAAATACATTTTGTAACATTTCGGCACCAATATTGAACTTCATGAGTTATAGCGTCTCGCAATTCTTGAAGAGTATGCAATTTTCTGCTGAACACTTTGTTTTTTAAATAACCAAAAAGAAAAAAGTCTAACGGTGTCAAGTCTGGTGAATTCGGTGGCCAACGATTTACACTAATGATTCTATCTTCAAAGAAGTCTCGTAGATAATTAATTGTAGCCTGTGCAGTATGTGGGGTAGCGGAGTCATGCTGGAAATACCCGTTTCGTAATTCACGATCATCCAAATGATTAATAAATGGTTCTAAAAGTATTTCCCTGTATCTTGCCGCAGTAATTGTGCCATCGAAAAATACTGGTCCAAATATTCGTTGTCGCGACATTGTTATCCAGACACCGACCTTGTTAGGGTGTAAGGTAGTTTCTCGAAATACATGTGGATTTTCTGCAGACCACGTACGATAATTTTGGCTATTTATGTAACCGGACAGATGAAACCAAGCTTCATCAGAAAACAAAAGATACATCCAGTAAATCATTGTTCATCCTATTGCTGAAAATCTCGCAACTGTTGTAATACCGACACCTTGTACGGGTACAAACGTAAATTCTTCTTTACTGCAGTGTGGACACTTCCATAGGATACATCTAAAAATTATTTATGTAAAACTATGTTTGTGTGGTAAAATTTTTAATACGTGTTTGTGGAGATAGTTTTCGCAAAGATTTATTGAGGCTTGCATTCATCCTTGCTTGGATATCTGCTAAGGTGTCCTCTGTTAAGACAGTAGCCGAAGCTTCACGTTTGCGTTAAAACACTACCAGTTCCATGAATCGAGCTATCAATCGATTACGATGTTGACTAAATGTTTCGTAACTAATATTTTCATTTGGGTACTCAACAGTAAATTGATCGATGCATGATTGCAATGAATAATGTCATTGCCCATTACCATCTTGGAAGCCGTTACGAAAAAACCCATAAAAAGAAATCTAGAGGCGAAAGATCGGGTGAACGAGCAGGCCACAAAATTGGTGCTGACGTTCCCATCCAGTTATCAGGAAAACGTAAATTTAAGTAATCACTAACTACACGGGAATTATGTGCGGGAGCTCCGTCTTGCTGAAATATGACATTGCAGTATTGTGCTAAAGCAAGACTCTCTAGAAATCCCTCCAAATGAATTCGTAGAATATCGAGATATTTCATTGAGTTTAATGTTCCTTCATACATGTGATAATAAAAACGTCCGTTTTTAATGCAGTACCATACATTTATTCCAAATTTCCCTTGCCTCCTGCGGACAACACTGACATGAGCGTTAGTATCTGTCCAGTAAGGTAAATTGTGATCATCACTACTGTTATGCGCCTCGTCTGACCATGCAGTAGAGTTTGAAAGATTAAGTATATTTTGGCACATATACCAGTTACAAAACTCAGTACGCGCTTTATGTCGTCTATAGTCAACAAATGTTCTTTCCGAAATCTGTATAAATGGTATTTCTGTTTCTTTAAAATTCGAAAGGGCTAGATTAACCATTTGTCTAGATGAAGGTGTTGGCTCTGCTTCAACTTGTCCTAAGACGACCATTGAATTTTTTCAGAATTTCGTTTAAAGTAAGTTTTTAGCCTGGGATTTTAAAAAAAACCGAATTCAATTAAATTTTTCTGTAACCTAAAATTAATTAAGATATTGTTTTCAGCTAGCGAAAATTTTAATTTCTATTAACATACCGTTTAAAAATATTTTTATTTGGCTGCTGCCTTTCACGAAAATTTTGTAAATATAATTCCGATGCCGCATTCTTATCACCTTCGGATAATATAAAACACTTTAACATGCAAAATTTTTCTGAATTTGTATAAGTAGGCATGTTAATAACTAAATTGCAAGATCACTTTGTTGCACACTTCTAATTTTTAATTTATTATTTGACATATAGGTATCATTTGTTTTTACTGAAATAAATCTCGGCCTCCTATGCCTACTGTATATTCTTAATATAAAACGTAAATAAGAAAAACTTAAAAAATCAATTAATTATTAAAATAGCATAGAAGTATTATATATTTTTGAAAAGCACAAAAAAAAATGTCATTTAAAAATGTCATAGCCGACTATGGTTTCCATATAAAAAAAATACAACTTTATGTCTTTATATCTTTTTTAATTAAGGAGGTATTAAAAATGTGCACTAATGGATTATGACTATTGGATCTTTAACACCAAAATCGAGCACAAGGACCCCATATTACTTTTTGTCTATCTGTGATAGAAAGGGTACTTCCCATAAGAAAACATCGAAAATGAACCACCCTGTACATTAATAAATCAAATAACAACAAAAAACAAAGAAAGGGTTCAATATATCACAAAACACCATTGGATCAGGTTAAAGTGCGTACAAAATTATAACATTACGGAACGAAAAATAATAAAAAGCAGTTTTTAGCACACATACACAATAAAAAAACAAACAGTGTAATCACGCACACAATTGAGTCATAAATAAATCAGAATAAAAATTGTAATACCAAACACGTGGCCCTATACAACCTATCATGTCGGTCTTTAAGTAAATAAAAAAATAATAATGCGCAGGTTACGGTACATATAAAATATAACAAACAGTAAAATTAAACAGGTAACAATAAGATAACGACAATACAGTTAAAAAAATAGGCAATGAATTTACACATACACAATTGTGTTGTTAATAAAAGCACAAACTACGTACGTACAATTACATATAAAGAAACAGTAGTTCATACAGAAACAATTCTAAATAAACAGCCTGAATCAATGACCTTGCAAGGGCAAGGTGCAAATAAATCATAACAAAGGGACCGGTACACAAACTTGAGTGACTGCGTTAGAAAATACAGCATACCTCTCTCTGCTTACATTCATGTATACAAAACAATAAGAACAGTAAAAATGAAATTTGAGGAGTTTTTTCGGTCCTCTGCACCGGTGTCTAAAAACCCCGGCCTTGTTTATAACAATTTAACCATGGTCTATCCTGCCACGTTTGTCGTCGCCAACTCTCTCCATATAAATATTAATAAACAGTCAACAATGTCAAATCATACTAACAATGAGGAGGGGCATGGTACTGTCTAAAACGAGTTCCTTTTATTTTAACAGATTTCAACTTAATGAGCCTGCGTGCGTATTTAGATACTTCTTACAAGGTAATGATTGATTTTTGGTAGGTTACATAGGCTTGTTGAATTGTTTGCTGCGACGCCGATTACTTATAGATTAATTTTTTGGAAAAACTTACATTAAAACCTACACAAAAAGAAAAGAACGAATTTGCGGTTTTAATTTCCTAAAATGTACGCGATAAAAATAATTATAGACAGAACGGTTTACAATGAGGGTTTCTAATTAAACAATCAAATCGATCCGGCTGAATTTCAATATTTATTACTACAAGAAGTGTTAATTTTAAAATATGCATTCGTCCGTAACAAACCTTATCGGTCTCGAATTTCCTAGTACCAAACAAAGATGTCTTTTGTTTTGCGGTATGTTCCGACGTAATTAATTATTAGACTAGTGAGGTTTTACATCAAGAATGTGCGTGTAAAAATATTCATTGATTTTTTAAGATGTATAGTAGCGCCGGGGAGAGGTGTCTCATGGCTGACTCGAGAATGGGGATATAATTATTACTGTGAAATGCATCTGTTTCCCTTTATCTTAGTGCGAAGTTCCCACTTAAAGAAAGACGGGTTATAATTTATACGTCTGCTACATATTTTAAATGCAGGACTTAAAAACGTATCTCGATTCTAAAGTCAAAGCGCATGACGCTGTCAGGTGTCTTCTGGGCTATTTAACCTCACATTATTCTTCGTATTTCGTTTCGTATAATCGCATCGTGTTTTGTAGTTATAATAATTTATCTTTTGCTTCGTAATTTATTAGTTTCCATTGCATTTGTAAACAACAGTTTTTTTCAAAACTATTGTTATTAATATTCACTATTACGAGGTAAGTTTGTAATGCAAAATGTATTTCCAATTGATTGAATGCATTTATTTATTTTGCAGCAAATAATGATGTCATTAAAAGGTAAATCTTTGACACACTCAAGTAATGTTAATGAAGATACTGCATTATTTCGAGATGGAACGCGATAACGGGGGGTCAAGTTTACCTTTAACTTTCATTATCCAGGTACGCTAATAATTTTTACTATATTAAATTTATATTTATGTAATATTATGTTGGAGCGAACTGCTCTCACATGCGACATTTCCGAGAAAACCATAACTCGGACAAAAGCAAGAATGGCTCTCGCTTTAGAATCTAGGAAATCGGCGCCGAATTCACCGTAAAAACATAGACTGCGTTTGAAGTCGAAGTCAGAGAATGTCGACGAATACGTGAAAGACGTTTTGAAACGAAAAATTTACACCATGCATGCAACTGGTAAATAATTCAGAAATCACTGTTTAATTTTAGGCTCACATATTACTATCGAAAAACTCCAAACTGAACTTAAAGAAGATAAAATATTTACCTTCAGTAAAACGAGTTTGAAACAATTGTTACACAAAATAGGTTTTGAATTCAAAGTTGACGATGGAAGAAGGCCTTTAATGGAGCAGATTCATATTAGTGGTGCTCGAGCAACATTTTTATATATATTTTGCTAATAAAAGTTGTGAAATTAGTTACGATCCTGTCTTTTTGGATGAGACGTGGATTTTTAGTCGAGGAAGCGTTCGAAAATCATGGCATGATAATGATTTGAAAAGCACAAAAAAAAACAAACCACTAGGAGAAGGGAAACGACAATTAAAATAATCCGATTTGTTAAAAATATTTTTAACCGAACAAATTTTAGTTTTACCGTACTGAATGATGGCAACAAGGATGGTTTTATACCTAATTCATCATTGGTATTTTCCAGTAAAAGTAAGACAGCACACTACCACGATAATATGAACGCTGATTTATTTCAAAAATGGTTTTAAGAACAGCTTTTACCAAATTTAGAAAAACCAAGTTTGATAATTCTTGACAATGCCAGTTATGGCATGGAAGAAAGAAGATCTTCAATTTTTAAGAAAATACAACATTTCTCATTCTAATGATATGCTGAAAGTGGAATTATTACAAATTGCCAAGGATTTATAAGTTCCAAAAATATATACAATTGATGAAATCGCTCATCCATGGGGACATTAAATTTTACGTTTACCTCCGTATCACTGCCAATTCAACCCTATCGAGTTAATATCGGCAAATTGTAAAGAGTATTACAACAAAAACGTTGGAAGACAGGGCTTCAGGGACGAGAACGTTTTATCGCTATGGAAGGATTCATTAAACCAAGTAACTGGAGAACTGTGGCAAAAGTGTACTTTACATACTGAAATGAGCCAGTGGTGGGCCGTTAAAAAAAGACCTGAGGAAATGGTAAAACCTCTAGTAATCAATGTCGGAGAGTCGAGTGAAGATGATAGTGAAAGTGAAGGTGATGACTTTTCATTCTAATGAATCTTAGTTACTTTATAACATTGTGAAGTGTATTTAACATAACTTAGCTGTACTTAGGTTTACATTCGTGTTATATATATATATATATATATATATATATATATATATATATATATATATATACATGCTAAAAACTATCCTCCGCAATTAACCGAACTTTTCGCATTTCATTCGGGCACTGCCTACTGCTAGCTAATTTGTTTCTTATTGAAAATTATTGATATAATTAATTTGTAAAACAGGTCCAAAACGAAATTTTCTTGACCCGGTCTCGGTTCTGATAATCGTTTACAGTTGTACAATATATTTTTATCATATGACTACCCACACTCGATGGACTTTACATGCTCAGAATACAGACCTTAAACGAAATTTGACTTTATACGAGTGGATGGGGATTTTTAAGACCTTTAGGATGGTAAATCCCGAGATATTCGAACTATAATTTTATTTAAATTTGGCAGCGCGGCTTAAATTTGAAAATAACCTAGAAACGTTGACGATCTTTTGTTGGTATTCAAAATTACTAACTATATGAATCAATAACGACATACGTTTTTAAAATCTTAAACCATGCTTTACTAAAAGATGAGTCATAAGACACCTCTCTGTGGCCTGACTATATCTAATTTTTCACTCGCGCCAAACATAGTTTAGGAGTTGGTCTATAATTTACAAATCATCACAATAACCTTGAAGTATATAGTGCGCGTTAAATTATTTGTCTAAAAATGCTATTCAACTTTGTTAAGTTAATCAAACTTCTAGCTGTAATAATAGTATAATAAAGTTAGCAATATAATGAAATAGAAAATGGCAGCTGCAATAAAAGTTTGGATTATTAAAATGTAAATAAAAACATTTGAATTCTTTTTTAGTCTTGATTTATGAGTACTTAAATGTATAATTTTAAAATTTTTTATTGTAAATAGCGGATAATGTGCATAACAACTTTTACATGCACAATTGTAAACCTATATAATTTGTGAGACCTTGAAATATAATATTATTTATTGAATACACGCGCGGAAAATAATTTTTAATACTCGCTCAATCATGGAATCATTCATTATTCTTATCAAATGACGTTACATTCTAACAATTGAATATAAATTTAATAACTAATTACTGAATTATAGAATTTCTATTCAATTTTTATTTAAAATGTTTATACGTTGTAACGCTTTTTTTCTATTTTTATCTTTAAATTTTTAATTAAATGGGTAAGTAGGTCAACAGACATATGTATTGTTTCTCCTTACTTAAATAATGATAAACTCATTAACATTACGTTGCACTTAAAGAAATCGAAACCAAGGTTTTAAAAAAAATTTAGGTACATATAAAAACTACGAAATTTGTTTATTTCTAATTGTTGAATTATGTGTTATTTAAAAAAAAAACTGTAATGTCGCGGTTTATTAACTAGCGTTAATTGTACAAAGTAAACTCCGGATTTTTTAGTAACGTCACTTTTGTTATGAGTTTATGACGGTGTTGCGCAATATTAAATAATACCATTGATTAACAAGTTGTTAATGATAATACCTATGAATCTTCTTTAATTTTGTGTTAATTTACACCTGTGATTGTTGAAATGTTGACTGTATCCCAACATTGACTTGCAAAAATGATATGAAACCCTTAAAACACAAATAAGAGGTAATGATTATTATTTAAATTAAAAATATATACTGTAATTGTATAAAAATTTGCAATATTGTAATATATTGATTAGAAGTTTGTTTCGCTTTATAAGATCGGGTTATACAGCATTATAATAAGACAACCTGTTTTTAAAAATTCGCATCTTGGATTCGGATAGGAGCTGATTTAATTTAAGCTTTATAGTTTAGGAAACACTTCATATTTTTCAAACGAAGCCATTTTATTGCTTTTTATTACTTAGAGTAGTAAAACAAATTCATTCTAATAATAGCGATTAAAAAAAAAACGGAGACAACGTCACCTACCTAACCTATCTTACAAAATAATATAAACATTACATCCTTCGCACGTCTGATACCCGTTATCTGTATAATTAAATACATGTAGATTTCAAAGATATGTCGAAAATTGGGCAATTACTGTTACATCTATTATATGTTTAACTAGTGTAATAATTCCCGCAAAAACTGATGTAATGAAATCTGTGCATATGGTACGTGGTTAACTAGGTGGTCACATTCTTGGTGGCCTTGTTAAGAGATTCTAAGAATTGCTTTTATGTATAACCGACAGCCAATAAATATACAGATCCTGAATGCGTTTTGCAAACCTTGACCGGAGTGAAGTGCACTTAAAGACACTTGCAAGTTATCGTTAGGATAATTAACTGTTAAATGAATCAAAATCATTTCTGGCTTGAAACCGGTAATAAAAATGCGTAGTTCGTCTTGTTTATAATTATTATAATTACATTCAGTGGCTTGTTTTCAGTGTAAGTTATGGAAGCACCGCTTCCCTTATAGTTTTATTATATCCGTTTTCAAACAGTAGCCGTCTTTAGTTTTAATCATATTTTTGCGTTCCCAAATCTCAGATTCCAACTAACTTCACACTACAGTTACACAAATCTAAGAGGATACTCTTAATATGGGCACCAAATTTAAATATCCCTCAAAACAGAAATAATACATGGCCAGATCATCGAACTAAATACCTTCTAATATGAAAAGCAAAAAATCGGTAAAATTCATTTATTATACGCATTTCCTAAAATTTAAAGTTTAAATTAAACAATTCAACAAAATAAATAAGTGTTGCAATCGGTACAAGTTAAAATGTCAAATATAATGTAACAGTAAGTCTCATCGGATGTTTTGGACGCCACCTGTCTTAATCCGGGTAAAATTTACCCATACAAAAGGAGGTGTACTAGTATAATACAGAGAAAAACACTTGAACCTACCTCTTTGCTCGCCATCAACGGTTCGCTGAGTCAATTCTGGAACGTAATGCTCCAAAACACCACTCCTACTATTCGGCTCTTCAACTTTTAAATTTTTACTAAATTCCAACTGGAATATTGTTGTAAAATTAAAATAAAGAAATCTCCCCACTATTGGAATTAACTTTAGTTTACTATCTACCCCCGCCCGGATCTTAATTGACATACACTCAAATTAAATTATGATAGTCAGTTATAAATGATACAGACATAAAAAAAGGTTAACGCCCTTTAGCATCGGCATACTGTTCATTTACAAACGAAATTTAGTACTTAAAAGAAACTCAATAATTCAATTTAACAAACATCTATTAAATTACATTTAACATTTAAACATTTCACAAAATTACTATTCCTTTCTTTTGCTACTACAAAAGTGCTTTCGAGGGCTCACGATTGGCGGCACATGCCCTTTTACTTAAATATAAATATTTAATTATCACAATCACAAACCTTACGAAGACGACGTCACCTGCATTCAACATTAAACAAAAGAAGATAAGTATCTCAAGACAGATGTGAATAAATTACTAACTAATTTCGTAAATATGTCTATAATATGTAGCTTTTATAGATCCTATAAATTGGTGACGCGTAATTTATAATATTTAATAAAAACAAATAAGCTCCAAAATGTTCTTTAAAACAGCTTTTATATTTATTGTAAACCAAAATAATAAGCGCTTGAATAATTTTTACCTTACACTTTCAGGACGCCAAAGTAGAAACGGTAAAGGAATACTCTGTGTCCCAGACTCGCTTTCTATGGTCAGCGCGATAACTACCCGCTCTCCACCAAGTATATTCCCCACAACACCCAAAATTCTACTTCATTAGCTGATGGCTGGATAAAATTACTATCAGCAAGGTTCTCCGTAGTTTTTTGGAGTATTCCATAACATCCAAAACATGTGCTCAGCTGATAACTCTCAACACTCACGTTCGTTAAACCAATCCACTTAATTACTGAAATCTTTAACAATGTCGTTCACGATTATTTTCCCATGACTGATGAGAGTGCCCTGGGAAAACAAAATTGCTAAAATAAGGATAGCAATCCCTCTAAAATTCACCACTGCACGTTACACAGATACACACCGACATAGGGGGGTTAACTTAACACCACAATGTACCACCGGGTATTATCTTACGCAAAACCTACTCAACTCGTTGCTCGCTCTTCTCTGGCGATTCTTTCAAACTTCGTCATTTTAAACTCCACCAATCATAAAAGCTAAAATTCCTTCGCGTTCTAACAGTTTTAAAACGATCTAGAAAATACGTCATTGGCATTCAACTCGCAACATTAGACTATCACCCCTAATTTAACATAATATAAAAGCCACAGTTGTTTACTCTTAATTTTCGTACCTAATCTAAGTTCTCAGTATCGCGTCTTTTTATTTTCCTGGCTCGACATTCACACGATTCCTGCAGTAATCTTAATTACAAACACATTTCCGATTAAAACTAAGTTACCCATTAACAACTACCTAAAATTAAGATTATCCGACATTTACTATAATAAAATCTACTGTCTTTACTTATTTCTCTTACAACGCAAACTATACCTAAAATATGCAACAAACATATTCGGAATTTATCACTTCAACATCTGTATGAAAATGAAAAAAAACGCAATACCCATAAAACTAAATACGAATATTTTACAACAATGTCAAATAAACTCAAATAGCGTCAAATAAATCATACAAACAGGACTAAATCAGTGTTTCCCAAACTTCATAACTGAATATGCCTAAATTTTCAATAAAATCATACAACAATACTAACAGCATCACTATTTTCTACTACAATTTCTACACCACCAAGTGTAATAAATAATATTGCATGAATGAGGAAAAGTAAAAATTGCATAGATATCCAATTTTGCAAGTAAACGAGATATTAAAACGTGAACATCTTTAAAATTTACAAAAACAAAATAAATCATAATATACTTACCTAAATATATTTTAAATACCAATAAAGTACAAGTATTCCAAACAAACAGGGTCTCAGATAAAAGGGTATCCAGTGACACCGGCAATAAATGGAAAAGGTGTTATTAAGATTTCAAAAAAAAAAGTTACTTGGAATCGATTCAACATAATAACAAAAAAAATTACTTTGACGTATGTCACTTGGCCATTGTCATTGTGGAAATTTAAACAATGCGTCGTAAATATGTAAAAAGTGAGGTTAGGTGACAAAATATCAAAAAGTTTTAAAGAGAAAAGTTGTTCAGAATACGATTACGTCTAGGTGTCAATTTTCAAAAAGATTTAAGGACGTTACAAAAATATCCCAATGCAATGCCAAAGAATTGGAAAAAACTAAAAATATTAATTTTCATTCCTCTCACCTTGTTGCAACCACCTATAGAAAACAAAACTTTAAGTAAGAAACTTAGAATTATTTTCAATTTATTCTAAGCCAATATTTTTTTTTTGATTTGCTTGAATAACAAATAAAAATTTTATAAAAAAAATAATGCCAGTGTATTTTATTCAAAATTTTCATACTTTCATCCAAGCCTTTTTGAAATGGTTACGAACCATAACTTAATTAACCAGGATGAAGAATACTAAAGCTACCATAAAACATTTGCGGAGTTATTTGAGATGCAATCTCGAATGACATTTTGTAAAATTTTCAACATTTCTGAATGGCCGATGTTGGTATACCATATTTTTTAAATACATATAAAAATCTAACGGCTTAAGATCGAGCGACCTAGCCGGCCAAGGATATTGAAAAAAACGACCTATCCACCTTTGGTGGAACGTTTGTTCTTACATCCAGTGTAGAATGAATACTTGCTCCGTCTTGCTGAAAGTACAGGTCTCTTCTTTGCAGTAATGGCATATTGTCCAAAATATTTGAGAGTTCTGTCTGCGGAAATCGCAAATATCTTTCTGAATTTAAATTTTCATGAAAAAAGAATGGTACTATTATCGAAAAGTTAGATACTGCACCATACATTCACTTTTCAACTGTATTGATCTTTACTTTCTATTACAAATTCCGGATTTTCAGTGGCCCACCAACAACAGTTCTGCGAGCTAGCAGTCCCGTTGGAAGAAAACGTAGCTTCGTCAGAGAACATTACCTTTTTTGGAAAACCTGCATCCTCCTCGATCATTCCTTGAAACCATGCATAAAGGTCCAAACGGGCATCGTAATCACGAATCCTTTAAGACTTGAACAAACTTGGTTATAAGGATGGAACATATTTCTTTTTAAAATCCTTCTGACTGACCTCTCTTCAATGGTTGTAGTATTGTATTGTTGTATTGTAAATATCACTCACCGATATCTGTGGTGTTTCTAAAACTGTTAAAGGTACATCTAAAGTACCTTCGTACCCAATAACAGGATTTTCATGAGATATTTCTACTGATTTTCGGCAGAGCCTGTTTGTTTAAATTTTGTAATTATGCGCGACACTGTGGAATAATGAACCATTTTGTCTGGATGTCTTGCATTGAATATTTCTGCTGCGTCTCAGGCTGTTTTATACTTATCTTCGTAAATCAGCACTATTATGATATTTTCGGCCATTGGCAGGACTGGAGGCATTTTTGACATTTAACAATAATTACAACCAACAATAGAAACATACAACAACAGTAAACGTAAACAAAACAAAAAAAAAACAGCAAAAATTCTGAAATATAAGAGCAAAAATCGCAATATTGACAGGTTTTAATAATAACATGAAAATTTATAGTTTGACGTAACTATATACAGTTATGATTGTTGCAATTGTTTTTTTTAACGTCCTATGCCGCGGAGATAAATTAAGGAATTTTTGTTTTCTAGACGTGATTGCAACAAGGATGAAAGTATGAAAATCTTGAATAAAATACATGGCATTTTTTTAATAAAATTTTTATTTGTTATTCAAGCAAATCCAAAGAATAAGGTCAGAGGTATGAAAATTAATATTTTTAGTTTTTTTCCAATTCTTTGTGAGACAATAATGGGAAATAATTGCACTGGGATTTTTTTTTTCAGAAAACAGAATTTTTCAAACGTCCTTGAATCTTTTTGATGTTATATTTTTTTGTGTGTGTTAGCATTGTTAGTTTTTATTTTTTTTTTGCTGGGTATTGGTTGGTGTTCTTGAGGGAATGCTGTTATGGTCATGTGGAATTATATATTTTTGAATATTAGTCTGCAGGTAATGTTATGGACGTTGTATTTTGAGTTGGCGTTGGTGGTGATCTCCTGTTGTCGGAAGAATGAATAGTTGATGCCCAAAGTAGATCTTTAAAAGAATGAAACAACTATTAGTTAAGCGCAATAGAACTCGTACTAAATTAAAGGAATTACTACACTACCGTTGACGCGTTATTCACTCCTAGACAAGAAACATTATGAGAAACTGTAGAATTGGAACAATTAGAAAATCGATGCGTTATACTTATATTTATACTTATACACCAGTCTTCGTATATGTTCGTTTTATATGTTTACCTCTGGATCACTTTTGAGAATCAACCCCTAAATGTTGGTCGCAGTTTTAGCCTGAGTTAACGCCGCTGTCTCCTTGCAAATGACAGCAAGAGACTTCCTAAAAAGCGTAATAGAGCTGAACACCAAGGCGGTATGGATAGGCGTGGCACCAATCCTAGTGGGAACCGTTTTCGCTACTTCCGCTTTATCAACACATTAATAAATTGCAATGATAACCCTGAGCTGCCGTTGGCCTCGGAGGTTTCTACGGGCACGCCACCGTGGACAAACGCTTGCTCTTTGCCTAATAGGTGTGATACGGAACATCACACCTATCCATAGACCTCATGTGACAGTCTAGGTGTTGTGTCGGTTTACATCTCAAAAGAATGCGATGCAGTGCTGCTTCTGATTGCCGGGAATACCTTCTCTCTGGTATCGCTGTTGGGCTGTCCTCTACTGGCGTGTGTATTCTATGGCCTCTTCTTTTGGATGGTAAGCTTGTCGAGGCTTTGGATCCTTCTTACGTGGCATTTTTCTTCTTTCTTCCGTGGCGGCGGTTGACGTCGACGGGATCGCCAACTCTCAAAAACGATGTGATTATTAGATGATTGCTTCGATTCATCAAGAATCATAGATTATTTTTGAATTATTATCTAGAATTATGTTTTATTCTCATAAATAGGATTTGTTAAAACTGGGGAGAGGGAAATTTTCAATTTGTTGAAATCTAGTGCTAAATTGTAGGAAATATTAATTATGTTCTACCATACGTTACCTTTTTAGCGTCCATTTTAAAGTGTTATTTTACATCTGTTAACACTTATTTTTCGTGTGGCCTCGTTCAAGAGTATTAGATACGTTCTCTATTACATTGCCAACTAACTTTTGTTTTTTTGTGTTACTTTGACATATTTGAATTCAAATGCTTTAATTGGGATAGCTCTAAAATTTGAAATAGCATTTTTTTTTATATCAGCCATAGACAACTGGGTATATAACCAATAAAAAACCTGAGAATAATAATGGTGACATTTAGAACTTATGTAAGAATAAGTATAGATAATTTATCTAATGATTAATTATTGTGTACTAACAAGGGAGAAAAAGGATTCTTTATTTAATTCAAATCTAGAAAAGAAAAAAGAATAGAATCGTACTTTTACAGATAGTTAAACAAAGTGGAGTTGTAAAAGGAACCACTATAATAATTGTAAAGTATTACAAAGACTAGGCAACCTTGATGTTTTTCTCAAAAAACAACCGTCTGTCAACTTAATCTTAATATCTTTCCCAACTGCTGCGGGGCCATGGACGGAAAGCTCGTAAATATACGATGCCCAACATACAGTGGTTCTGAGTTCTTCGACTACAAGAAGAATTTTAGTATTACTTTATTTATTGTAGTAGATGTGAATTATAATGTCATGTTGGTACAAATGGGAGAGCAAACAATGCTTCTGTGTTTCAAAAATCAACGTTGAATTAACCTTTATCCGCAAATCTACTTGACATCCCAAAGGAAGATGTGTTCGTAGCAGATGACGCATTTCCTTCCATTGAGAATGGATATTTAGAAACCATATAGTACTAGGGCTGAATATGAAGAAAAACAAAAGATATCCGATTATCAAGAGGTCGACGTGTAGTCGAAAATTCATTTGGGATATTAGTGTCTAAATTTCGAATCTTCGAAAATCATATTTCACTAATTCTGGTTAAAGTTGAACAGCTAGTGAAAACTACCTGTGCTATTCATAATTGGCGCAGAAAAACAAATCCAAACTACGTTACTCAACATTCGCTTGAAACAGAAGATTGGGAAAGGGGGTGGATTATTCCAGGAAACTGGCGACAAACATATTGTGAAGCATTATTGGATCTACCGCGAACAAGAGGAAATCACAGGGATAGTGCCCGCAGATTGCGAAAAGTTTATCACTATCGACACTGTACAGGGTGGTTCATTTTCGATGTTTCTTATTGGAAGTACCATTTCTATTACAGATAGGCAAAAAGTAATATGAGGTCCTTGTGCTCGATTTTGGTGTTAATTAAGATCCAATAGTTATAAGCAAGATATCTGTGACCGTTATTGCGCAATTAGCCAAAATTGAAAAAATGGCGATTTTGAAAAACTTGGATAACTTTTTTATTTCTAAATGTATCGACAAACTGTAAAAACATTCTTAAGGCACTTTTTTAAGTAGAATCCGTTAGGGCACTCATATTTTTAATACCTCCTTAATTTTAAAAGATATGACATAAAGTTGTATTTTTTTATATGGAAACCATAGTTTGCTATGACATTTTTTTTGTGCTTTTTAAAAATATATAACACCTCTATGATATTTTAATAACTAATTGATTTTTTAAGTTTTTCTTAATTGGTATATTTATTAAGGATAACAGTTGGCTTAGAAAACCAGAAGTTACTTTGGTATGTGTGAATCCTTGCGATATTGTAGGCTCACATTCCATTAATATAAGTAATTTGATTGTAATCTCATTATATTTAGAATTTACATCAGTTCTACATACATAAAGACAAAATTTACATGGATTGGGGCCTTGAACCTTGAAAGCGCAGTTGGTTCGCGCGGTACTCTAGCAAAGTACAAGTCGTAGGTTCAAATCCTACTCGAGGTAAACTTTTTATTTATGTATGTAATAAAATTAATAATAATTTTTAATTACTTAATTACCTTTGAACTTATACGTTCATAACAAAAACTTATAATAATCAATACATTGCTTTGAGCTAGCAAACGTTTTAATTTCTATTAACTATACGGTTCAAAAATATTTTTATTCACTACTAGCGATAGAATATGCCATTAGTAGGCCGATTTTGGAAGCGAGATTTCGTTTTTCTCGACCTGCTTAATTTTTCTCTCCTAGTAGTAGATAATGAAATTGACAGTTGGGTTGCCTATCTAATACCAATAACAAAAAGTCCCGTTAAAAGCCGCGTTCCTTTGAGAACGTGCATGTTTTTAGGATCTTTCCATTTTAGCTACTGAAACTACCTAAGGATGATTAAAAGTTAAATGTGAATGTATTACAAAATGTCAACAAATTGAAAGAAACATGTGAAAACCTCAGGCCACTTAATTTTTTATGTAATAATAAGATTATTTGAATTGTATTTATTTATTGTCATATTTACAGAATATGTGTGCGAGTAGTGAATAAAATAATATATAAACCACGGTAGAGAAGACCTTCTGAGCCTCGTACACTTATTTCCCTCGACGCTCCGCGTCTCCGGAAATAATACACCTCGGCTCAGAAAATTTTCTTCTCTACCTTGGTGTATAATTACTATTATTTGGCTGCTGCTTTTCAAGAAAATTTTTTAAATATAATTCCAATGCCACATTCTTATCACGTTCGGATAATATAAAACACTTTAACATGCAAAATTTTTCTGAATTTGTAGAAGTAGGCATGTTAATAACTAAATTCCAAGATCACTTTGTTGCACACTTCTAATTTTATTTATTATTTGACATATAGGTGTCATTTGTTTTTACTTAAATAAATCTCAGCGTCCTATGCCTACTGTGGATTCTTAATATAAAACGTAAATACAAAAAACTTAAAATATCAATTAATTATAAAAAAGCATAGAAGTGTTATATATTTTTGAAAAGCACAAAAAAATGTCATTTAAAAATGTCATAGCCAACTATGGTTTCCATATAAAAAAATACAACTTTAAATTAAGGACGTATTAAAAATGTGAATGTAGTAACGGATTCTACTTAAAAAAAGTGCCTTAAGAATGTTTTTACAGTTTGTCGATACATTTAGAAATAAAAAAGTTATTCAAGGTTTTCAAAATCGCCATTTTTTCAATTTTCCATAATTGCGCAATAACAGTCAGCGATATCTTGATTATGGCTTATTGGATCTTAATTAACACCAAAATCGAGCACAAGAACCCCATATTACTTCTTGTCTATCTGTAATAGAAAGTGTACATCCCATAAGAAAACATCAAAAATGAACCACCCTGCACTCTAGCAATGGAACATGGTAAGAAAAAAAATTTTATTCATATATACTTATTTGTTGTTAAAAGAAATTCATAGAAACTTTTTTAAACAAATTAAATTCATGGATAATATTTGTTGTGTTATTCCGTATTCTCGTCTCAAAAGAAAACTTTTTTGTCTTTTTCATGTACGTCATCGACGTCTAAATCTTGATTTACTGATTTTATTCCGTTTGCGCGCACATCTCGGTGTTTGGAACTCTCTGTTATGTATGTTCTTCTTTCCACTTAAATGCCATATTATTGTTTCAATGCAGATTTCATAGGTTAAAAACGCAGACTTTCCGCTACACTCACCTAAAAGTTTTGAATCATTCACTTCTATGTGTTTACATGTTCAATGATTGTTCACTCGCATTGAACATTGAACGGCAGTATTGAAAATATTTGCACTGCTGGATATGTTCAATTCTATTGCTCAATCACATTGAATTATTCAATTTTACGTGTACATTGTTCAATTTCATTGACTCAATCGTATTGAAAGCCAGAATTGAATCGGCTAAACCCGCCTTTAATTACCTATCAATACTACATCTATATATGACAGGTAAAATTTTCCGATGCTATTTCAAACTCGTGTTTTCTCAGGGTTTTAATATGACGCCAAATTTTATTTACCTTTAAGAATTCTCAGAACTGCATCTCAGTTCAAATAATTGTTGTAATTTCATTGAAATGTATAAAATAGTCGGAACCCCGTTAGGATTTTCTTCACATTAATTTCATGCAATTTTAAAACGTCATTAACAAATGTCTAGAATCAGAGCAAGAGAAATAGTATATTGCATGATAATATAATACTATTTTAAGTTTAGTTTTGTTTAGAAAGGTTTTAGGTCGGTGCCCCTCGGAGTTCTATTTTTATATGTGTGGGTACACGTTCAAATATGTTCACGTTTCAACCACGTATTGCTAAAATGGAAATAAAAATTGCAAAATAACATTTTATTTACAAAATAATAATATTAATACAAAGTTTATTGAGTATATTAATTAACGAGCGATCATTGCTCCATGTTTATTGCACGTAAACAGAAAATGATTTAAGCGGAAATGGTGTTATTTTCAATTTTTTTACATTCATTGTACGCAAAAATCGTGAAAATCATAGTATGGTTTGATAAACATATAATAGAGCAAAAAATACTGATAATCTGATCAAGAAGAATACTTTTTCGTATACATGAATTCAACCAACTACTAAATAACATAACCTATATGTAAATTGTTATTTTTGGTTTAAAGGTATTAAACAAATTTGATATAAAGATCGTACAGTATTCGCCAAAATCCTGTTGAAACCATTGTTGCCTGTTCAACTGTAAATTTCGTGCGCGGCTTAACTCACAAAAGGTATGATTAACAGTAACTGTGTGTTGATTCCCGTCCTCAACCAAATAAGGACCTATTATACCGTGCTCCGATACAACACACCAAATCGTAACTCGAGCACTATGAAGTGGTTTTTCTACAATTAAGTGAGGGCATTCAAATCCAAGAAATCGAATTATTTGTCTATTTATATAGCCATTTAGGTGAACATGACTTTCGTCTGAAAACCATTTCAAGAAACCGGTATCTTCGTATAATAGGCTCAACACGCGTCCACAATAAACTTTTCTTGAACGTTTGTCCACAGCGTGTAGTCGTTGTCCAGTTTGAATACGATATGGATAACCACGAATGCCTTTGAACATTCTACACGTGGATGTTTCTTTGATGTTTAATTTATACGCAGTTCGTCGAAGACTGCTTTGTGGAGACTGCAAAACCTGGTCAAGAACCCGTTCTTCATTATTGTTGGTACACACTTTTCCTCGACGGCCCGAAGAACGCTTGCGCTGACACAACACACTACCCGTGCGACGAAATTTCTCAACAATTGCTAACATTACGCTTTTCCTGGGTTCAGCTTTATTATTTATTGCTCCACATCTCCTCATCTTGCAGAGTATTTACTCTGCAAGATGAAGTTGTGGAGCAAGTGGACGAGCTGGTATATCTCGGTAGAATGTTTACTGCAGATGGTACAATTGAGAGCGAGATTAGACGAAGGGTCAATGCTGGAAGGAAAGTGATTGGAAGTATGTGGACGATAATGAGAAATGAAAGCATGAGCCTAGCTGCGAAACCAGCAATCTATAATGGCGTATTCGTCCCGTTAGTACTGTATGGAAGTGAGACATGGGTATGTCAAAAAAGCACGAAAGAAAAATAAATGCCGTAGGTATAAGATTCCTGAGAAGCGCATGTGGTCAAACGAGAAGGGAAAAGATAAAAAATGAATGCATAATGACGGAGTGTGGTGAGGAAAAGACGATGATGGATAGATATAAAAGTTGTACATTGCGTTGGTTTGGTCACATTGAGACAATGAACAACGCAAGATTAACTAAACAAATATATGTGGGCGAGGTTAGGGGAAAGGCCGGGCCTGGTAGGCCGCGTAAAACTTGGCTTGATGTAGTAGAATCTATGATAAAGGAAAGAAAGATAAGGAGTTTTAAAAACAAAAGGGCATGTCAGAGACTATGTATGAATCTTGCGGAAGCTAGGGAGGTATGCGGTGATAGGAAAGCATGGAGAAAGATTGTGAATGAAAAATAAATAAGAGGCAGGGATTGTTTTGCCTACCCCGCAAGGGAATGGCTTGAAGGTTAAGTTAAGATAAGTTAAGCTTTATTAAATTGCTTCCGATATTTTTTAAAAACTTGGGTTGAACTTGGGCCATGAACCCGTCTACTTCCGTATGAACGGAAATAATGTTCTACTATAAATACCTTTTCTTCAGTTGTCAGAACCATTTTCAGAACGATTTTAACATGAGCGTAATATTTTTATGACAGTTAATGACAAACAAGTCAAACAGAACAAACAGACATCGCCCAAGCCATTCCATGGCCCTTCATATATCGGTACTGTTTATTTTGGCGAATATCGTATTACTATAAGTTTAAAATAAAATGTGGAATATTAATTTTATTTACTGGAATCTGCAGCTACAGTTCTAAATCATAGTGGTGTGTATTCGAGTAACTACAAATTGTTTTTTGGCTGACCCGATGGTCCTAAAATCTGTGGAAACTTTTATTTTATTTTAATAACTTAAAAACTGCCGCGGTAGTGGAATGATTACAGTTTATGATTACACCCGAGCGACGCGGGTTTAAACCTGGCCTGGTAGCCGTTTTTCTAAAACGGAAAAAACCAAAGCACTCCTTCTCGGGTAGGAAGTAAAACTGTAGGACCCTTGGTAATATGATGATGGACACGTTAAATATTCCTTACTAAAAGTGGAATTCTGTTAGGAAAAGGAAAAACTTCTAGTGGCGTGTAGTGCTAATAACCATTAGTACTTGATACGCATAGAGATGCTTGACAGGTCCATTTGTGGCTAGCTCTCGGCTCACTAGTACAAAAAAAAAATTTATAAATTGATTAATCAGATGTGACAAATTTGTGAGATAGGGGGTAATACCATAAGAGCTTGAGTTTATCCGGACAAACATTCATTTCAAATGGTAAAATCGCGGCACCGAAGGTGAGCGATTTTACCTTTTGTTATTTGCTCGAATCGTATTACCTAAAAGCAACAAAGTTTGAGTTTTGTCCAAATGAAGGTTTGTCCCGGGAATGAACACAAGCTCGAATGGTATTTGATAAGACAGTTTAATGAATCATTTAATTAAAAATAATAAACTATATTTTAAGCGTTACTGATACAAGTTAACTATCGTTACCATGGAGAAATCAACATGTAGTTTATCCACATGCAAACATACCTACTAGCAGTTTGTCCGATGTCAAAGTGATAAAACGTATATTAAAATGCATTGTTTTTGATAGATGAATTAAATTGTCGAGGGTAATACCATACCAGCTCGTGTTTATCCGGAAAAACTTTCATTTTGAACGAGAGCGGTGTCGCGATTTTACCTTTTGTTTTGGTAAGACAATTTAATGAAGTATTTAGTTAAAAATAATAAACTATATTTTAGCGGTACTGATAGAATTTAACTATCGTTACCATGGAAAAATCAACATGCATTTAATCCACTTCCAAATATACCTACTAGCAGTTTATCCGATGATAAAGTGACAAAACGTATATTAAAATGCATTGTTTTTGACAGATTAATTAAATTCGTGACTGTAATCCGTGGCTAACTTCATGTAGGTTATATTGTGTGTCATTAGGAATTAAAAACGAGCAAAAAAGTTAATATACCAAGGAAAACCTAAGAATAAACCTAAATACCATAAGTGCTCAGAGCTGTTAGGAAGATGCCTTAAACAAAACTTATAGTGCGTTATTTCCTGCCTTTCGCGCGTACTACGTTATCATACCGTGCTTTTCTTTAATTTTCTCTCCTTCCCACCTTCTTTTTTTTTTGAACGGATCAAATTAGTTATTTGAAACTTGCTATAGGGCAATGGGTACATAAATACTGTTTTAGTGTAAAATTTTCAAGATGACGGCTATGCGCCATTTTGAATAAAAAATTGAAATGGAAAAGGGGAGCTGGCGATACCTCATTTTGAACCTCTAATACTTTATTACCCTAGAATATCAAGTCAACACCTTGACAAAATACTTTCTAGATCGCCCAATTTGTACCCTAAAGAATTTATAGCTAAATTCACAGCTACTGGTAGTATGAATAATAAAAAGCCACCAGGCCGTCAAGATACCTCGAAAGAAAAATTGAAATTATTGGTGAAACGGTAGTCAATCCCAAACAATCAACTACACATGTCGTGAATGTCTGTCAAGTTTCTCCTTCTACTGTGTGGAGAATTTTAAAAAGGAATAAATTTTATCCATACAAAACCTAAATGGTACATCAGTTAACTGCGGATGGCTCAGATCGAAACGTAGATTTCTGCGAAAATATGAAAGAATTGTATGTATGTATTTATGTACGTGTGTGTATATATATATATATATATATATATATATATATATATATATATATATATATATATATATATATAGCGTGGCCCAAAAATTTTAAATTTACTCTACACCCCAGGGCACCCACTATTTCTTTTACTTCAATTGATAGTAGTAAAGTGCCAAAATTTCAATGTCCTAGGTGGACTAGAAGGTAGTGCTCAACGTCTATAAAGTTTTAAACGTTTTGTCATTTTCTTATTTTTTACATATTAATTTCCGTGGGTTATTCTTTTTTCCAGATGCTGTTTTTATGAAAGAAATTACAAGAAAAATATAATAAGGAGTTAAGAAATTAGAACTATCAACAGTGGTTTGTAAGGACTGTTTTTATACAAGTGGTTGTTTTGGACTTTTTTGTGAAAATATGGCTTTGTCATCAACTTCAACACGTCAAGCGGACACGATATTCTTGATAGGTGTAAAGATTTAGACCTAATATCTAGATTTAATCAATTACCAACTATAAGGCAAGTTCTCCTTAGATTCCATTATTTCGTACCAGAAAAGAAATCTGTTCGAAATGCAAGTCACAACACTGTAGAAGAATTAATTTCAGTGTGGCAAAAAGCCGCTATCCCGATTAGACTTCTAAAACATTGTATTGATAAGCTTGAAAAATTACACTGTGAATGGCTTCTGTTAAAAAAAAATAAAGGAAGAAACTCTGATGCACAAAAGAAACGTGAAACACTATTTCAAGAGCAGCTAGATATGGTATTTGACATTGCTCACAGTGATGCACTTGCTATGTGCAAAGTAGATGAAGACAGAGTTTTTAATTGATCAGAGGACGGAAAGGAATATGATGATTTCATCAGAAGACAAGAAATACAACAAGAAACAAGAAAGAATTCTTCAAAGAAAAATGAAAGAACAAAAGAGACTTGAAAAAGGGAAAGACCCAGGTTCCTCTTCACTGATATCTCCAACTGTAACTGTTTCAGATTCAGAAGATGAATCCGCAGAACATTCTGATTCAGCTAAAGAAGATGTATTTGTATATAAGCCATCATCATCTCTAAAAAGAAGGGAATCACAAACAGACTCACAGACTGAACCAATTGCAAAGAAATCTTTATTTTCTACACATGTCATTAGCGCATTCGATCGCAATAAGGTGTCTGATAGGGAAGCCTTAAGATAAATGGTCCCTATTACAGCAGCATTGGGATATGACCCTAGTTCGTTGCCATTATCACGAAGCACTATCCAACGCAAAACGAAAGAAGGAAGAAAAATTGTTTTTGAAGAAATAAAGCAATCTGGTTCTTTTGACGATCCAGTTATTGTTCATTGGGACTGGAAGATTCTTCCTGATATTTTGGGCAATGAAAAAGTAGATCGTTTGCCCGTATTAGTATCAGCAGATGGTAAGGAAAAATTGCTTGGAGTGCCAAAACTCGCAAGTGGTACTGGTGCAAACGCAGCAAATGCAGTTTATAATGTACTAACGGAATGGGGTTTGGAAAATAAGATTGTTGGCATGTGTTTTGACACTACATCTGTTAATACAGGGTGGAAAAATGGAGCTTGTGTTATGCTGAAACATAAAGTTGGAGAAGAATTATTATGGCTAGCATGCAGGCACTACATTTTGGAGATTATTCTCAGTAAGGTATTTACTCTCTGTTTTGGACCATCTAGTTCTGACATTCCTTTATTCAAAAGATTCAAGGCAGCATGGCTCTTTATACACCAAGGAAAATATCAACCGTTGGAAGAAACTCCTGACAGTGAAAATTTAAAGCTCACTGCAGTAAATGCTTTATTACTTGCCTTACGAAGGAAAAACCAGCCCAGAGACGATTACATGGAGTTAGTAGAGCTGTCTCTACTAGCTCTTGGCCATATTCCAGATAAAATTCATTGAGAGCTCCAGGTGCAGTACACCATGCTCGTTGGATGGCGAAACTGTTATATGCCATCAAATCTACTTATTTCGTGAGGAAGACGGTTTTAAAACCACACAACAGGAAAAATTGCAGTTAGAACGCTTTGTGAAATTTGGAGCTCTGGTATATGTAAAATATTGGTTTGAAGCCCCTATGGCTGCAAATGCTGCTTGGGCAGACCTCTCTCTGTGGAAGGACATGACTAATTATGAAGTTATTTATCCTCAAATTAGTGAAATGGTTAAAAAGGCCATGAAATCTCATCTTTGGTACCTCTCGGATGAGTTACTTGGCTTAAGTTTATTTTCAGACAAAGTATTAGATAAGGCAAAGGTGGAAATTGTCAAGAAGTTGGAGTGTGAACCTAGTGACCGGAAGGTAAGGGGAGATTCGTCACTTTTAACTGACCAAGCCGTTTTGGCTGATTTTGCCAATAAAAGGTCATTGCAGCTGTTAGACAAGTTAAAAATAAATTCACTTTTTTTGACCACACATCCAAATGAATGGAACAGCAATGAACATTACATTAGTGGTAAACAAATCATAAAAAATTTGAAAGTGGTTAATGATATAGCTGAGAGTGGTGTCAAACTGTTTGAAGAGTTTAATAAGCTTCTGACTAATGATGAAGAAGAAAAACAGTTGCTCCTGCAAGTGGGTGAAGCTAATCAAAAGTGGGTTCCGACCAAAACGACAAAACAAGCAGTTGTTGAAAGTTTGGAGCCGTCAACTTCAAAGGATTAAACCAATAAACCGTGTTTATTTACACCAGTCACTACTTTCCTATAAGATTTTTGTATTATTCAACAATATTATACTGTTATACTATTATATTATGAAATAAACTAATTTACTACTTCTCAGTTAGTTGTACATACTTAGTTTCAAACAATCCTCAACATTACCGATTTTTCAACTTTATTCTTAATATTACATGTCTTTGAGCACTGTCTTCCAATTGGAATATTATCTTCAAACTTTGCCAAAATAATTGTTTTATTAGTAGTAAAAAAATTAGAGGGTGCCCAGATATGTAAACTAATTTTGAAATTTTGACTATATAATATGGGCCACACTAATATATATATATATATATATATATATATCCTCTTCCATGTTTTCCCGAGTCCTAGTTCTCGAAAGAACCTGAATTATCTTGACGACGTTTTGACAAAATCCTATTTATCATCATCAGGTCCTCAATAACTTGACTTTACTCCTCGATATTGGGATCGAACTGCCGTCTGCTGTTGTATCCTGGTTATAATATATAGGAGCCGCTTTTTCCACTTTCCCTTTCGTGCGGTTACTGTTCCGTCATTGTTTTTTTTAGTATTTACCGCTGCTTGTTGTTCCTTCGGTTTAGTTAATGCTAATCTCCATATGCTTGCTAGCTTTTGAGCGTCGTCCCGTGTATTAAGATTGTTTGTGTGTTTTTCTATTTCTATTGCTTCCCGTATTACTCTTTTTGTTATGTGTTCTACGCCTACTATTCTTTGGTTTCGCCATTTTCAGTTTCCTTTTTTCCTTTGGTTTTATTTGTTGTTGCTATTTTTGTGATTGATGTATCTTTTAATAATGGAGAGCTACTGTCTTTCTTAGTTTTCATAATGTCGGCGAGGCTCGGTTCCTATGGACCTTTAATCACTAGTCAAATTCTCAAATAATGATGTTGGATTCACTTCTGTATTAGCTAAAAATGGCAAAGATGACACCTGAAGCTTTTTTGTTGAGAAGACTGTACGTTACAATAATAATATTTTTCAGAAAATTAAATTTTTGTATATTGACGCTACTATTACGCCCCCTAGCGGTCGTTTCAGAGGCTTGAAAGTACTTTTCAGCGATTTCTCTTAGCCACTTTGTTTCGAAGATATTGAAAGAGATAATTATCACGTATATTTCAATCACCAATTGATATAAAAGCAAATTTATAACATTTGTTCAAACTGAGAACCTCCATTTCCTAAATATACGTGTACCCTCTGAGCCACAGAATGTTGCCAGTTCATTTCTAAGAGAATTGGTTGTTTCAATTATTCTGTTCATTAAAACTTCGCGCTTGTTTGGTTTACCATTGCTATACACTCGAGATTTACGACAGTCCTACAAGAAAAAACCAAATGTGATAAATCAGGTCATCTAGCCGGCCATTGTAAAAGAGCTCCTCATCCTATTCACTATTCGGGAAAATTTGTTTCCTGAATTCAATTATTTTGTCCTTCAAAGTTTGGTGGCGTTCCATCTTGTTGGAACCGTGTATTTCGTCGGGCTTCCATTGTGACTCATCCGAAAAAAGTATATTTGAAATAATCTCACAATTGTTTTGAAGCCACTGATAATCACTGATAATATCTAATTCGGTGTTCTAAATTATCTGGAAGTAAACGCAGGACTTTTTGTAAATGATAGAGATAAAGCCTATTGTGTTGAAGAATTCTCTATACGTTACTGCAAAGTAATCCATTTTCTTGAGATATTGTAAGAATATTTGTAGAAAGACTTTGTCGAACTACATTTAAAACGACATCCAATTTCTTGACGATTCCTATTTCTTTCTCTTTCTACAGGACGACTTGGAAAAGGTCCCTTTCGCTTTAGCAACGGAAGACATTAGAAAATGTGGTATTATGAAGTACAACCCGATCTGGATATCTTCTGTGATAATCTGCTGCTGCATCACGTCCACTTCGATTACAAAAACCTTAAATCGTAAATCAAATTGGCGTATTTTGATCATTATTAGTAAAGGGAGGCTTAACAATTACTGTATGTATTTTTACTACATTATGAAATAAGAATATAAGCTTTCAAACAACTCATTTATAATAGACAATCAAGGCCGATTCACTGATATTACGCTTAAGAATTAGTTTTTTATTGTTTACTGTTCTTAACAATTTCCTTCGATATCTCCGAAACGAATAGGAATTGACCAACAGTTTATATGAAGTTTTTTGGTCCGAATGATCTCTAGAATACATAGTATAAGTTTGTCGGTTGAGTGCTGGGACACACTGTTATATTCATATACAGAGTATGATACAAAGCTTGAAGTTATCTTGACCCATCAAAAAATTCTTAGAAGCAGTTGCCGAACTGAGATCACATTCTAAGAAGAACTTCTCCATTATTCGTTTGTGTTAATATCTAAACGAATTAAACTGTAATAAATAAACCTTTAATACTAAGCTCTAATTAGTTGAATCTAGGACAGTAATGAAATAAACAGATTATCAAAGCAGGGAACAGTTTTGGCAATATGAGTGATGACCTTTTAGATCTCAGATTTTTCTCTGCTGAGGGATGGTTTCATGTTTCCGGACGTTAGTTCTCGAAATATGAGAATGTGGAGTTTTGATACTTTTTTTAGAAAAACAACTCCAGTCCATCCCCCAAGACGTTGGCGTTTTTTTGGTTTAAGTCGGCGATAATCAGGAGGCTCCATTCTTTTTAGTGCCATGTGTAAGGTTAAATGTATGTACAACAAGGTGGCTTTATTTTAGATTTGTGTAATTTTAAGTTTATAAATCTAATAAAATGCATCATTTTGCTTCGACATAGTTGGTTTTAGATAAAGGTTAGGTTAAAATGCGACGAATGTCACTTGCGCAATTGTCATCTCCTTGGATAACGAATTGTTAAATGGTCATATCTTAACCCTAATTTGAAATTTAGAGAACCATTAACGTGCAATAAGGGATTGTTTTATGTGTATATCTAAATTCATCACTACCGGAATCAAGAGTGACTTTGGGCAGTATCATGTTACGATTTTATAACGTTTATGTTTCTATATTTTCCACAATGTGACAATCAAGTCGTATGGACCTAACGCATCTTTAATGTAGGCAAACCTTTTAATTGCATACTTGAAATATAATGTTTAATAAAAACAACACGTAATTTGTTACAAACAATTGTGCATAAATTTAAACCTGTATAAATAAATCGAATTACACTTGTAATTATTAATTAAATTATCGGCATTTACCGCACCTGACACCCTGTTATATCTTGTATTCTATAATTAATAAAAATACTGTAATTGTGGATTCTTTATTAAATAATGTGGGGCGGCTGTGTCTCTATTGCTGCCGATGTCTCGTGGCAGACACTGAAGGTGCACATACACTACACCATACGTCTTGTTCAATGTATTTCCACAGTATAGCTTATGCGTTAGCTATATATCTATAGTGTGGTATTTCGTAATCTCTGCGTTCGTGTCAGATTGTTCCAGTAATAGTGGGTATTTAGATGTGTAAAAGCATAACAATCTCAGTTAAACTATTAACAAATAAGAATTATTTTTAAAATTTTCAAACTTGGAATCTTACGTATGTTACGCACAAGAAGATATTTAAATAAATTAAAAAATGTAGACAGGTGCCCCATCAGGGTAAAATATGTATGTGTGTAGCAAGAAGTTAATATAAAAAAGTAATTGAATATTAAATTACATGTTTAGGTTTTTGTATAAACCGAAATTCCGCAAAAACAAATAAACAAAAGTTGATTAATCAGAAAATGAGTATGCGGCCAGAAAACCTCATTAATTAACGACATTCTTTTGTTTACCTTAAGATAAAGCACATACATACTAAAAAAAGTTGGTAAAATCCTCTTATAAAGTAAATAACGTAATTAATAAAATATCTAGTAAGCTTAGAAATTTGTACATCATTTTTTTTGTCTTGAAAATATCTACATTATTTTGTTTGCTTTAAATTTATTATTGTAAAAATCAAGGCCAACTTGAATATAATCGTAAAGGTCGACGATAAAATTAGGAAAAAAAATTTTTTTTTCTCAAATTGACGAAGATTGACATTTAGCTTTGTTGGTCTTTTATCACTCTTAAATCAGTGTCAAAATTCTATTAAAGGAAAGTCAGAATTGTTTCCTTGAAGTAAAAAAATATGGTTGCTTTCCTAGAATTGTTTTCTTTCAATGCTTTTATGTTGGCACAAATAAGTTTTACCTGTGTTTAGGTGTATAGCTAACGAATATTTTGTGTGTGAAATGTAACATGGAACTGGAAACCGTGTGGGAGGTGATTTTGTGATAAAGCACTCATGCCAGTGTATACACTTACGTAAAACTAATATATCAAAAATATACAATGATTAGATAACATTACATCGTTACTTAAAAAGCATAGTAAATATATCAGGTAAACAAACATTGATAATAAATACCAATAATTGACTACCATATTTCCCAGGTGGGATACACAATTAGAAATCTCCATTTTATCAATCGGGAACTTGTGGTTCACACTTGGCATCTCTCACTTGTCAATTTCACTTATGAATAAATGCAATACCCTTCCAAATGATGTAACGATTATCACTTTTTACGTTCTTTGGGCGAAGCTCAGTATTGCTTTCGTAGAAAACACCCGCATCAAATTAGCAATAGAGGTCAGTTGTAACCGTTTTTTATGTGTGCCTAAATGACTAACACAGTTTCAAAAAAATATATTTCTTTATTCAGGAAAGACAGGGGTAAAAATTAAGGGTTACAAAGAAAGATACTTTTTAAACCTATTATTTTGATGTGAAATTAAAATATATCTTAAAACACTAAAATATCAAAATACCGTATCTTTTATTACATATTACTTTAAATTATATCATACATCTTAAAAAATTCTGTAACATTTTCCATTTCAAACAACAGCTGAATATAAATAAATTATTAAAATATAAAAGTGCAATCAACCCTGCTTCGTTTTAGTATCATTAATACTTAACAGCAACGCCGCATTCCTTAGTACCGTTGAATGAATAACATGTTTACTCAATGTTAGTACATAAAGTTTGATTCAAATAAAGTTGGGTATGACTCTCGATGTAAAACTCTATAATAAAATTACATATTTTTATCTATCTCCCTTTCTCAACTACATCTATTAGAGAAGGATGGCCATAAAAACATAAATCTTCTGTACAATTCATATTAGGACACTAAAACTAAGTTCACCGAAGTTGATGACTATGTGAAGGATGATGTAAACAGAAAAATTCATGAAATGCATTCAAAATATAAATACATACATGCAAGACATATGTAGAGTACTATACCTGTTTTTGTAGGTATACATGTCATGATTACAAAAAGAATTGAGCAATAGTCCAAATTTTCGATTTCAGTAGATCAAGTTTAAGATGTCTCTTACATTCCATTGGCTTTTCATCTAAAGTACAGGTTGTCCCATTTTCGTATGTTTTACGGGGTATCTCGCTTATTTTTTCGGTTAGAACCTTGCGGTTTTCGCGACACCGTGCTACTTTTTAATAAAACCAAAGATACACTAATCAAATTTGCCATAGCCATCTTAGTTTTTGTGATACAGGGTGATTTTGGAAAAATTGCATTTTCAGTCATCCCCTGTAACTCTGTTATTATCAGACATATTAAAAAAGTAAAAATTGATATGTGTAGATTTTTTTACGTAGAATCCAGTGGCGGTACTCAGATTTTATTTATAGGTCACAGTTTTTGAGATATTGACATAACCTACTTATTTTTAATGGGACACCCTATATATTTTTTTTAAATCTTTTTTCCCCTGCCAAGTGCTTTTCAAAAATATAGCATAGTCTATATTTATTTTTATATAATAATATAATAACGTGACAAAATTATTTTTTTCTATAATTTACATTGATAAAAACCAAAATAATTAATTAATCACAAATATTGTTCAAATTGCAGACCATTATGTCTCTTACAAGTTTCACAAAGTTTATAAATTCTTTTAATAGCATTTTCCAAAATAAATGATTGTCTTCGTAATTCTGCAAAAGCATTTTCCGTTGCAATTTTTAATTGTTGCATGTTGGCATATTGCCTTGAATAAATTTTATTCTTTAAATACCCCACAAAAAAATCCAAAACCGAGAGATCCAGTGATAGTGGTGGCCATCGAACAGGTCCATTTGTTCCAATCCATCTCTTGGGAAAACGTTCATTTAGCCAGTTTTCTATTATTCTAGCATTGTGGGCTGGAGCCCCATTCTACTGGAAGAATATATTGTTCAGTTGAGCCAGTGGAATATCTTCTAAAATGTTCATAGCTTTTTCTTGTAGAATTTGTAAGTACCCATTAGAGTTTAGGTTTTCTTCATAAATCTTGTAAACTATTTTTCGGTTAAAAATAAAGCAGGAGACATTAAATCCGAACCTGCCTTGATGCTCTCTCGGAAAAATCACGTGGGTGTTTTCTTGACTCCAAAACCGTGAGTTGTGTCTATTAAGAATTCCCGAACTTGTGACCAAATTATCATTTTTTCAAAATTATTGTCATGAGTTTTCATATTTATAAAACAATTACGTTCAGCATCACCAGGGTGCAGATGATGAACAAGTTTATACTTGTAGGGTTTGAATTTATGTTTTTTTTTTAATCCTTTGCACTGTTGTTTTAGACACACCGGTCTCTTCATCTATTTTCCTGCACGAGGTTTCAGGAGTGGCTTGAACAACTGCTAAAACGTTGATCTCTGATTCCTCGTTCTCTTTGTTGTAAACTCGGGGTCGAGGTTTGTCAAAACATCCATGTTGGCAAAGATTAAATTTTAATTTTTGAAATATTCTTCTGTCGGGTTGTCTTCTTTCGGGATATCTATATGACAAAATAGGTATATAAAATAAATACAAATTCTAAGGTAAAGATTAACTGACCTGTTCAGATAGAGTTCTAAGGCCTGGTCTGCGTTTTCATTAGATAATATGAAGCAGGTATTCATATCATATTTCAAAGTTTTCAAATTTTGGTTTCGAGCCATATTAAAAATAATTAAACAACAACAAAGAACGATAACAATAAACAAAACAACGAATAACAATAAATATCAGCACTAAATTTGGGAAAATGTCACCAGGAATAATTTGAGAGAAGCAGAAACTTAAAATCAAATACCTAAGTAATGGCAGAACGTTAATTATTTTGTTTTTGCGTTACCATGGTTATCCAGGCTATCCACTATTATCAATGTAAATTATAGAAAAAATCGTTTTGTCACGTTATTTATAAAATAAATATAGACTATGCTATATTTTGAAAAGCTCTTGGCAAGGGGAAAAAGATTCTAAAAAAATACATAGGGTGTCCCATAAAAAAAAAGTAGGTTACGTCAATATCTCAAAAACTGTGACCTCTAAAGAAAATCTGAGTCCGCCACTGGATTCTACTTAAAAAAAATCTACAAATATCAGTTTTTACTGTTTTAATATATCTGACAATAACAGAGTTACAGGGGATGACTGAAAATGCAATTTTTCCAAAATCACTCTGTAGCACACAAACTAAGATGTCTATGGCAAATTTGATTAGTGCATCGTTGGTTTCATTAAAAAATAGCACGGTGTCGCGAAAACCGCAAGGTTCTAACCTAAAAAATAAGCGAAATACCCCATAAAACATACGAAAGTGGGACAACCTGTACATAATAGTAGGAGATGTTTACATTATAATCCCTAATAAAATAACTGTATTTTTTATATTATAGTTGTTCATGCAGGTAATGAAGATGGATTTATTTCCGATGCCCTTCACTTTTGTTTGCTACAAAGTCACAAAGTGTCATCATGAAGATGTGTGCGGAGTTGTTTACAACATGGTTTGAAAATAATTTAAATGCAAACTTAAAAGAACCATCTTTAATTGTAATAGACCATGCCAGTTATCATTCCAAACTTCTAGAAAAAATTCCAAATAATTCATCTAAGAAGGAAGAAATATGTAATTGTCTATTTAAGCACTACATATCTTATGAACCTAGCATGTTTAAAAAAGAATTACTGCAATTAGTTGCAGATAATGCGATGCCAAATGTGTACGAAATAGATGAAATAGCACTCAAGTGTGGACACAGAGTATTACGGTTACCACCACTGTCAATTTAATCCAATTGAACTGGTGTGAGCAAACTGCAAACAACGCTACAACAAAAATATAGGATGACATAATTCCAAAGTATCTATGTTAGAGTGGTGGGAAATTGAAAAACATTTTGAGGTTGTGCAATCATTAATTATATCTGTTGACGATTTCACTTCTTATAGTGACACTGATTGTGAATATTTTTATTTTAAATGTTTTAATGCCATTGTAATATAAATATTCTAATTTTTACATATTGATAACTCTACAATAATAATCTATTTAAACTATGTGCTATATTAAAATATTAAACATCTATAATTTCGTTGAACTTCGAACTACATTATACTGTACACACTTTCTTCTACTAGAATGAAATAATCACAAATGTATCGATATTTATGTTATTGTAAAGTATCTACAAGAATTATGCGGATTACAAAGCAATAATTATGCTTCTAAAAGGCTTGAGAAATAACAAACTAAGTAACTTTTGTCAATTTTTCAACCTGAAATGGTTTAATTTATTATAAACAAAAAAAGTATTGGTTTACTTACAAATATATGTTATGTATTATGATAGTATGTAATAATTATAATCAAACCATGTCCTAAGCTATAACAGTTCATTTTCGCAGCAAAATATTTTAGACTCTATCAATTACAATAAGTGGAGGTAATAGATAATTTTTCTAGTTTAAAATATAAAAACCATTAAATAATTTTCAACTTTCTTTATTTTATGAAAATTTGCCGATAAAAATGTTAACTAAAAGATATTTGATTTAATGAAAACTTACGTCGCCTAAGTCTTAGATCGTGTAATTTTAAGAATGAGTCATACCCAACTTTATCTGAATCAAACTATACCTATTGTTTGTGAATACTTTTACAAGTACTTTATTTTAGGTTTATTAATTATAATATTTTTCGTTAGAATTCGTTAATTATTCATGATGACATGTTTACTCTATCTTATCCATTTTGAAAGGATTTCATTTTCTCAGTACTTTCATATTTAATACCTTTATGTTTGTATGTAGCCCTAAGTAGTAAACGTAATAAGTTTCTATTGTTCACGAACTAGTTGTTTTTTCAATTTTGTAAAATGTAATAACTTTTTATGGTCAATCCATCCTTTTTTAGACAGGTTATTTATTGAATCTCATAAATCCTTCTACTCACAAAGAATTTAAACTTCTAGCAATAGAACCCCTTATTAGTTTCCAAATCCTTAAAATAAATACAACCTCTATAATCCGGAAATTACTTCAACACTAATTAGTCATTCCCACGGCTCCTATTTTTTCAAATCTAACCAATCACAATTCGCATCCCTTACCACAGTATTTAGCAATCCTATTTATTGCCTCCCATTTTCACCTTTTCTTGATTCAAAATTATATTTTCAAGCGACAGTAAAAATGTGTACCTCTTATTATCAACATCACTTTACTCTATAAATTGAATGTAAATGTTAACATGTATGTAGCTCAAGTGTAACATTTTTATTTGCTACATTATTTATAAAGCTGTAGAGTAGTTAATATAATTATTAAAATTATCTAACTCTCTTCTTATTACAAGTATACTTGACTAATACGAATTAAAGCGAAGTTAATCCTTCAGGATAATTGTGGAAGCACGTTATCCATCAAAACAGGTATTACACTTCATACCGTGTGTCACAAACAGTAATACGTGTTTATAAAGAAGAGAAACTGTTTTCACTTGCAGAAGTGTTCTTGACCGATTTAGCACCATAGGCGAAATTTAGCCTGTTCAGCTCCACAATTGTTAAAAAAAATACTTATCACCAGTTTCTTGAACAGAGTTTGCCAGATTTGTTAGAAGTCCCCATTTTAACCCAACATCGTATGTGGTTCCCATTTCAGTGCCCAGGCACGGGAATTTTTAAATCAAAATTATAATAATCGCTGAATAGGCCGCGGAGGAATACAATCGTGGCCACCTACATCCCCAGATCTAAACAGTCTAGATTTTTTTCCTATGGGGACATCTTAAGGCTATCAGAAATAGTCCAGGAATTCTTCAAATGGTACGAGACTCGGTGAGGAGAAGAGCTAAAGCATGCATATTTGTAGGTGGTGGTCACTTTGAACAACTAACCTAAATCTTTTGTGTTTTTGTTATCTTTATTTAATGTTAGTTTTTTAATTTAGTGGTAAATTTGTATGTTTATTAAAGATTTAATTTAATTTTAATGTTTATTATTTAATCATGGTATTGTTTGAATTCTAAATAACAACATTCCTGGCCTACTTTCCAAAAACCATATTAGTGCATAGCCATAATTATTATGCATAAAGACGATTTTATTTTTGTACGCGAAAACCGCGCATGAGATACAAAAAGTCAAGAGTAGTAAGGGGGCACCTTGGCCGCCATCTTGGATTTTGACGTCACAAGCCCGCCCACGTAGGGGACCGGTTTTTCCACCCTTATTTTTACCCGCTTACGTGTGAGCCCTGATTTTCAACCCTTATTTTTTACACACTCACGTGTGAGACCGGATTTTCCACCCTTATTTTTACACGCTTACGTATAGGACGTATTTTTCACCCTTATTTTGCACGCCACGTGTAAGACCGCATTTTCAACCCTAATTTCTGCACACCCACGTGTGAGACCGGATTTTCCACCCTTATTTTTACACGCTTACGTGGGACGTGTATTTTCACCTATTTTTACACACTCACGTGTGAGACCGTGTTTCAACCTTATTTTACACACCCACGTGTGAGACCGTATTTTCAACCTCTGCATCCCTAATTAAGATCTTTTGTAGCTGCTAACGTGAGAGCTGTATTTTAGGGTTGGCTTGAGCTGAGGGCTGGAACTTGGTGGTGGAGCTAGGGTTGAGTCAGGTCTTGGTGGTGGAGCTAGGGTTTAGAACTGTATTAGGACTGGATCTTAGGGTTGGTCTAGGATGTCTTAGAGTTTGGTCTTGATGGTGGTGCTAGGTCTTAGGGTTATTTCTGATGGTATTAAGGTCCTTTTGGTTGTAACCCTGGATGTTGCACACGCATACAATGTTAGAAATTGTATAAAGATTATTATTGGAGAAAACGTTTCTAATAATGATGTAAAATAGCAGTTGTATTAGGATTAATCATACTTGGGGAAATTTGAATGACAGTAAAATTTAATTATAGAACACTTATTTTATTATCATAATTAAAAAACCCTCAGTGAGCTATAGAAAAATTACTGTCATTCTAATGAAACAAAAAAAATTTTTTATTAAGTTAATTACATAACAGTTTGTCTTTTCTAAACGATTATTAAAAACATAGTTTTACCTGCATTGAAATAATATCCATACGTCCGTTAAAAATGTTGTACGCCTTAATATTTTAAAGAAACTTAATGCTTGTGTTTATAACTGTAATTAAAAATCTGTAAATAAATAAAGGGTTAATACCACACTTACCAGCTCTGTAACGTTTTAAGGCACTGAGTGATAGTCACCGATTGTGTTACATGTCAAACTAAAGAACAACTTTCTAGATTGTGTAAAACCACCTATAATTAGAGTGTAAAATATACAAATAATCTCATTGTCTTTATTACACTTACAGCAACATGCATTTACCTTTCTCTTAAAATAAAATTGTTTTTGAAAATATTCGTATACGGATACACAAATTGTTTTTATAAAACTATATTAAGTATTTGGAATGTTTTAAAATATGTAGTAAGAAATCACTGTTCACGTTTACTAATTACCGTGTAATTATATAATTCTATTTAATTTAATAGTCTAAAAACCAAGTTAATATAATTTCTTTTAAAAACACTAAATAATAAATTTTATAACACGATTTTTAAAAACACACATGCCGAATTAAAAGAAAAAAACAGTAGGTATTACGCAATTCTTAATTAAAAAAGTAAGGTACTAAAAATATTTTTATTTATCAGAATTGAATAATTGGGTAACAGACATTAAACAATATTTTAATTATCTCATCATTTAGAATTAAACATGTACTAAAACTTATTTACAAAATCAATCATTGATAAACTATGTAATCTAAAATATAGAAACACTAAGACATAAAATCCACACACATCCGAATGATAATCCTGCAGAATTTTTTATTGTATACGAAGCATATGGAATTCTTCTCTAGGAAATGTAAATGATATCCTTGCGGTGCTCGTCCAAAGGAATCAAAATACTCGCCATACCATTCTCGTCAATGTAGATAGCGGTCCAATGCTGACCTGGCTTGTTTGCAGGATCCGTGTTTACGATAATTGCACACGGTCGAGGTGCGTGTTTCGGTAGTTGATTAGAAGCACATACAAGCCGAAACACATTCTTCTTGTGGCTGGGATCGATTTCAAGCATCTCAACACTTGTACCGCATACATCTTTGGAATTGGTATGTGTCCAGTCTTGTAGTAGTAATGCGTTTTCCAGTGCACACATAGGCTCAGTGATGTTATGTTAAACAGCTATACGCTTTGCTTCCTTTTTCAACTGTTTAATCGACGGGCAACCAGACTCCTCCAGGTTTACTATTGGTTTGTTAAGAAACCTTAAAAACTGTTGTTTTTCACTGCCCTTAACGTGAATTTTGTTAAATGGGCGCAACACTCTCATCAACTCCTCACGAAAATTGTTGTAATGTACATGACCCCACCACCATTTCAAGCCATGATAATTATCCTCCATAAATTTTATCTGTCGTGACATGGATCCTGATATAAAGTAGCCTCGTGGTGGTTTTATTAGCATCAACGATAAACGACCCTGATCTGTAACCACGGCAATTTCTTTCGGTATGAATTCGTTGTTAACACTAAACCCTTGCATGTCCAAGTATGCGTCCATCTTCTATCGGCTGCTGCTGTACACTGAAGCTTGCAGGTTAGAGCTACCACTTTTAACAGCTAAAATCCACAACGACATTCCGATGTTTATCGATCTCGATCACGTTATCGAATTCTGCATACACTAAACAGTTAACGGTTACGGTGAGCGCTTCTTCAAACCCGACTTCCAGTCGAAGGGAGCCGTTTCTAACTAAACTCCAGTGGGTGCTAGCGTTTGCAGACAGGTCAGGTGTTAGGTCAAAGGCCATTAAGCAGTAGCCGTTGGGATAATCACTTCTTGATATATCGTTACCTTCATTCAAAAAATGAATACCCGTACCAGAGAATAAGGTGTGGTACGCTCTTACGTATAAACCATTAGCTGTAAAGTCTGGTTGTAAGGCCTTCGAGGAAATTTGTTGTCCGTCAATATATAATGACATGTAGTTAATATTGCAGTGATGAAAATTGAACGGGTTTGAGGGTAGTCACCGTTGAAGGCTTTATTTGCTACAAAGCCTACGATGCATCGTTTAGGTAACTGACCCAGAAAACATTATCCAATGATTTTCGCTGTATCCTGCAGGTATAGTTAACACTTTTACGTCGGTCCTTGTAACAGGATATTTTGCGGCTGTTGTTTCTAAAGCTTTAGCGTGCGCAATTAGAATAGTTGGATTGATTCGCATACGTCTCACCAGTAAACTAGCGTCTATAATTCGCGTCTTGTAATTTGAAGCGTGTGCCATTAGACTAAAGGTATCTCTTGATCGTACAAATTTAGTCTTTAACTCAACACCACTTATGAGAAATTTCTCTTGATTAAATAAATCCGAGTGCACGTGACCAATCATCTCTATCTGTTTTCCGTAGCCGTAAGTGCTTGACGTTTCGAGAAACCGTTATTAGCGTTTCCCAGTATTCATCTGTCCAGCTGTATCATTGTGCCATAAGGTACATCCTAGATGTGAACTCTTGGCCTCCTTTCCATAATTTAGCAGCGTTTCGATATATGAACGGTAGGCGTAGGTGTTGTTTGGTTGTGACACCATCTTCTGATTTAAGTAAACCTCCACCTGTGAGAAAAGCGAATGCATCCAATTGTTTACCGGTGCTACAACATCAGCGTCTGTAAGGCTGTATCATCATGTTTTAGAACTTTAGCTGTAATGTAAGCATAGTCTGGCTTAAATCTATATAATCTTTCCATTTCCGGGGACTACAAATTCTATTGGGGCGTCATCACTCAGAGCTGATAAGGGTTGTAAAATATCCATTCACCCTCGATACTTGTCTGCGTCGCTGGTAAAGCGAACAAATCCAATTCGGACTTGACGCATTCACACGATTGAGCATGTAGAAAAGCCATTATCTTGAAAATATATCGTCGTAAGCAGGCTTCTTCTTAGCAACGGCTCTCAGTTGAGACTGTTATTATCGGTCAGACGTACTCTTTTATAACCCGAACCCTCCATCATTTTATCGATTTTCTCGTCGGCTTTACGCTTAAGGTTTCTACCTGCCTCGTGAAATCTTTCTTGAAACGAATCCTTAATAGGTCGATCCTCTATGACGTCACCAAGAATATTAGCACCCGTTCTAAGAGCTTCTTTACCAATAGCCTTTGCGCCAGACTTAAATAACGGTATTATACTTAAATATACCCCTAACCAGCTCCTATTCCATGACCGCGTTGATAGGGCACCTCTGTAAATAGAGCCGATACCGTTACCGGCCTGATTCATGTAATATTGCTGGTAAGGGCAAACCATTATTGTACTTTCTTAAAGTGTAGCTTCAGGCACGACGTTCCAAACTCAAATGGCATTGCACCCGTATCTGTTTTATATTAATCTCGATGTTTTCAAATTCCGCGTCATTACCGGTATGTAGGTGCAGGCGAAAACCACATCTTTATGACCCCTCATAGTTTTCTGAAGCGTATTACCTTAACTAAAGTATTATATCGGACAAAATTATTTTAATAAACACTTATAGAAAATCAAATTATTAAATAATCAATGATGTCAAATATCTATTATTTCCTGTACGTTCAAGTGCTTGACTTTCTAAACCATTATTCGTATCCCAGATTTCACTGTCCAGCAAAACATTTCCTAGAATTCTTAATTGTAATGATTCCTTAATAATTTATCTTTAATACCCACAAAAATCAAAACGTGTCAGACATGTCGCATTAAATCCATCTGTTGAAAAACATTGATAAAATTATTTACCAGTTAATTATTCTAGCATTGTGGGCTGGACCCCATCCTAGAAAAATTTGTTCAGTTGAGCCAGTGGAATAATCTTAAAATCGTTCATTTTTCTTGAGAATTTAAGTGCCCTTAGTTTCAGGCTGATAAGATTTGTAAACTATTTTCAGCTTACAATAAACAGAGAATTAAATCGGAACCGACTTGACGCATCTAGGAAAAATCACGTGGTGTTTTCTTGACTCCAAAACCCGGTTGTGAAAATAACTGTGAACAGTTCTCTGCGGACTCAAATTATCTTTTTAAAATGATTGTCATAGTTTTATATTCTAAACCTCATCATAATCATTTTCTCGTGCTTACCTAGGTTCACTGATGATGAAATTTTCTTAAGGTTAATTATTTATCCTTTAGTTCTAGAAATTCACCGGTTCTAATTTCTTCCAGACCTTTGGCAGGCTTAAAAACGTAAATACTTTAAAGATCCCGTTCTTCCTAAACCTGACCGGTTTAAAACATCCTTTGGCAAAGATATTTTAATTTTGAAAATTCTTGTGTTGCTGTATCGGGAAATCTATATGAAAATGTATTAAAATAACATAGCATCGTAAGTAAAATTAATGATCTGTTCAGATGAGTTCTAAGCCTGTCTGCGTTTTTTAGATTATACAGGTTACAGTATATATTGCAGAGTTTTCAAATTTTTGGTACGCCATAAAAATTAAGAAACAACATTAATAACGCATAACGAATAAAAAACCAACAATTTACGGTTCAGCCTAAATTTGGAAAAATCACCAGAAATTTCCGACCGAGAAGCGGGTTACATGGTTATCCATATACATATTATCAACGGTAAATTAACAAAAGAACGTTTAGTCACGTTAGATAAATAAATATAGACTAGCTATATTTTGAAAAGTTGGCAAGCGATAAGATTCTAAAAAATGTTAGGGTTCACCATATAAAATCGTAGGTTATCAATTCAATTTTCGAGCCTAAAGAAATCCTGAGCGATCTGACTACCAAAAAATCTACATAATATCTTTCTTTGAATTAAGCAATCACAGCTTTAAGATTAAATGCAATTTTTCCAAAATGCTTGTAGCACACAAACTAAGATGTCTATGGCAAATTTGATTAGTGCATCGTTGGTTTTATTAAAAATAGCACGGTGTCGCGAAAACCGCAAGGTTCTAACCTTAAAAATAAGCGAAATACCCCGTAAAACATACGATAGTGGGACAACCTGTACATAATGGTAGGAGATGTTTACTGCAAAAGAAATAAAACCCATTTTATCGATTCTAGAGGAATATTACAAACAATAAAATTATAGAATCCTGTATTCTTAGATGAAACTTGGATTTTCAGTCGAGGATCGCAAAAGTAGCTGGCAGGTAAATCTAAGAGCACGAAGAAGAAGTCCAATGGGGAACGAAAAGGTTTGACGATTGTTATTAAATTATAATCCCTAATAAAATAACTGTATTTTTCACTGTAGTTGTTCATAAATTCGACGATGGATTTATTTCCGATGCCTTCACTTGTTTACTAAAGTCACAAAGTGTCATCATAACGATTGTCGGATTTTACAACGGTTTGAAAATAATTCGTAAAGCAAATTAAACAACCAATTTTTTAATAGTCCATGCCAGTTTCACACCAAATCTAGAAAAATGCAAATATTAAAGAAAAGAATATTAATTGTCTATTTAGAACATTTATAAACCTAGATGTTAAAAAATTACTGCAATTTTCAAATTCGACTCAAATGCTTAAAAGGATGAAATTACACAAAAGTGTATAGTTTTGTAACTCGTACACTGCTCAATTTAACCAATTGAACTGTTCCGGCTGTAATTCAACGTATACGAAATATAGGAAGACTTCCAAATGCTTCATTAGATGAGGCTGTCTGGTTAAAAATTTGAGGTTCAACCATTAATTAATTCGTATGACTCATTCTAGTGACACAGATTGTGAATTTATTATTTTAAATGTTTAATCCATTGTAATATAAATATTCGTAATGTTAATCAGATAACTCTAATGAAGAAATATTTAAACTTGGCTTATTAAAATATAAATCCTATAATTTCGCATTGACTTCACCTTACTGTACACATTCCCAGTTAAAGTGAAATAATCCAAACTTTTCTATTTATGTATCATATATACCACAATTATGCGGATTACAAAGCAACAATCTAGCTTCAAAAGCTTAGAAATAACAAACTAAGCAACTTTTGTTAACTTTTAACTAACTGATTTAATTTATTAAAATAAAAGTATTGGTTTACTTACAAATAGTTATGTAAAATATACTGTAATAATTATAATCAAACCATGTCCTAAGCTATAACAGTTCATTTTCGCAGCAAAATATTTTAGACTCTATCAATTAAAATAAGTGGAGGTAATAGATAATTTTCTAGTTTAAAATATAAAACCATTCAATAATTTTCAACTTTCTTTGACATTTTATGAAAATTTGCCGATAAAATATTAACTAAAAGATATTTGATTTAATGAAAACTTACGTCGTGTAATTTTAAGAATGAGTCATACCCAACTTTATCTCAATCAAACTATAGGTATTGTTTGTGATTACTTTTACAAGTACTTTATTTTAGGTTTATTAATTATAATATTTTCGTTAGAATTCGTTAATTATTCATGATGACATGTTTACTCTATCTTATCCATTTTGAAAGGATTTCATTTTCTCAGTACTTTCATATTTAATACCTTTATGTTTGTATGTAGTAAATGTAATAAGTTTCTATTGTTCACGAACTAGTTGTTTTTCAATTTTGTAAAATGTAATAACTTTTTATGGTCAATCCATCCTTTTTTAGACAGGTTATTTATTGAATCTCATAAATCCTTCTACTCACAAAGAATTTAAACTTCTAGCAATAGAACCCCTTATTAGTTTCCAAATCCTTAAAATAAATACCTCTATAATCCGGAAATTACTTCAACACTAATGTAGTCATTCACGGCTCCTATTTTTCAAATCTAACCAATCACAATTCGCATCCCTTACCACAGTATTTAGCAATCCTATTTATTGCCTCCCATTTTCACCTTTTCTTGATTCAAAATTATATTTTCAAGCGACAGTAAAATATGTAGCTCTTACTATCAACATCACTTTACTCTATAAATTGAATGTAAATGTTAACATGTATGTAGCTCAAGTGTAACATTTTATTTGCTACATTATTTATAAAGGTGTAGAGTAATTATTATAATTATTAAAATTACCTAACTCTCTTCTTATTACATGTATACTTGACTAATACGAATTAAAGCGAAGTTAATCCTTCAGGATAATTGTGGAAGCACGTTATCCATCAAAACAGGTATTACACTTCATACCGTGTGTCTCAAACAGTAATACGTGTTTATAAAGAAGAGAAACTGTTTTCACTTGCAGAAGTCGGAGGCATTTACTTTACGTTCTATTCATAAAAAGAAGAAGGAAAAGATATGGACTTGGAGCAAAAGGTGTTGCTTTAACGGCAAAGGTTTTACTTTTTGAAATTTAAAACAGTGGCATTTGCTTTAAACGTGAAGGATTTGCATCAAAATATATGCATCTAGTCCAGAGAAGCTTCTTAGCAAAACGAATTATTTATTTCAGTCGTATATATGCACTTGTAGGGCGAAGTCGTTTAGTAGGAGTGCAAGAGGTCTTCGAAAGAACGGATGCAACAACGCGAACTTAAGGTCAAGCCTGTCGTACAAATTAACTCAGCTTATCTACACCTACGGTGAGCGTATTCTGCTTCATCTAACACTATTATATTAATACCATCTCCATATTTACCTTTGCGATCTACAAACAATTTAATTTAGTATGCGTACTGTTCTAAACCTTCGCGTACAGGTAAATTCCATCTTCCAAAATGTTTTTAAAATTTACAACGCCAACGTTTTCTTTATACTTGAATGAGGCTATTGCTAAGCATCAAGTCCTTTCGAGTACATCAATAAGCGGTAGGATTTTTGTAAGTGAAATAACGCCACATCTTTGTTTTCAATGTTTTATTAAATCTTTCAACTACAGATGCTTTTACATCAGGGTTATTTGTTACATAGAAATTGATATTTTGTTTCTTGAAAAGTTTTGTACACTGCTGCCCAAACTCTTTGCCTTTATCCGTCTGTAGATTTGCTAAGTATTGTCGCAACGTTAAAATATCGCGAATGCTTCAATTACAGATGAGGCTGTCTTCGTTTTAAGTGAACCCTATGCCCTCTTGCTAAATACATCAATTACCGTTAGTATGTAATTTAAATCTTTGTTAACTTAAAGTTCGCTATCACAAAGATCCGCTTGCCACAATTCGTAAAGGTTACTCACTATGATTTATTTCGTGGAAACTTTTTCTGACTGGTTTATGTACGTATAAGCTTCCTGTGCCTGCAGCCAGTTTTTACTTCACCATATCTACCCTTTACAGCATTAGTTAAAGGTGTTATACCAGCGAACCCTGCTGGGTGGAGGGATCATAGTATACAGCATCCATGTTATGTCCACGAATCCCAATCTAGTGAAAGTCCATTCTTCTTCTTTGAGAGATTCTTCTTGGTGTTTCCCGTTTCACTATCAGCATCGTAATTCTCACCTATAGTTGTGAGGGTCCGTTCGCACTGGGGATACAGAAACATCATACCTTTGCGTATTTCCGATAAACGCTCGGGTATATTTATCTCTTTAATGTACGTCGCAAACTGACGCCAACCGCTGGATTTGTGGTTTTCGTTTTCTTAACGTCTCGTGAACCAGATCGATAATGTTGGAAAGTGGTATGATCTCGCCTTTTATTGTGACAGTAACCTTTTATCCCAAAAAATCGCTGTTCGTATTCAGTATATGTAACAAATTCGCGGCTTTTCTTTTATATGAAGGCGGAAGCGTTGATACTATCTCGTCGTCTGTCAGACCTTTGCGTTGCGGTAAATCTCTAATATCACAGCAGCGTCACCGCTATTGTTATACTGGTGGGCTGACGTAACTGATTGGAAAAGTGTAGATACCTTTGAAGAACTTGGTTGTACTCTGCCATTTGTCATGATCGGTCATTTTAGTTTTAAAACTTTATCCATATCGTTACCCAGCTGCGTTAAAATGTTGTTTTGTGTAACATCTGGTGCCTGTAAGCGCTGTATAAAGTCCATCGGTAGAATAATCATCTTCTTCAATGTGGTCCATGGTTATTGAAACAGATTACCCAGAATTCCACCGAGTAATGGTCCTAACAGCAGTGGTAGAAATGCACCACCTTTCTGTACAAGAAACTGTTTCTTCTTTTTATAGATTCGCCTCTGTGCCAGCGTCTTAAAGTGTGCTTATGTTGAGAGAGTCGCTGCTTCTGATCAACTGACAGAGGTACACGACCTTTTAAAATGTTATGTGCACACTCGCAAATACACTCTACCTGCTTACTATCCAAACATTTCAATAAAGCGTCACGTTGACTTTTACTTAATCTGGCTAATGCATGAGGATATCAGTGTTCTCGATTAAACGTCAGCCATCATATATGATGTAATCTTTATGACTGTGAGACTTAAACCCTTTTTTCGCTATATATACCGGGCAGATACCTTGAGGCCCGGATATGTTTGTTCTATAACGTAGCACATCCGGTGTATTCTGTTTTAAATCGAACAATAAATACCCGTGCGGGCTTGAGGTAGCATCTTGGTACGCGGCTTCTAAAAATTTTGGATTGTCTGGCGAAATCTGTCTTGCTAAATGCTGTATCTGTGCTCTGTCACGTGGGTTCTTAAACAAAATTATGTAATGTGCGTTGAGAGAAATATCGCGCTGTCCACGTCCTGATGAAATATGTTCTGCGTTAAGAAAAACACACTTAGATTTCGATGATGACAACCCTTTGTAAAAATATCAACCACGAGCCGTTAGTTTCACGCATTAGATCGTCAATTATTATTAAGACAGGTTTTCCCCGTCAAACTGTTCCATATCAGGTAAACCCTTTTGAAACTCAACAGAGAGATCTTTGAATAAAGGCTGCCACTCACTGTAAAACCAGATAATTTTTCAAAACCTGTATCGCAAGCGGTTTCGATATTTTTAGAAAATCAACGATAAAATACGATTTCCCACATCCCGACGGACCTGCAACTATAGCCGAAAAGGGTGCTTAAACTGACCTTCCATCTTGAATCGCTAAACGATACTAACAGATACTCGCCAGGGCTTCGTTTAAATAGACAAATGCCTTGTAAATAGTTGTTGAAGCGAGATAAGCGAGAGAATCGAGAGAGAGAGAGAGAGAGAGAGAGAGAGAGAGAGAGAGAGAGCAGAGAGAACGAGAGAACGAGAGAGAACGAGAGAGAACGAGAGAGAACGAGAGAGAACGAGAGAACGAGAGAGAACGAAGAGAACGAGAGAGAACGAGAGAGAACGAGAGAGAACAGAGAGAGAGAGACATATCTTAAGACACAGTTTGAGCACAATTGCCTGACCTCCAGGGTTACAACCAGAAGGGCCTTAACACCACCAAATAACCCTAAGAATAACCCTAGACCAGCCCCACCCTAAGCTCCAACCCTAAATACAGTTCTAAGCCAAGACCAGCTCACCCCTGTCCTCGCGTTAGCAAAAGTCCTAGTTGTCAAAAGGTCCTTAATACAGCCATAAGACTCCAAAAGAAATAATAAAAATAAGGGTAATACGGTCCTTCATGTATGCGATATAATTAGGGTTGAAAATCGGTCTCACGTGGGTGTGTAAAAATAAGGTTGAAAACACGGTCTCACACGTGATGTGTAAAAATAGGTGAAAATACACGTCCTACACGTAAGCGTGTAAAAATAGTGGAAAATCCGGTCTCACACGGTGTGCAGAAATTAGGGTTGAAAATGCGGTCTTACACGTGGGCGTGCAAAAATAAGGGTGGAAAAATACGTCCCTTCTTTTTATAGATTCGCCTCTGCCAGCGTCTTAAAGTGTGCTTATGTTGAGAGAGTCGCTGCTTCTGATCAACTGACAGAGGTACACGACCTTTTAAAATGTTATTGCACACTGCAAATACACTCTAGCTTACTATCCAAACATTCAATAAAGCGTCACGCTGACTTTTACTTAATCTGGCTAATGCATGTAGGATATCAGTGTTCTCGATTAAGACGTCAGCCATCATATATGATGTAATCTTTATGACTGTGAGACTTAAACTTTTTTCGCTATATATACCTGGCAGATACTGAGGCCCGAATATGTTTGTTCTATAACGTAGCACATCCGGTGTATTCTGTTTTAAATCGAACAATAAATACCCGTGCGGGCTTGATAGCATCTTGGTACGCGCTTCTAAAATTTTGGATTGTCTGGCGAAATCTGTCTTGCTAAATGCTGTATCTGTGCTCTGTCACGTGGGTTCTTGAACAAAATTATGTAATGTGCGTTGAGAGAAATATCGCGCTGTCCACGTCCCTGATGAAATATGTTCTGTGTTAAGAAAACACACTTAGATTTCGATGATGACAACCTTTGTAAAAATATCAACCACGGAGCCGTTAGTTTCACGCATTAGATCGTCAATTATTATTAAGACAGGTTTTTCCCCGTCAAACTGTTCCATATCAGGTAAACCCTTTTGAAACTCAACAGAGAGATCTTTGAATAAAGGCTGCCACCACTGTAAAACCAGATAATTTTTTCAAAACCTGTATCGCAAGCGGTTTCGATATTTTTAGAAAATCAACGATAAAATACGATTTACATCCCGACGGACCTGCAACTATAGCCGAAAATGCTTGAACTGACCTTCCATCTTGAATCGCTAAACGATACCATTTTGCTTGGACAAATTTATTTGAAAATTCTACAACGCCAACGTTTTCCCAAAGATTTTAGCATTCTTCAGAGCTGCTAAATTACGGTTGGTAGCCTACCTTCTGAGCAGTAAAGCAGCGGTATGGTTGTTTGTTTTAAGCTTGAATTGAGAGTTTCGATGAGGTGTAATCTTTGTCAGGACCTCCATCCTAATTTACTACCCCTGATGATGGCAAAATTGCCGAAACGTTGGCGTTGTAGAAGAAATTTCAAATAAATTTGTCCAAATAAGCTGATATTTCCTTCCTATCATAATTTTAATGTTTGTCCACAGGGGTCTAAAATCCTACGGAGATGGACTGATGCTATGAAAACATACAAAAATACAAGGGAAACATATAGTTGTGGTTTTAATTTTCTGAGAGAGTGTTCCTTTAATTTTAAGAAGTTCCTTTTCTAAAATAAAAGTTTTATTCAGCTTACATTATTATTACAACATTTCAAATGTGTTATCATTCTCATGGAAAAGTGCTTGAACACTAATCGGTGAAGTTGACTGTTAGTTAGCTTCCTCGTTTCCTCAATTGTGTGGCATGGCTCCGTCTGCAGTCGGTGCCAAGTTTCGTTTGCCAATTTTACTGCTGGTCGGTGGACGTTGGACTGTGCCTTCATAGTCAAACTGCAATAGTGCTTCCACTTTCAGGTCACCTGCAAAAGAATCGTAATTGAATAGCACATAGGAAATACTTTTTTTATAAATACGGCCTATTACAGGTTTCTGGGATACTAAATTAGCTTACCTGGGATTTCCGCGCCGGTGGGTTTACATCAGCTTCCATCATTGTCATTTCCATGGTAGTAACAGTGGAATGCGCTTGTTACCTGTTTTGTTCTTATCGGTTTTATTCTTTAATCTTGTCTTCATATCACCCACCTATTAATGTTTCGAGGTCATGCCTTTCCATACAGTTGTCTGTGCTCTGTGAGAACTTTCTCAATAAACCATTTGCTTTCGCGGGAGTTGGCATTTTGCAATGTTTCCGGTATTGTTACTGGATAGCTTTGCTACGAATACACTTCGCTCATTCATATCATTAGTATGCAGTATAGATCTCCACTTGTCGTACCAAACGCGCGTAATGCACATTCTTCTTATGATATGGAAAATTTAAAGTAGCTGTTCATAGGCATCCCTTGACAATTCAATATCCTCTATCCATACACCTAAGTGTTCTTGATCGCTTTAGCACCATAGGCCAATTTAGCATGTTCAGCTCCACAGTTGTTAAAAAATACTTAACACCAGTTTCTTGAACAGAGTTTGCCAGATTTGTTAGAAGTCCTCATTTTAACCCAACATCGTATGTGGTTCCCATTTCAGTGCCCAGGCACGGGAATTTTAAATCAAAATTATAGTAATCGCTGAATAGGCCGCGGAGGAACACAATCGTGGCCACTTACATCCCCAGATTTTTTCCTGTGGGGACATCTTAAGGCGTTGGTTTACATACCTGTAGAAGAGTTGAGAATCCCATAATAGTTTGTTGTGAAACTATCAGAAATACTCCAGGAATTCTTCAAAGGGTAGAGACTCGGTGAGGAGAAGAGCTGAAACATGCATATTTGTAGGTGGTGGCCACTTTGAACAACTAATCTAAATCTTTTGTGTTTTGTTAACGTTATTTAATGTTAGTTTTTTAATTTAATAGTAAATTTGTACGCTTATTAAAGATTTAATTTAATTTTAATGTTTATTATTTAATCATGGTATTGTTTGATTTCTAAATAACAACAAAATTCCTGGCCTACTTTCCAAAACCATAATTATTATGCATAAAGACGATTTTATTTTTTTACGCGAAAACTGCGCATGATATAAAAACAGTCAAGAAATCAAATTTTCCCCAAAATAAATGAGGATTTTAAAAATAATTTTTATTTTACCATATTACCATATTTTTTTTTCTAAAAATAAGTCCATATCCATTACGGATGTGTATGCCAAATTTCAAAAAAATATAACGTTATCAAAGTTTTAATAAAAAACGATTTTTTTCTTAAAACTTTGGCACCATGTAGCCTCAACAGCTAAAAGGTTTAGGACATATGTTGATATGAACTTTTCTTCTTAAAATCACCCAGTGATTCACACCCTTAAGGATTAGCATCCAATTATGAAACACATTGAATATGGGGGTATTTGAGCTACAATTTAGAATTAATTTGAAGTATAGGGGGTGTCTCAATTCAAGAGTTTTTTTTTCGAAACTTATAGTAATTTGTATTTCTGTTACATTAGGTAAATTTTAAGTTCCTTAAAAGCTAGTTTTCGAGATATTCCCAGATAACTGGTCACTCACACATTTTTAACATTTCTCAAAAACCCATTTTTTCAACACGGTTTCATCACAATTCTTTGATTGATCACATATAATGTATTCTTTAGGTAGGAAAGTTAAAGCACCGTTTCGCCCGTGTGTGTAAAAACATACTAATACATGTTTTTTTTGATTATATAATGAGTACTAGACCTAAGTTTAACCGGATGAAAAAATTTTCTTGATTTGTCACTTTTTGAATAGAATTAGTCCAAAAACTTCCGGAGATCGACAAAATTTAACACTTGTATAACTCTTAGAATCATCGTATCAACTTTGTTTTTGTATCGATTCTGTATGATGTTCTAAAAAAATTTCTAACTAGAGAAAAATGCACGTGATGTTGCTGTTATTTTGTGTTATTTGAATAATTCGTTTATTTCTAAGTCGTGAGGGTTCATATTTGTACTTAACTCAAAATGAAAATTCACAACGAATGCGTAATAGGTGTTGCAATTTCAGTTGGTGCAGTTTATATACAATGTAAGAAATTCTTTGGCTTCTTTACTATTCTGACGCATGTTGTGCGTCACACAATGCATCTCGCGACTTATTTACCATAAACACAACATAATGCTGCGCGCTCTTTCTTCTTATTCCACTGTCCTATTAATTTGATTACATATTAGGCGGAAAACTATCTGACATCTGGTGAACGGACTAGTAATGAAAATTAATGTGACTAAAAAAGACCTTTTTCACCCTTAGTATTTTTATGTATAAAAATGTTTTAGTATAACACTACAGCTTGCCAAATTTAGTGAATAAAAGATAAAAATCTTAATAAATATTTTCGGTCATGTTGTTGTGGTTTTCCATGTTGTCAACATATTCAAAGAATCATAACTACGTGTTCGTTATATTTAAATATTTTCTAAAGATACGATTATGATTTGCACAGGATGGAATGTTATGCGATCGTAATGTTGATTTACTTACATTTAAGTGATTTAAGTTGATGCACCTGCGGTCATCGTCGTGGTTTAATGCGTCCATTAGTTAATCATAGATCTTCGAACTTTTTAATTTTAAAACGAAAAAATTCACATGCGACAGCTGACCGTAGAACTAAATCGGGGAAAAAATATACCTTTAGCCATTCACCCTCATTCAATCAACTCCATTATCAAATATCTTTTTTTTTTGTTGCACATCTGCTCATAGAGGTGACATTGAACCCTCACTCACGTTTGTTATATATAGAGCGTGGTACGTTGCCCCCGAAGGGCCATTATAGGGGGCTCTCACCCGTGTAGCAGATGTACCCCATTTCAAGGTCTTATAACTTCTCTTCTCCCGTCTTCTTTTAAATGTATACAAGCACTTAAGCAGGTAAACTCAAGGTGTACACAAATTGTATAAAAGCGTTTGTTATACTTTCCATAAGGAATAAATTTTCTGTGTTTCGGGATTAGAATGCACAATACTCGCACGCATTTTAATGTTGGAATGAAATCAATTCTTAAACGATTTTTAGTGACCTTTTTCAAGAGTACGTTATATACGTTATTAGAAAATTAAATATAAAAGTTGTTTACTAGTTACTACGGAAACTATCAAATTAGCTCACTATTTCCAACCTAATTATTTTACAACCAGTCGTCAGTAATTAATAAATAAGATGAAATAAACCCGAAACAAAAAATAGTATAAAACATTCGTCGCAGAAGGGCTTCTAAGCACTCGTTCGAACCTTCGCCGCTTGGCCACTCAGGTTCGAATCTTGAACTCGTGTTAGAATAGTTGGCCTTCTGCAACTTATGTTTTAATATACCTACTATTCTATTTCTTTTCTCGTGTATATTATATATATATATATATATATATATATATATATATATATATATATATAAGGCGCTTTACTAGTTTGCATTTGGTTGACTTAATTAACATCATCAGTCTTTTAACTAGTTTATTTATTTATACGTATAATTATTTTAAATCATATGCGCACAATCTATAGACTAAAAATAAATCCAAGATTGATGTTTTGTAACTTTTTGGGGTAGAAATGTAGAATTTGGTATAGTTGAAATTATAAGAGAATTCCAATATCGGATTAGCGCTTTTATTTAAGCACTACGGTCGAGCATGCAACTTCGTTTTTACGCATGTTGTATGACGAAGAGGGAAAGAAATTTGTTGTGTATAACCCCGCGGGTGGTGAACTAAAACATACACTGTGCACTAAAACGTAGGTTCAAGTGAAGTACATGCGAAAAAGATGCAAATGTGCATGAGCATGTCTTTACATAAATGGCAAATCTCGACCTAAATTATTTACAGAGCGGTACTTCAATTTTTTTTACTTATATCGTTTTTAAAATTTTACAAACTTAACTAAATTAAATTATTTAAAATATGCATAAATAAATTAATTATAACGATATAAACAATTAAGTTCCTAAAAGTACCAAACAATTAAAAAAACAATTTCTGCTGAACCCGAATACCTACATAAAATATTAATATACAATTTATATTTATTGTGTATGTTTACATTTTAAAATTGTAAAATGGCGTTTTTAATGGTGTTGTTAAGAAAGGAATTACAAACAAATTTTTATCAATAAAGTGATATGTATTAACGGCATAATTAGAACATTGAAAGATTCCAGAAAGTAGCCATTGTAAATCCTCGTTTGTATGTCATGCATACATAATAGGCCTACTGTGATATCGCTGATGTACGGCATTAAAGGTTGATTCTCACTATCCATCTTGACGGCGGCAGACAACCGTCCACCAGATGACGGTGAATTTATATTCACACTTTACAACATCTAACAGTGTGTTGGTCAGTGTATCTACAAATCTTAGACGTGTAGCACATTTTCTTCATGATGTTTAAAAACTATTCAAGTTCTGAGTTAGCGGTTATAGCTATGTTACTAGAAGAAGAAGATGAAGAGAAGGAAAGGTCTAAAATAAAAGCAAGGAAGGCAAAACAAGCAAAAAAAAAATGGATGCATAAAAGTTTGTTGGAAAGAAAAACTGAGGGAGAATTTTTCACACTAGAAGTGTTAGATGATGATAATATATTTCATTAAAGTGGTTGATGGTGATTCAGCGGTTGAGAATGAGATACTTTTGCTCTTTTCGGTTTGGGTATTGGCGGAGGCTTGAAAGTTTTCAGGTTGTGAAAGCTGAGAAATCTCTCCATTCTTTAATTCAGTACTTGAAATATTGGATATTGTGTCTCGTTCTTGAAAATATGGCAGTAAAAAAAGCTCATCTTCGCATTTCCTTTTTTTTTCTTCATTGCCGCTTGCCCGGCTCTACAAAACTGGTCTCTCAGACTAAACCATCTTTAGTCACAATCGTTTGCTAAAAAAAATTATCAATTCTACAAATACAATGTGTTTTTTCAGGTTTTTAGCTACAGGAGATACGATGCGGTCGTTAGCTTTTAGTTATAGATTTGGGCATTCAATAGTTTGGTCTATAAACAAAGAAGTTT
>JARFJB010000218.1:7355000-7515000 GCA_036346205.1 Vesta saturnalis
CACCATTAAATCAGGTTAAAGTGTTTTTACAAAATTATAACATTAAGAAAAAAATAAATAAAAAGCAGTTTATCTACACATAAACACAAAAAAAAACAATGTAATCACACCCAGAATTGTGTCATAAATAAATCAGAATAAAAATTGTAATACCAAACATGTGGCCCTCCTAAACCAATCATGTCGGTCTTTAAGTAAAAAAGCAAATAAAACAAACTACGGTACATATCAAATACAACAACAGTAAAATTGCACAGGTGATAATAAGGTAAAGGCAAGGATAAAAGAAAATAGACAAGGAATTTACACGTACACCATTGTTTTGTGACTACTGAAGCACAAAATACATACGTACAGTTACAATAAATTACGTATAAAGAGAACTTAGTTCGCAGGCAAACGATTCTACTTAAACAAACTGACACAAAACAAAACTTATTAAAACAAGCCTTACAAAAGTAACTCGTAAATAAATCATAACATCGTGACCGATATACAAGTTTGAGTGCGTTAGTTAGTTAAGTTAAAAACAGTAAAAATAAAATTCGAGGTGTTTAATGGTCATCTGGACCCGATAGTATGTAAACACTCGGCAATTGCCTATTTACAATTATAACCAATTATCCCCTACCCGGTCGTCCACGCCCACCTCTACATAAATATAAATATAAACAACAATACTATTTCACCCAAATACATGAGTGAGGGAACCCTATACTGTCTTTTGTTTTAGCAGATTTCCGCTTACTGAGCCCACTTGCGAATGGAATGCCATTTGCAAGGCAATGTTTGCTTTTTAATACGTTACGTAGGCTTGTGGAATTGGTTGCTGCGAGCTTAAATTACATTCAAAATACCTACTTACGTTGAAAATTATAACCCTTCAATTAACCATTATTCACCAATATTTAACTGGTTACGATACGCCGCTTAAACCCAAGACTATATTGTTTGTATATTGTTTACACGCACGCTTATTACCACCCGAATATTTAGTTTAGTAAAAGAAAAAAAAACAAATTCGCGGTTTGAGTTTTCCAAGAATGTATACGATCAAATATATATACAGAAGGTTTTCAAGGAAGGTATTTAATCAAACACCCCTATCGATCATACTCAATTGAAACTCTAACTACAATTACCTTCCCCTCCGCTTTCAAAACTAACTATCTTTACTCCCGAAAATCAACCCCCGTCTTTTAAAAGTAATAAAAAAACAAAAAATTATTACGTGGGAGGACTTTGCCACATGCCTTACTGAACGAAATCTTAATTTTAAAAATATGCATTCGTCCGTAACAAACCCTACATTTAGGTCTTGAGTTTCAAAGTACCAATCAAAGACGTTTCTTGACCTGCGGTATGCTCCGCCGTAATTAATTATTAAAGCAGTGACATTTTTTCATCAAGAGCGCGCGTATAGAAATTTTCAACAATTCGTCACGCCAGTTTCGCAGAACATCTGTTTCTCTACCCTAGTTCCTTTTCCTTTTTCTGTTCAAACCTTACTCAAATATCAATTACATGCATTCCCACATTTCTTACATAAAATATTTCGAAAACATTAGCAAATTACGACGTATTATCAAGAGATTAACAACCCACGAATTATCTTTTCTATTGTGGTAACAATGACGATTTGACAAACGTTCTTTCTAAGAAATATATATTTGAAAACATTCCAGGTTTGAATCCGAGAGTGTCAAGTGCTTGAGAAAAAATCATAGAAAATGAATGCATGACTCAAGTGCGACCACAGTCTTCTTAGAACTAAGCCTGATGACGGAAGTAGAGTCCGCTTTCGAAACGTCGCGCTATAAAAACCAAAATTGGAAAAAGGCCGACCAACTCAACTAAAATAAGTTATATTTGTTTTATTTGTTACTGTACTCATTTGTGTATTTATGTGTACTTGTCAGAAGATACAGTGCCATTAAATAGCACATTCACGCGCATAAGGCCTTGTTTTTATTTGTATCACAAGTTTCATTTTGCATACTTTACCCATTAATTGTAAGAACCCCTAAGAATAATTACCATAAGCCGGCACTACCGGGTCACGAATAGTTCCAATTAAATACTAACGGTTGATATGATTTTGTTGTATACTTTATTTGTTTTATTAATTTTTATTGAATTTTTTATTATTATTTATTATTAATACCGTACTAGCTTCACGGACCAATTTTGAACAACTGCTATATAATTATTATCACAGGTTATAACTGTCTTCTGTGGGAAATTTAATTTCAAACATATATTCCTAATTGGCAATTTTTGTCGAGTTGAATAATTCGAAAACCATGCCTTATGAAGTTAGGCTAACATTGAAGGAGGAATTTGCAAATGTAGTAATATAGAGATGCGAATTTGAAGCAAGAAAGTTGATGCATACTTCCTGTATAATCGAAAGTTTATGGATCACGACATTATTTTAGTTGACCTGACCACCTTTAATAGGATGTAGGTGTCAGATTCCTGAATCAAGTGGTTTCATGCATTTTTTTAATAATTATGATCTTGAACATGCTAAATTTAGCATTACGTGCTAAAGCACGCAGGAACATATAACGGTATATTTGACAGCCAATAGATGCTTATGAACGGCCACGTTAAATTTTTTCATTCATAAGTGAAAGGAAAACAGAGACTAGTAAGATCGTTAGAGAGATTAGAAACCGTACAGAAAAGTGTGAATTGAGCCTGTTTGGTACCACGGGTTGAAGTTTGTACTGCATATTGATGATGTAAACGATCAAAGTATGTCTAGCAAAAGGATAAAAAAATGTACTTCAGCAGTATATAGCCATTGTTATCCCGATAATATAAAGAAATAGTTGAAACTATTCTTTTATGTTCAAGGACTGTATCGTACAACGATATCAAGAGCGTATTGGGGAGCACCAACCCAGAGATGGGAATTATATTCCAGATCATGTTGAATTTGGCCCTTATAGAACAGAAAGAATGATCGAAAGGTAAAGTACTGCTTAGATCTGTACAAAAAGCCTATTTTATAGACGGCTGTTGTAGTAGCTGACAGAAGATAGTAACCCATAATATATTTGAAGATATAGATATTCCTTTCATGGAAATAGAGTCTGACAACTTAAGACTTAAGATACAAGGCAATGCTGAGTTTTGTTATCATTAAATGTCTTTGTTGTTTGAAATGGCCATTTCAACTTTAATATCTTGATTTGAAATAGAAGGTGGATTAGTGCTGAGTAGACTGAGATGAACTACAATGACGAGTTCTGTCGTCTGCAAAGCAATCGATCGGACTACTTGTCGAAGGAGCTATCATGGATTCCTATAGTATGTATGTGTTAATGCCAACTTCTTTGGAAAAGAAACCATCAACTACGACACGTATTCGCTCACTATAAAAAAAAAAAACCGAACACCCATCTGGTGAACGTATCAGTTAACCTAAACGAGATGAGATTGGCAAGTAAACATTTGTGCTAAACTTGGTCAAATGCCTTTGAAATATCTAAAGCGACTACAACTGTTTCGCTATATCTTGAAGAAAGTCACCTTTTAAACGACTCTGTCTAAAACCATATTGGTGGTAACTAAGAAGTTTATTAAATTTAAGCGAACTATCAATCAAGAAGCTGAGCTAACAACTCTTCATAACCTTTAGGTAACGATTCTTCCATTGTATATACGTAACACCTATGAGCGACCGCTTACTTTGTAGATAAGGCTAACCGACACTCGGAGCTGGTGCTCTCACGGCACATTCACTTTCTGCATTTTGTTTGTAAAACACTTAACGGTTTCTAACAATCATTAATCTAAAGTAATTATATTCTGAATTTCCCAGTTATGTAACCACAATAACAACCTTTCCCTACTCAAGTACATCTAATGTGTTTGAAAAATCCTAATTAGCTGATTACGTGAAATGTGGACTGTCCTTGAAACGGGATATATGGTATTCACATTCTTTGCGCGTGACAAAAAATTTTTCTAATTAGATTACACTGATTTTTAAAAGCAGATTTGTTTGTTTGTAACACCGTCTAGTGGTGTATTCGTAAGCTAACGAATGTTTTCTGTAATAGAAGTTGTTCGTGGCTCCACCTAGTAGTATATTTTTAAAAGTACATTTAACTGTCATGGTGAGCATTTTTGAAATAGTGTGGAGCAAACTCTGATACAAACACAAACGCAGCCCAAAAAACACACACATATGAATTGAAAGTTTGTTTTTGCAAGCTGTAAGTTAAATCAATTTGGTATTTTTGAATTGTGGATTGGTTTTTGCAAGCTGTAAGTTAAATGAAAACAGAATTTTTGAATTAAAAGTTGGTTTTTGCAAGCTGCAACTTAAATCAAATCAGTATTTTTGAATTGAAAGTTGGTTTTTGTAATCTATGAGTTAAACCAAACCAGTATTTTTGAATTGTAATCCAAGCTGTAAGTTAAACCAAACGGGTATTTTTGAAATGAAAGTTGGTTTTTCAAAGTTGTAACTTAAACCAATTTGGTATTTTTGAAATGAAAACTGGTTTTTGCGAGCTGTAAGTTATGATTTAATTGATTGAATTGAGATTGATTTGCGGATGATCAACTGTTTTCCCACGCCTGTGCCCTCTCGTGTAGGAAGTGTACCAGCTCTGAATGTCGGCTAGCCTTATCTACAAAGTAATCGGTCGCTCATAGGGGTTAGGTATTTACAGTGGGAGAATCGTTACCTGAAGGTTATGAAGAATTGCTAGCTCAGCTTCTTGATTGATTTGATTGATCTGCTTGAGATTGATTTGATTGAGATTGATCTGGTTGTTTGATTTGATTGATTTAAGTTTGATTAATTGAGTTGCTTGATTTGGTTTGATATGGTTCGGCTGATTTGATTGTTCGAATGATTGATCTGCTTGAGATTGATTTGATTGAGATTGATCTGGTTGTTTGATTTGATTGATTTAACTTTGATTAATTGAGTTGCTTGATTTGGTTTGATATGGTTCGGCTGATTTGATTGTTCGAATGATTGGTTTGATTAATTTGTGCCTTTTAACAAGGGGCGAAGGCCCGAGAACAAGTTCCGGCGTCTTATACCTGTCTTATGAGATAGTATGAGTGCCCCTTATCAGAATACTATTTCAAATTTACCACAAAACAGAATGGCCGCCATTATCGGAAGCCAGGGGGCGTATTTGGGTGGAGTCTATGCACTAATCAGAAACCAGGAGGTATGAGCTACCCTCATGCCCTCCACTCAGAACACTGTATGAGCGCTAAAAGCTACTGCGGTTACCTGCCCTCCAGGGGCTGGAATGCCAAAAGGGCCCTAATTACGGGTGAAAATGCCATCAAGGGGTTGAAAATCTCATCAAGGTATTGAAAATGGCGCCGTAACAGAAGATGTAAAAAAAGCGGAGCCACGTGGTGAAAGTGGGCGTGGCTTTCCCCACTCCATTTTGTCCTCAAGTGACCCCATTCTACTAACATTTGCTAACTTCCATCATTAAGGAAATTTGTTTCTTTAAGAAAATATCATCTGTGCCAGTTGCCTTATTGGGATAACCCTACTTATGATCGACTCTAGAAGTTTTTATCGAACATTAATTGGTTTCATAGCGTATGGAGAAGACTAGTTACACATCTTTTCCAGAAACATTAAGAGACGAGTTTGATGCAAATAAATCGACAAAAACATTGGCTTTATCTGTCAATAGATGTCCTGGGGGAAACCAACATGAACCAATGGTTTTACGGATGACGTTAGCTAAAGACCAAAGTTTACTACTACCCAAAGGACTTATAGCTAGTTCATTGCATTTTCATTGTTCGAACAACTTTTTAGTTATAGTGATGACACTTCAACTTCAACTTTGGTATAAGATTTATTTTTCGAAGATATTACATCAGCACAAGTCCAATTGAACCAGGGTTGGAACAAAAATGACATATTTGTTTTTTGAGAATATACAGCTCCATACCCATAAGGATGATTTGAAAAAGTAACGTCCGAATACGAGGACGATTTGAAACAATATTTAAGCTTTGAGAGGTTCCGCAGAAATTTTGCAGATTTCAGGATTTAGCTGATTTAAAACACCACAAGGTTGTATCAGCGTTGTGAACATAAGAGGAATTTGGGTACAGAAGAAGTTATTTCGATTAGACAATAGTCAGATAGACCTAGTGGGGAAAGAACTGATGAAGATGTGGAGCATGGTTAGGGTTATTAGGTTAAGTTTGGAAATGTATATGTGAGGTCACATGAAGTAGCAAATGTTTTTGCGCTATGACCGGCAGTATTAATTGTAGATGAAAATTGAAGCCAGTCAGAGTTAGGACTACTGCAATATCTCAGAAGTTAAATATTGCAAGAAATAGTCGAATTTCAAACTAATGTAATAAAAGAAGTCTTAAAAGTTACTGTTATTAAGAGACCTATAGATGCAACGGTAGAATTTCACTAATTTGGGACCAGAATGTATTATTCTCCGAAGCACAACACTTCTTGCAAGCGACGCGATACGATAGACACACACTCCTCTTTTAAATCGAAAGTTACAGTGAAGATTGTATTGGAGAAATTGCAAGCGGGTGAATCGGAGATTCTAGAGGAGACTTGTTTCTGATACAAACAAAATATCAGATTGTAATTTATTGTTTAAGATGTTTGTGAACAGCATTAAGATTAGACCTGATACCACGGATGTTACAATAACGGATCAAAAAGTGAGTACTTTCTGAATGTCCGAGGGCGCATATCCAAATGGGATAGGATTTACAACCGCAATTTTTGATCCTAGAAACCACAGTTGTCTTTTTGTTAATTTTGGACTCTCAATTCAATATGAAGATTACAGTGAGGGTAACAGAAAGAATAGGATGGGAATGGATAAAAATAGGAAAAGCATGAATTTATCCAATTTGGCTATTCAACACTCAATATAGAGTAAAAGAAACCGAACAATGTTGGATCTAGATGATTTTTTTAAATTTTCACGGTGTTTTTTCTAAATAACCAAAACGGTAAGTGACCTTTACAGTTCTCTATCATTATTTTACTTATTGTTTTTAATTGTCCTGAGAAGGCCGTTAAGAAGGTGAAGTAGCGTAAAAAGTAAACTAATTAAAACAGTAATTATTATAAAATTCGAACATATGGTTAATGCACGATGGAGCGCTGTTACACTTTCTACTGCTCCCATCCTCTGACAATAAAAGATGTCTCCATTTACATATTACCCTCGCCCACCTTGTTTACAAATTATCGACCCCTACACACTATAAACTTCTCAGAAATCGAGCTTGTTACATTATTGTTAATTTGATAACCACTCACGGTCAATATCACGATAAGCTTATCGTACGTAGTTCCTGAAGGTATATACTTTTTCACAAATTAATGTAATGTGAAATTTAGGCAATTCGTGATTTTGTTAACCTCCGAATAAATATTCAAACAGGAAAAAATAATTTTCTTGTTTTATTGTAAGAATGTTCCTGATTATTATTTATTGCTTTAAAGGATATATCATTCAGAGCAAGGTTTTTCCTAATTCATCTGTTAATTACAGGTTTGCCTTAAAAAATAGATTAATTAATAAAATACATTAGCAAACTACCTAACCATTATTATGTGTGAAAATGCTTTGTATTAATCTGGTAAATGTCAATGTCACACAATTCGCTTTGTTCTTTCTTTGTCCATATACTGTTGTATTGATTTTAATCATTTTGTTCTATTTTTAAATTTTAATTTTGTGTAGAATTTTCATGTGGTTTTTTTAAGTTAGTGTGATATCGACCATGGGTTTGCACGATGAAAAAGTTATACACGAGTATAATAAAACTGAAGTGCAAATGCATTTACAATTTGTTCGTGTTTGATAAGATAATCTAGTAATATTTATTTTTTATTATGATATGGATTCTTTGTTTATAGGTATGTCATGGGGTGGAACATCACCCGGTAGTAGTAGTTCGGCGTCATGGCGATCGTCCCCATCACCACCCCCATGTGAATTATCACCCCCAGCACCCTTATCAACAAGTGCAGCGTCTGATGAAGGGATTGTTGTCGATTATTTTGACGAATTACCCCGGAAGAAAAAGGTAGGTCACTGCCGATCGACCACAGGCGCCAAATTCTAGTTCCTGATTTTCTGCTATATTTATATTTTGATATACATAATCTCTCTCACGATTTTATAAATAAACACACGTCTTAATAGTTTTGTAATTAAAATCGCTCTGTATACCGTTTTTCTGCGTTGCATTACACGTGCCAACGAGCAAGGCCGTAGTATTTATCATGTGAAGAATTTTTGTAATCGTCGTTATTTACTATTATTATATTACGCATTACGTTCAATATTTTAAATTTGTAAATGTGTACTTTACGCGCACGTCATTTCATTTTTATTGTGGAACGGACCAAAACAAAAGACGTTGCAATTGAGATCTTTTTATAATATTAGAATATTTCCAACGTTCACTGGACTGAATTTATTGAAGGTCGCTGACTTTTCGAATCATCTCATCTCATCTGGGCAAGTAAGGAGTAGTAGTAGTAGTGGGTTGTTGACCTCAAATAGTAGGCTGTGGTGGCCAAGGGTAACTTTGTTTTCTTCTGTATATTGCGATTTATGATAAAATTCTATTTGCGTTTTTGTTTTTAGTTGTAGTAAACAAAATACGCACGTTCGTGATAACTTAGTTGCTAATGAAAATGCAAATGCAAATTTAACGTGAAAAAAAAAATAACAATGATGAGTCATTTTTTGGGAACTGAAGAAAAGACTAGGATCGAACCTTAATTGGAATTTTATTTTAGCGTGATTTTAAGTTGGCTCATTGCTAAGACAATTATAATTAAATGAGCGTGCTATTTACAGGTACAGAAATACCTAAGAGTGAAAGCGTTAAAACATGATCACGCTTTTCTCTTTTTTCAATAACTTCACTTTCTTGCAAAATTAATAAAACGTCAATCACAATTAGTTTTCTCTAAATATGGGATTGTCAATGTTGAAGATGAATTTGTACAAAAATTAAAATTTTTTAAAATGGCCAAATTTAAATTGGTTTTGCATGGCCATTTTAATTAATACTAACTACAGTTATGAAATAACGCTATTGCAAGCAGCTCAAGTAATACGGTTTTTTGATTATCTGATATGGGAGGTAATTAAATGCATAATTAACAATTTTAATTTGATTAAATCTCGTATCAAGTAAGTGTAGTACAATTTTGATTTATTAGACATTTTAACAAAATGCGAAACCAATTAAATGCTGCTAATTTTTCTCACTTTACCATTTAATAAATGCTTAATTATCTACCCGATTTTTATAACCTAATGTGGTTGAAATGGGTACTATTCGCATTGTGTACACACTCATTAGGAACTTGTTACTGAAACTTTCTGTCATGATTATAATGAAGAGCACTTTATTATTCATTTTTTTTTTGTTCAGTTTAAAACTGTAATACACTTGTACACTATTCCTACAAAGGCACCTTCTTGAATTCGTTTTGCTAAATTTATGAGGTAATTCATGAAGCAGTAGATGGGGGTCCGGAAGAACGGAATTCTCTCATAATTTCAAGCGCGTACAGTGAGTGGGAGTGAGATGGAAACAGAGTGGAAGTGCGATGGAATTTAATCGGATGATGTCATAATTAAAAGTAATGGGCCACGCCCACTTCTATCTGATTAATCGTGCGCACGCATACTGTCCCAGGCTGTGATTGGTGAGCCTCCTAAGGACCATGTCCCCTGCTTTCTGGTTGGTGACGGCAATCTTGTGGGTGTGGCTTGTTGGTCATATTTGTTTTGGCGGCCATTTCTGTAATTGTTGTGTCTAATAAGGGGGCCCTCATGCTATCCCATAAGACAGATATAGGACTCCTGGCGGAGAAACTAGAAATTTGAAATAGTATTCTAATAAGGGGGCCCGCATATTATATCATAAGGCAACTATAGGATCCCGGAATTTGTTCTCAGGTCTGCCTCTTGTCGGACCCCCTAATTGTGACGCCATCTAGTGGTGTATTTTTAATATTGACGAATTTTTTATTTAATAAAGGTTGACCGTGGCTCCACCCAGTAGTATATTTTAAACGTACATTTAACTGTTATGTCGGCGAATTTGAAATAGTATTCTAACAAGACACCATTAGAACGTCAAAACTTGTCACATAGTCTTAGCCTCGCTGCAGGTTAATTCATCTAACTGAAACAGCGAAAAAAGTTGAGCTAACAGTTCTTCATAACCTTCAGGTAACGATTCTCCCACTGTATATACCTAACTGCTATGAGCGACCGCTTACTTTATAGATAAGGCTAACCAACGCTCAGAATTGGCACTCTCACTAAACATGAGGGCACCGACGTGGGAAAACAGTCGATCATCTGTAAATCAAATCAATCAATCAATCAAATCAGTCAAACCAATTACATACCCAGATTTTTAATTACAACTCCAATCTTAAATCGGTTTAACGGTTTTCCCCCAATCGTTAATATAAAATAATTATTTTCTGGATTTCCGAGTTATGTAACCAAAATAACACCCTTTCACTACTCAGTACTTAATAATCTAAGGCGTTTTTTAGAAAAACCTACTAATTAGGTGATTACATGAAAGGTCAACAGGCCTTGCAAATACAATAATGAATTTCACGTTCTTTGTGTGTACGGCGCGGGGATTTCCCAGTTACGTAACCACAATAACACCCTTTCACTATTAAATGCCTAAACACTTCAAAATAAAAACCCATTAATTAGGTAATTACATAAAAGTTGACTTTCATTTCCAATTTTGATACTACACTTCATCTTTAATATAACCTTTGTTTTGAGAATTATACGAATAGCAAAATCCTTTGCTGCGTTTGCTTTAGTTGTCAATGTCTACAGCTTGTTTCAGTATCCTCTAGCTACAAACACTAGAGGGAAGTTTAAGATGTTAATTTGAAAACAGCTTCTACTAACATCTTACATATAGCAATAAGATTTAAAATTCAATTCTAAAATACCGATTTAATTTAACCTTACAGCTTGCAAAAACCAACTACCAACTTTCAATTCTAAAATACCGAATTGATTTAGATTACAGCTTGCAAATACCAACCTTCAATTCTGAAATAACAACTTCATTTAAATTTACAGCTTGCAAAAACTAACTTTAAATTCAAAAATACTGCTTTGATTTAACTTACAGCTTGCAAAAAGTATCATTCAATTCTAAAATGCCGAATTCATTTTAATTTACAGTTTGCAAAAACCAACTTTCAGTTCTAAAATACCGATTTGTTTTAACTTACAGCTTGCAAAAACCAACCTTCAATTCTAAAATACCGAATTCATTTTAATTTACAGTTTCCAAAAACCAACTTTCAGTTCTAAAATACCGATTTGTTTTAACGTACAGCTTGCAAAAACCAACTTTCAATTCAAAAATACTGGTTTAATTTGCAGCTTGCAAAAACCATCTTTCAATTCAAAAATACCGATTTGATTTAACTTATACCAACTTTCAATTAAAAAATACTGGTTTAACTTGCAGTTTGCAAAAAGCAACTTTCAATTCAATAATGCTGGTTTGATTTAACTTACAGATTGCAAAAACCAACCGTCAATTCAAAAATACTGGTTTAACTTACAGCTTGCAAAAAGCAACTTTCAATTCAATAATGCTGGCTTGATTTAACTTGCAGCTTGCAAAAACTAACTTTCAGTTCTAAAATGCTGATTTGTTTTAACTTACGGCTTGCAAAAACCAACTTTCAATTCTAAAATATCGATTTGATTTAACGTACATCATGCAAAAACCAACTTTCAATTCAAAAATAGTGGTTTGATTTAACTTTCAACTATTAGGGATGTACTATCTAATACATTAGTTAATAAACTAGCGAAATACTATGGGCCAATTATTAAGAATAACTTTAAGAGCCATCTACGTCATGTCTGCAGCTGATACTCAACATTATCCCAAGGACAATAGAGTTGTAATATGGGAAGATGTTAACAAAAGCAGGGTTCACCAAGTCAACTGTAAGTACTGGAAAAATGAGATTCTGATCAAAACCCCTAGTAAATATCTGATGTGGAACACCACACGACCTTCCAACCTATAAAATGGAAATTAAAAGAAATCAAATAATTTTAATAACATTTTTTTAGCATAATTATGCAACCTCTTTTACAAAAATTCATTACGAAAATAGGCAACATTGTTTAAACAAAAACAATAAACTATGTCAAACAGGCGTTTAAAACTTCATGACAGACAGAGGTTAGTAGACATTAGTTGCTAACTTAAACAATTAAAGGAAATGAAACAATTTTAATTATAATTTGTTTAGGGTAATTATGCAACTTTTTTACACGTTCATAACGAAAACAGGCAACATTGTAAAAACAAAAACAATAATCTATGTCAGAATGACGTTTAAAACTTAATGTCAGATAGATGAGGAAAGGAAAGGCCACGTATTTCATCCCCTTCCCAAGGGGGAGGGCGGGCTGTTTCCTTCAGCTACAATCATTGGATTCCCAGCATGCATACATACATTACGTATATATGCATGGTGGGATTAATGATGGGTGTGGTCAGGATATGATCGAAAGGAACGGAGTTAGGGTTCTGAGGGTAAAATACCACCCCAGCATTCGCCTAAGTAGCCGCACATGGTGTGAGTATGTCCACTGACCATGCCGCTACATGTGTATGAGTAAAACCCTGAAAAAAGCTCATACAGGGTAGACGGTAACGGGAATCGAACCCATTACCTCCCGAATGTTAAGCAGATCGTGTTACCACTACTCTACTAGCTTGGTTGTCAGATAGAAATTAATAGACGTAAATACATGTTAACTTAAAAAAAAGTTCCAAAGCCGCCTGTTTCTATAAAGATATCAATAATACAGTTTAACCATTTTCATTGATATTTAATTAATTTTTAGACTTACCTTGTGTTATATTAAGAACCTTTATATGTCCACACTTTTTCTTATATAATTAATCGTTATTCACATATTGAAAAAATTACATAAATTAATTTCTCCCTTAACAATTTTTTGCCGCTAAATTACGCGTCGTATCAAAAAATTGCATAGAACATAATTAATTGATATGTTCAAGGTCTGTATCTGGGTATTTTTATATGTTTGAGATATGCAGCTGTTTTAGAAATATTTGATAACAACCAAAAACTGCCCCTAACAAACCCCCCTCTCCGCCGCTAAATTTTTTCCAAAATCTAATCAGCTTCAAACCAAAAGAAAAAACAAGTTTAAATACAAAAGTACGTAGGTGTTTTCGTTTTGGAGTTATCGAAGATACTAGCAACATCCACACAGACACACGTTCTGACATCATGGCCAATCTTAGCGAAACTTGACCAAACGTTGTAAAATCGGCTTATAAGTCGATTTAGCGATAGTGAAAACAAGTCGATTGCATAACCTTCTATACCTACATGCAGGGTGGCGCATTAGTGTGACAAAGTCCCATATCTCCTTTATTTAAAGAGATACAAAAAAAAAATTAAATACAAAAGTTGTAAGATATGTTCTGGTGCATATTCCAAAAATATTTTTAATTATACAGGGTAGATCATAAAAGCTTAGAAGTAATTTTAAATTTTTTTTTTTTTTTAATAGAAAATCCTATATATTATTGCATATTTAGATTCTACATACAATTGTAGACACATTTTATGTATAATGTCCTATACCCAAGTCTAACCGTTTTTAACAAATTTAAATTTTTTTGTCAAAAATGACGTTTGCAGGCCAAAACATAGGTGGAAATCTTTTCTAAACGAAGCCTTTATCAATTAGTTATGGTTGGTTTCCTTGGAAATGGGGACCTACTCTAATGGGATGTATTGATATTTTTGTAATACATTCATACAGGGTGATCAAAAATGGACAATAAAAAGTAGATTAAAAAAAAACCAATAAAGTCATTTTTTTTTAAATGGAAACCCCCTATTTTTTAATTCTACCTTATTTAGCATTAAAAATAAGGGTGACTTTGTATAAGAGTGTATATTCCAAAAAATTGTAGTTTTTGAAATAATGACAATTTAACATTTTTTTATTGTAAAAAAGGCTATACGGCTTTCAAGTTTTGTTGTTAGTTGGCCGTGACGGCGGGGCGCGGCGAAACAAAAAAATCGAGCACTTCAGATCGAAATATTACAATGTATTGAACCCCATATAAATAATTATTTTATTAAACGAACTTAAAGTAAAGACAATATTTTTTTGATTCAAAAAATTATGTCCTAATCCTAATCATAAACTTAACACCTCTAATGTAACTAAACCTGTAACTAATTATACAGATAAAAGTACTAGAAACACGTCAAATACGTACTACCTAATAAGTCTCTCAAATTCGCTGCTTAAATTTCTACACATTTCAACACTAATGTTTTGAAAACAGTTTCTAATCCTAATCATCATGTATTCCTTTGTTGTAGGCGGTATTTTATAAACCTGCTCTTTGACGTATCCCCATATGCTAAAGTCCATTTTAGTAAGATCTGGGGATCTAGCAGGTCAAGCAACAGGCCCTCCCCTCTCAATCCAACATTCTGGATATCTAGTATTTAAAAAAGTTATTATCCGACCTGTATGATGTACTGGGACCCCATCATGGAGAAACCACATTTCTTGTTGCGTATCCTGTGGCACTTGACGCAACAAATTAGGTAGATGGTTTTGGAGAAAGTCAAGGTATACTTCCCCTGTTACTCGTTGATAAAAAAAATATGGTCCAATTACATGATTACCGACAACACCTCCCCAAACATTTAAAGACCATCTAGTTTGAGAAGTATATCTTACAAAATGTGAATTTTCGGTAGAATAGTAATGAAAATTGTGTCTGTTTACACTTCCGTTTCTGTGAAATGTGGCCTCATCTGTAAATAATATCAAATGAACAAAATTTCTTTGTTGGTTTATTTTGTTTTGAGCCCATTGACAAAATTCCAGTCGTCTTTGATATTCTTCAGGAACCAACTCTTGAAGTAGTTGAATGTGATAGGGGTGCTTTTTTGAGACTTCAATATCCGCTGTATCATACGTCGTTCAACACCAACCTGCTGAGAAATGGGTCGTTGTCCAATATATGGATTTTCGGTAACTGTTAATCGTACATTTAATTGATTTTCCTCAATCTGTGTACGTTTTTCCCTAGTATTTTTTGCATATAACACATTGCCAGTTCTTTCAAAACGCACAAAAATCTTTTCAAATGCTCTTCTTTCAGGTTGCCGTCTCTCTGGAAACCGTTGTTGATACAGTCTTCTTGCTAAGAGCGTATTCTTATCACTAGCTCCCAAAACAAAAATCATATCAACCATCTCGGCTTTCGAAAAATTCATTATTTACAATTTTAATTCAAGTTTTAAATAAATTTGCTATAAAATACACTAATGCATCACACAAATTATCAACTGACAATAAATAATGACGTTTCTGATGATCTCTATTATTTTTAAATGCCACGCCTCGCCGTCACGGCCAACTAACAACAAAACTTGAAAGCCGTATAGCCTTTTTACAATAAAAAAATGTTAAATTGTCATTATTTCAAAAACTACAATTTTTTGGGATATACACTCTTATACAAAGTATCCCTTATTTTTAATACTAAATAAGATAGAATTAAAAAAATGGGTGGTTTCCATTTAAAAAAAATGACTTTATAAGTTTTTTTGGATCTACTTTTTATTGTCCATGTTTGATCACCCTGTATGAATGTATTATAAATATATCAATACAGCCCATTAGAGTAGGTCCCCATTTCCAAGGAAACCAACCATAACTAATCGATAAAGGCTTCGTTTAGAAAAGATTTTGGCCTGCAAACGTCATTTTTGACAAAAAATTTGAAATTTGTCAAAAACGGTTAGACTTAGGTATAGGACATTATACATAAAATGTGTCTAAAATTGTATGTAGAATCTAAATATGTAATAATACATACGGTTTTCTATTTTAAAAAAAATTTAAAATTACTTCTAAGCTTTTATGATCTACCCTGTATAACTAAAAATATTTTTGGAATATGCACCAGAACATATCTTACAACTTTTGTATTTAATTTTTTTTTTGTATCTCTTTAAATAAAGGAGATATGAGACTTTGTCACACTAATGCGGCACCCTGTATGTATATGTAGGTTGGAAGGTAAAAATGATGTCCAAAAAGCAGGTTCCAGTTGATTAGTTTCAGTATTCATGATGAGACTTCTTACGAAGTAGATGCTCACTATTTCAATTCGAATGAAAATTATTAAGTCAAGATTACGTGTTAGTAAAGGAGAGCGCGGGAGCTCGTAATACAACAATATAATCTATAGGTAAAAGTGTGGCTCGGGCAGAAACTGTAATTTTTTTAACATTTTAAAGAACTCGATGGAATTAAAGCAGGTACCAAATCCTCCCTCCCTCCTCCCAAATGAAAAATTTTCTAGAACGGCTGGTATGGTTGTTTCCTATGACGTTTGACGCTTAGTATTTATATTTGTAGCCCAAACCATGAAGTGAAATTGTGGGTTTCAATATAATGTTTTGTTATGGAACACGGTTGTCTCTAGCACATCGGGTGTTAAATATTGAGAAAAACCATTTTAGTTCTTTATTAATAAAGAATTTCAAATTATGGTTTCTTATTGTTTGATTATGAAAACGTTATTTTAGGTGATACAGGGTACTCCATGTCATGACTCAATGTACCCCTCTAATAGGGTGCACGGTATCATTTGTGAGTTTATAAAGAAGGAATTGTGAAAACAAACTAAAATAATATTTACTTTTGCAATAAATTCCATCAATGTCAAAAGTGGCACACTGTAACCCACCCTCTCTCTTCTTTATTTTTAATTCAGATTATTTTCAGATTTTAATCTTAGGGCTCTATAACATTACATAACGCATAACTGAAGTAAGTTGGTTTAGATTTAATTCAGCAAAATATTTATCGCTATTCAAAGGTTAGTATAATGTTTTTTTTTTTGTAGCACATGGGTTGAAAATAGTCTAAATTTTTGGTACAATTTTAACTATTTCTGTTTAACCTGAGGGACAAAAAATAACTGCCACTGATTTACTACTAAATTTTTAAAGGTAATAAAAGGTGAGGGATCTGAAACAACTTTGAACTGAGAATGCGACGCAGACCGCATTATTTCAGCGACCACACGGAAATTCCAAAGAAAAAATTAGTGAACTGAATAAATCGAATGAACAAAGGAGAAGGGTTAGGATTCATTCTCAACTTTTTTTAATTGAGATTGATGAGAATAGTAAAATTCTATGAGTTGCATTACATCTTAATAACACTTTAACTTTAAGAAAGGTGAAAGTGATATCAGGTGAGAGACCGGACCGGAGTCAGAATATTACAAACCCATATTCCTATATAATTAATTAATAATAAACCTCAATAATCAAGTTACGAAAAGGTTAGTTTATGTATTGCACATAGTCATTTCAACACTGTTTTACCTGTTTCGTACGTTATTTTAAATAGTGGAAAGGGAGGGTCAATGTTTACATCGCTGAAGTATAGCACATTTTTTGGATGTTTTATTTTTGTAACCTTATCATCTGCCACCCCTCATATTGAAGTGGACAACGTAATTTAACTGTCACGAACTTTTAATGATAATAAAGATGAAGTAGAGTGAGAGAGAGTAATCATACTATACGTGTGGCGCCTATTGTTAAATAAATTTATTTAGAAGTAACCTCTGCACCTACTACAATAAAATATAAATTGTAAGATAATTTATGTCGAGGAATCGACTTCTGGCCAGCGTCGTCTGCCTTTGTTTGGCAATATAGTGAGATCTTTTCAAATGACGTCACAAATCCGTTGTGTTTGAATTCGAGTGACTGCAACATGGAGAAAGAGTGAGTGCGTCTCACAAACATGTGGCGAGGGGGAAATCCTCCACGAGGGCATTGCCCTGCAATGTTTACATCGCAATAGCAATAGGGCTTGCACCCCACGTGCACATCTGATTGCTCAACACACCTGATTGGTTGGATTTTCTTTAAAAAAAAAATATAAATTAATGTTAGCTTTTGCAACAGTTTACAGATCATGAAAAAATGTTTGCAATTTGCACATACTAAATGCTACCTTTTATATGTATAATGATGATTAGTCGGTAATGCTTTTACAGTTAGATAAGAATCGGCTATAACGAGTTTTTTTTTTGCCAATTAATACATACAGCAGAATACAAGTAGAGGAATTCACTAATTATCTATGATGATGATAATCATCGTATATATGGCACTTTTATCGTTATGCAAATATTGCAGTATTGTCAATTATTTCTTCAGTAACGTACATGTTTACGTAGGTTTAGGGTCATGAATCCAAAAAGTTGTAAGTACGTGATAAAAGCACTCTCTACATGATGCAAGATTAGTGTGGACGTGGACTTATACATAATTAATTTAGCTTTTATGTCATTCACTCCATCCTGATTACGCCAATGTATTTTTTTTATTAAAATGCTTTGCAGCCGTAAAAAGTAAAACACTCAAGATTTTAAAAATATTAATTAGCAAGTAAAATAAAAAACGCTTTAGTTTGTTCATTTCAAAGCACACGGAAAGTTCGAAATCCGTTTATGATGTTTTCACGTTAAACTGTTAACGCAGGAATTTTGGGCACTAATTAATATATTCATTCGTTATACAGATGTTATCTTTGTGTTCCACACGCCTATTTAACGCTTATGTAACGGGTGAGTCAAAGTAGATCTGTGTTTTGTAAGTGAAGCTAGCACAGTTTGTGAACGCACTTACGACGTTGCCTCCAGCACAAAACGGCTGTTTTGTGTTAAGAAAACGACATCCCTTAGTTCCTACAATATTACGTTAACACGACCTGCCGTATGGGTGTGTTATGCTTTGAATCAACATGACTGCCCGTTAGTGCTTCAAATTATGCTATAACAGGGTATCGTTTTTATTGAATCAGCAGATTGTGCTGAGCTTACGAGACACTACCTTTAATATAACGGAAGACAGCAATTCTTGGAAACAGCCGGCACTAACGAAGCATTACCGTTGTGGACGTATATGATTAGTGCTTTCAATAAAGGTAGGAAACTGCCGGGTGTTTCGTTGCAAATTACGAAGCACTGTGAAGCACTCACGAAACACTAACGACCCGCACTGGTCATGTAGTTACTAGTTTCGTTTCCGGACTAACTTCAGAGGTCTGGAAAAGCTGTTTAGTGTGCTCAAAACACTTTGCACAAAAAGAACGTTTTTCCATAAGAAAATACGTATTAAGAAAAAATGTGTTCTACAGAGCACCGCTGCTAGCTAGAGTAATTGTTTGATTCGCGTTAAACATGAAAACCAAAAATTATTCATAGGCATTATGCCCAGTCACTATATTTATATAAAGCGTCATTTGCAATTCTTGACACGAGATGGACAGGCGCCTGGGGTCAGCCCAGACATCTACTTGCGAGTCATTAGTATCGCCTAGTGCTTTTAGCTTACATCAACAAGCATCAACATGGTTTCCTACGCTCTTATTAGAAGCACTCCAATAGCGGTACAAAGCCAGCGCTCCATAGTGAAATGTGATACTGTATTAGTGTTTTTAATAAAGGTAGGAACCAGCTCTACACAAAGGGGAGTCGTTTTCTCGGCTGTGCCTGTACAAGCTACAGAGTTCTATAAGAGACACTAACCAAATACTACTGATTTCAACAATGTAAAACCCAATATTTAGTCTTAGCCGTGCGACGTTCTTACGTAGAACTCTCAAACACAGGAATTTTAATCACCAATTAATAGTTTATTTGTTGTACAAATGTTATCTATGTGATCCACACACATGAAAAAACTGCCTCTTTAATGTAACGAGTGAGTCAACGATTGAGTACAGTTGATCTGTGTTTTGTAAGCGCCGTTCGCGCGGTCAATGAAAGTATTAACACCACTTGCGCTGACGAGTACCTCTTTATGGCTGGCACCGACTCGCCCCGCTGTTTCTAAGTAAACGCGACTCCTTTGTGCAATGCGGGTTTCCAACCATATGAAAACACTACCAACCTGCCATTTCCTAGATGGCTATACCTTTTATTGCAGTAATGCTTTCCTACACTCCTATGCATATCGTCAGTGTTAAGTTACTACGTTGAGTATGTTATGGCTTGAATCATCACGACCGCCTGTTGGTGCTTTCAGTAAGGATATAAATCTAGAACTGCACGAACGGTGACATTTTCATTGGAACAGACGGTTGTGCAGATGCAAGGTGCAAAGCATTAATAAGCACTAACGACTCGCGCCGATATGACTGTTAGCGCGTCATTTTGTTGAGTCGGTCGTCGTGATCTAAGCTCCAAAATTCGTAGAAGCACTGCCGATGCGAATTAATTCTGCCATCAGGGCTTTAACAAAGGTAGGAGACCAGCACTGCACAAAAGAGCGTAGTTTTCCTGCAAACAGAATAAAATTAATTCTATTTAGCTTTCATTTCATCCACTCACTCATGATTACTTCAATGTAGATTGTTTATATTAAAATGGTTTGCAGCTCAAATAAGTAAAGCCACATAAAATTTTATGAGCGTTCCCATAAAAGCATCGCAAAACTAATATTATTGCAATTGGTTCAACTGAAAGTTGATAGTTCGAGTAGAAATCTATTGAAAGATCGTCAGAGCTCGTTGAAAGTGCATTACGATTCATACTGTTTAATTGGTTCTATTATCTAAAATACAATATATATTCTTAATCTACGTTTTTACACAGGAATGTTGAGCTCCTATTAATAATTATTTGTTATAAAATGTCATTTTTCTCTGTGATCCACACATATCCGACTTATTTAATGTAACCGATGCGTCAACGATGTAGTAAAGTTGATCTATTTTGTAGGTGAATGGTTAAGGAAAGCACTAACCACATGCTGGTCTTTAAGACCTGGTAGTACAGTGGCATCAACTCATCCTGCTGTTTGTAAGAAAACGACACTCTTTGTTCAGTGCCGTCTTCCGACAGTAATTGGACTTAACGATCTGCCGCTTCCGAGATGGCCACACCTTCTTTTTCAGTACTGGTTGCCTATGTTCCGATGCATGTACGATAGTACATTGGGCACGTTAAGGCTTGAATCATCACGACCGCCTGTTAGTACTTCCAGCAATGCAAAAGACGCTGTCGTTTTCATTAAAACACCTAGTCGTGCCGCTCCATGCTACAACGCCATAATAAGAAGCATTAACAACGTACCCCGATACGGCCAACAGTGATTTAAATAAGGGTGAAAGGTAGCATTTTTTGCTGCAAACCGTCGATTGTGAAGGTGTAAGCTGAATAATTCGAAGGGAGTAATGAATCACTACCGATGTGTACCGATTCTTCCATTAGTTCTTTCAACAAATATAGAAAGTCAGCAGTACACGTGTGTGTAAGATACAAGATCAGGGCGCCAAATATTTTTTAGTAAAATGATTTGCAGTTTAAATAAGTAAACCTAATAAAATTTCAAAAATAGTTGCCTACCATTCATGAGAAGATTTTATTTTGACATTTGTATTTTTAAAAAGTACACACTTAAATTTCAATTTTAAACACCTTTTAAATAGAGCTTTTTTTTTTTTAATTAAAATATGACTTAAAATGTAATGTCTTAATTCCTATTCAAGCATTCCTAATTTTACGTTAGCATGGAAGGGGTAAAGGGTTAGTTTATGGAATCAACAACGCCCAATTGTTGTAGAATATCTATCTTCATCTCGAACACTTTTTTAATATTGGATATGCGAGAGTATTAGTGCTTGATTCGCGGTAGTCATGAAAAACAAAAACCAAGATAAGAAAATACATGTTTCGCCCTATCATACAAATCTTCAGCTCAATTTGCTTCAGGATTATCAAAATGGCGTCGTTTTGTCCGCTGATGAAGCTAATTTTCAAAGTAATGAAATCTGCTTTGGGTGCGGGAAATACCAAATCAAATTTACTGGTTTCTTAGAGTCAGTAGAATAGTAGTAGATGAAGAAATGTGGTTTGCCATTTTTGTGACAGAATGCTATAATTGAGAGATGTACACGAATGCTATCATTGAGCTTAACCCCTTTGGTGTTTGTTGTATTCACCACATCAGAATAGTTCTTCCTTGAACACTTTATCGATAGGTTCTATTTAAACTTCTTACGTGAATAGTTACCAAATTTGCTTGAAGACCACAAAATGTAATATAAACATGATGGCGCCCCTTTTCGTTTCCCAAAAGGGGTGTGTGCGCTCTTAGTTCCCCAATATCTATAAAAGTAAATTGGATGACTACCAAGGTCTTGCGATATAACCTCATTAGAATTTTTTCTTACGAGGTTATACAACGACAAGAGCAGAATTAGATATGATATCTGCAGAACTATAATACTAACAATGTTATCAAGTCAGAGATGATAGAAGAAAAATATTGCAATGTAATCTCTAGAAACAAGTAGGTAGTTTACGCAGATTACATGGTACCGCACTCAAACAATAATACTCTAAAGGCGATATTACTCAGCGTGCGATGTAGCAAACTACCAGCATAACTCGTAGATTGCGTTGGCACGACATCCGGAAAGTTGGCGAATTTCTGATCGCTCACGGTTTGTAGAACCACGAACTTAGGTAGAAGTTTGTTTAGTAATCAAGCTAGCTTATGCAACGCAAAACTTCAGTTTTTAGCCATGGACGAAAGAGAGCGAACAGTAATGCCTGTTACCCTGTTCGTAATTTACTATGACACTTCAGAAAGAACGTAAAAGGGAGTGATGGAAGTAAACCTCAGGTTTGGTGACTGCGAGCTTCATAAACCTACGTGAACCTTGAAAATATGGATCTTTATGTAGTGACACAGTATTATATGGGTGTACAACTTGAAAAATTGACTCTTTGATTAAGGTATTAAAAAGTAATGTCTTGAGCGCGATCAAGTAATATATAATGGTTATTTTAAGGTTTAAATAGTGATCAATTTTATTAAAAATGACTGCTATTTGAAGGTTTATTAAAATACGCCTTAAAAAACTAATTAGCTTTATTTTGTTGTTTATTAGAAACTGTAAATGTTATTAAGCAAAACCGACGTGTTGGAAAATTATTGGAAAACCGTCATTAAGAAGTCAGTCCAGTGGACCAGCCTGTCGTATAACGAGTATATCTTGGATTTCAAAAAATACTCTAGGGGTTGTTGTATTTGTACCACTTCATCCAACTTCATTATACAGGTTGTTTCAGAAAACGTTCCCTTAATTTCTAGGGCAAATAGAATATTAAAAAATAACGTTAGTTTGGTTAAAAAACATGTGTCCGAAAATGACCCCTTAAGAAGATGCGGGCCTGTAAAAGTTGCTCTAAAAATCCTTTTTTACAAATGTTTAATATTTTGTATAGGAGCGTCGCTAAGGGGGGGGCACTTATTTTGCCCTCAAACTTTTTTTTTGGAGATATTTTTAATTTTTTGGACAAAAATAGTGTTTTTTAAACGATTTGCTACAAAAAAAAGATACTCTTGTTAAAAGTCAAAAAATTACTGGTTTTGGAGTTATTTGAGGTTTTAGCAAGTAATGCTGACCGAATTAATAAATTATTTTAAAATGAAACAATTGGTAATTTTCATGCGCGAGAACGAACTACCTCAGGGAATAATGATTGTTTCAGAAACAACTATGAGGTAAAAATATTATAAATTATTTAGAACTTAAAAAAGGTTTTAATTGTATGACATTAACATAGAACAGACAAAGGAAACAATTAAAAAAAAAAAACGAATAACACAAAACAAACAGAAAAAAAATTGAATAAGTAGGTACGGGTTTTTACATTAAATGTTCGAAATGGCCACCATTTTCACGAATACGTAAACGTTTTTTCAGTAAAAACATAATCCTTTGGAATGGCCGTGGTTCTTAAATTATTTTCAACTCTCGCTTGCAGTTCTTCAATGGAATTTATTTCGCTTAAATATACTTTTTCCTTAACTAAACTCCACACATCAAAATCCAAGGCATTTAGGTCAGAGGACCTAAAGTGGATAGGACCAACGATTGGGAAAATCTTCGTTGAGCCATCTTCTAGCTTCTCTACTGAAATGAGATGGACCACCATCATGCATAAAAACATATTTCTTCGTAGATCAAGAGGCAAATCTTCTAATAGCGGAAATAAACGATTATCCTAAACGTTTAACCTTTGGATTTTCCTCTGCCCAGAAGTGATTGTTATAACTATTAAACATACCTTTTCTAGTAAATGTATATTTTGTAAACCATCAGGGTTCTGTCTCATTCTTTGAATGTCAAAGACAAAATTCTCTTCTCAAAAAAAGATCTTCAGGCAATAATTCTTGTACTTCCCTGTAGTGAAACGGGAGCAATAATTGTTCGTTTAATACACGATGTACTCTAGACACACTTGCGTTATCGTAAGATCAGCAACAACTAGATTTAAAATATTTTTTTCTGTTTGAGGAATTCTTGCTACTCGTGGTCTACCAGAATTTACCTATTTTAGTTTAAAGGGTCCAGTCTCACAGCACCGCCTCACTAAATTCAAAAATGTTTTTGAATCCGGAACACTTCTTCTTGGAAATTTTTCCGCATATCTTCTTTGCGCTGTTTTAGCATTCCCATCACATTCCCCTAATGTTGATAACATATCGGTATAGTCACTATTAGTGTACATATTCATTTTCAACTTTTTTCAAGATTCTTCAAGAACGCTTAAAACCAAATGTTAGATGAGATAATTATAATAATTACTCCCAAATATGTTTTTGTTTTCTGGTTATTTTTAATTATTTTATTTATTTATAAGGAATAAATTGATTTAGTAACAAATATTTATACAACAGTTTTGACAGAAGAAATCTTATTTAATCTTCCTTTAATTTGAAGACACTATAGTAAGAGTAGTTAATCGTTTAATTACTTTGTTTTGTTTTTGAACATTATGTTTGCACATATGTTTAGTTAATGACGTTGAAGATACAGAAAATATTTTTGTTACGACAACTATCTATATGTAATAGTGGATACAGGGTAGCCCAAAAGTAATTTATGGAACAATATTGTTGGTCTAACAAAATCAATTAAGGTTTGTAGGAACTAACAGCCAATGTTTAATTGGTATTAACATCTTGCACTACATGATCCATGAATATTGGACGAAATTGCATTTCCGTAATCAAATTCAAAAAAAAGCTCCTATAAAGATATGTCTTGATACCGGGCATTAAAGTTTCTTTAAAAATTGTTTTCTTTGCAGGATTTGTTCAATATGCTTTTTGACTTTTTGTTGGTCCAGTCAAGGACAAGTTGGTTTGATTTTTGTACCAGAAATAGCACCGGGTGTATTTTTTGCAATTTTTATAATTTTTTTGGACGATGGAAGCAAAAATACAACTTTCAGACTGTGCTATTCACACCTCTGGAAAAATAAAGGTAACATCTAAAAAAAAAGATTGAATAGCATTTTCTCTAAAATTACATTTCTTTTTTTTTGTTGAGTTTCTGTTGAAAAACAATTACGTCAACACCTTGTACCTCGGAGACAAAACGTTTTCGGACATACAGTGTTACAGATAAAGTCCGCATCATATGGGAAAATTTTTTATTAATGACTTAGGTCAGTTCGTGCTTGGAATTTGATCCAAAATTACATAGAAAATTTCAACCTGTTACTCTTGGGTATCTGTCAAATTTGACATTTAACAAAATAAACGGCAAAAAATGCATGAGCATGCGGTAGTAGTGTTTTGTAAATATAATTTTGTACATGATCGTAAGTGTATGTAAAACGTTGGGCACTTCTTGATTATCTTGTGGTTTTGCACATATATTGCGTGTTAAACGTTATGTACAAATAGCTTATAAAATAGAATAACTTTAAACCTGGCATATGGTATTTTAATTGAGGATTTACTCAATACGGTTGTAACCTCATAGTTGTGCTGCCCCCGACTATTCTAAATTACTAAATTTCGTGTGCGTGTTTTAAGATAAGGTTAATTTAAAATTCAGCCTAAATAAATCGTAAATTAGCTCTTAGAAATCGAGCTAGTTGGATCTGTGGTATCACAGTCTGCTTAGCATTCAGGAGGTAATGGGTTCGATCCTGGTTGGATTGCGAACCATATTTTTATTTATTTATAAAAATAATATTTAATTTTACATCCTGAATGACAAATGATGTATCAATGTCTGCTTTTATAAGATACTTAATTGAAAACGCTGAGATAGTTAAGTTGTTGTATAATAATGGCAAATACATGTTTTATATCTTATTAAAAAAGTAGTATGATTAACCACTTTTACGTAAGTGCAATCCAAATATTATTTCGTATGTTACCGTCTTTATACGATTCACTTTGAGCATTATATAAACTTGGATTTTCTTCAATTAAATCAACTATTTGACTGTCTTCGCCAACAGAAAATTTTGACTGCCATTTTTTATACATATTTAACCACGTGCACCTGTGACAGTACTGGTCCGAGAGCAGTCGCCTGTGCACTGTCTCGGTCGCCTGTCTCTGTGTGACGTTCAGAAACGATCTTCATACAATTATATATGAGCAGACTGGAAGCGACCCGTCTCGGTCTCCTGTCGTCACCGCGTGTCTCGGGTCTGCTGTCGCCGTCGCGTGTTGCGAAATGCTAGCTTTACATTGTCTATCTTGTATGAGGTATCTTCTCCCTCAGAATTCTAATTACATTCCTTCCGATCCTGACCCCACCCATCCTTAACCCCACCATGCATATATACGTAATGTATATATGTATGCTGGGAATCCATCGCTGTGGCTGAAGGAGTGTGGAAAGCTCGAACATCCCACCCTCCCCTGTGGGGAGGGAATGAAACACGTTACTTTCCTTTCCATCCTACCCAAATGAGAGTGAAATTTTAACGGTTTTTTTTCAGTTAATGTGTGTTAATTACCTATACAATCGCAAATTATTTTTGAAATACCATTCTAATTATTGTCAAGATATTTTTACCCAAGAAAATGCAAAAATGTATATTGGAGGAATTTTGTTACGAAATGAAGAGAAATCATGTGTTGACAGATTTTTTTTCAAGCAATGTAGAGTTGTCTGTTTTTCCCTCTTTCTTTATAGATTAAATTAATTTTTATTACTCCAACCTAAAAATAATTTGCGAAACATATTTTATTTACTTATAAAAATAATATTTAATTTTACATCCTGAATGACAAATGATGTATTAATGTCTGCTTTTATAAGATGCTTAATTGAAAACGCTGAGATAGTTAAGTTGTTGTATAGTAATGGCAAATGCATATTTTACTTCTTGTTAAAAAAAGTAGTATGATTAACCACTTTTACGTAAGTTTTCCGTAAGTGGAACGCATGTGATGTCGTAAGTGAAAGATTAGGGTTTTTCCTAAGTGAAAGGCGCAACCTTGATGTTACGAAATCCATAAACGTTACGCTGTAAAAGAAACCAATTGAAAGGAATTATGGGGAAAACCCCGGGTTAGTTAAAAGCAATAAAGTGCCACAAGTGATGAATTGCAAGTGAAAGGCACAATCTTGGTATTACACATAAAGTGTTGTCATAAGTGAAAGTCACGGATTCCTCCCATTACTCAAATGATGATATACTTGATAAACCAAACCTTGGTATTACCACAGATGAAAGGCCAAAGGACAAAGTTGAAGAGGCTCTCAAGAAACTTGAAAATAGGAAAACACTCGGACAAGATCAAATACCGAATGAACTAATAAAATATGGTGGACCCAGCCTAACCAAGGAAATAACACTACTGGTAAGGTAAATTATATCAACTCATACAATACCAAATAGATGGAGAACAAGCACTATGCTACTACTTTTCAAAAAAGGAGAGAAACAAGAACCAGCAAATTACAGGGGCATTCACTTACCATACACAGTATTCAAGCTAACGACAAAAGTTATAAACTTATAACTGACAAAATCAATAGCATCATTAACCTATCAGAAAAACAACAGGGGAGGGATTATATCTGGAAGATCGTGTACTGGTGCCGTATTTATCATCCGAAAAATCGTGGAAAAATCAGTGGAATATAATAACCGACATATATATGTTTTGTAGATTTACATAAAGCATTTGACCGAATCCGACTTAAAGACGTTATACACCTTATGATAGTTACCGTTAAGTATCATTAAGACGGTTGAAAACATCTATGAAGACAATCAGACACAACCTATATTAAACGATAAATTAACTGCAGCATTTCCGATGAATAGGGGAATACGTCAAGGAGAGTCTATTCAACATAATAATAAATGAAATTATGAAGAAGGTACGTAGTGTGGGAGGTTATAAAATGAGATACTTAGAAATCAGAAAGAGGACGCATTTGTAATAGCAGAAAGTGAGGATGACCTTGAACGACTGCTGAATACATTTAATAACACTGGTGAACAGTTCAACATGAAGATATCGGTCGAGAAAAGCAATAGTATGACGACTTTAATTGATCCAATTAGAGGTGGAAGGGAAAATAATCAAACAAGAAATGAAATTCAGCTATCTAGGGATAGAACTATCAACATATGGAAACATCGAAGAAGAAATTAAGCGACAAGCAAACGATATTGCGCAACAAACATCTCCAGATACAAATAAACGCCAGAATCTACAAATCCATCATCAGGCCAATTATGACGTACACGGCGGAAACACGACCCACACGACTACACACATAGAATTCTCCAAACTACGGAAATGAAAATACTAAGAAGAATGTCGGGCAAAACTTTACTGGATGAAGAAAGGAGTGTAAATATAAGAAGAGAATGTGGAATAGAAGACATTAACGATTGGGTACACAAAAGAAAGAGAATGGAATAAACACATAAATCGAATGGCGGAAAGCAGAATAGTGAAGATTGCTAGAGATAAATCACCAGCAGGCACAAGAAGTATCGGAAGACCAAGGAAAAGACGGTCTTACACCCAGAATAGTGAGGCCAAACCGACGAAGGAACAGGCTAAAATAGCCTATTATAGAAGAATGAAGACGAAGAAGAATAACAATTAATCACTATGGCTACTTTAGTGTTGTGATTATGATCACAATTGCCAGTCACTTTTCGTTTGATCACAATTGATAGGTACTTAAATTTTTTATCGCAAGTGGTGTCATACTTCTTGTGTATTATAAGTGTTTTGTAACTGTGGTTTCCTATTAGTGGAGTTGATCGGCCTATTTCCACAGTGTATGCTTTTTTACCACGACGTTTCGGAAGCGGACTCTGCTTCCGTCATCAGGCTTAGTCCTGAGAAGGACTGTTTTCGCACTTGAGTCGAATTCATATGTTATATATAATTTTTCCCAAGCACTTGACTACTCTTAGATTCGAACCTGGTACCTTTCACTTACTAGTCTGACACCTTTGCCACTGAGCCACGGAGTAATCCAATATGTATATTTTAGAACTTATATATATATATATATATATATATATATATAAGATAAGTTTATTGAATGCAATATATATATATATATAAAACTTTGTGGTTACGCAGAAGTTTATTGCGCATGTTGCGCAGTAACTTTTGCGCAGGTGTATTGCGCTTAAGCTCTTCGCGCATTATTGAATCCATATGGGTTTCATTTCTACACTAGCTTGGCTTATTGGATTTTCTGCTAGTGCGATGTATGTGGCTTCTTTGAGTTTTCGACGAGTTTGTTCTCGCCTTAGCCACTATCTGTATGTTATCCCATTGGATGTGGTGGTCTTCGTTCCAGACATGTTCGGCGATTCTTGATCTTTCTATTTCGCCCTTGCGGACGTCGTTCTTGTGTTCCTGTGTTCTCACTTTGAGTGGTCTACTGCTCTCTCCTATGTATGCTCTGCCGCATTCGCATGGTAGTTATATACACAATTCTTGGAATTCTGATCTTCATTGTATGGTTTGGTTTTGGTTAGTATTCCTGATCGTTCTGGTCGATTTGAAGGCAGTGCGTATCTTGTATTTGCTGCCTATCCTTCGTATTTTGTCTGAGGTACCTTGTATATATGGTATTATCGCTGTATATTTAGGTTCTTCTTTTCGGTTACCCTTTCCTGTTTAGGTTAGTGTTAGATCGGGGTAGCCATTTTCTTTGAGTGTCCTAGCGATATTTTCTTTTTCTTTGTTCAGGTTCTCTTGTTTTGAGCATATCGTTTTTGCTCTATCGTACAAGCATTTTGCCACACCTAACTTCACGTTTTTGTGGTGATTGTAGTTGTAGTGTAGGTACCTCCCCGAGTGGGTAGGTTTCCTGTATACACTTGTCGTGAAAGTGTTGTCATTCCTGTGTACAAGTACATCCAGGAATGGCAGTTTTTGTTCCGACTCCAATTCCATTAGATGATCTAGGAATTCATCTAGCTTATGCTTGCCGTGTTGCCAAACTACAAAAGTGTCGTCCACGTATCTAAGCCATATCCTTGGTTTCTCTGTGAATTCGGATATCGCTTGGTCTTCAAAGTCTTCCATATATATATATATATATATATATATATATATATATATATATATTGTGTATATATTGCTCACTATGGGTGATAGTGGAACCCATCGCCATTCCAAACTCTTGTTCGTAGAATTTGTCTTCTACCTGGAAATATGTAGTTCTAATGCATATTGTCAGAAGTTCCATTATTGTGTTTACCGAGTGTTGCGTGCGTTCGTCTAACGTTTCATCATTTTCCAGCTTCTCTCTTATGATAGTTAGTGCCTTATCGGTAGGCACATTTGTGAATAGACTCACAATGTCGAAACTTACCAGTATTTCTCCGTGATTTGGTTGGAAATTTCTGATGGTTTTCACGAAGTACTGCGTATTCTTGACCATAGACTCGGTTTTTCCCGATAAGGGTGTGGTGATACCTAGCAGATAGTGTGCTAATGGGTGGCAAGGTGAATTTCTTGAGCTCACAATTGGTCTCAGAGGAATTTCCTGCTTATGAATATTTGGTAGGCCGTACAGATGCGGAGGTTTGCTGTAGTGTGGGATAAGTCTAGTTCTTTGGTAGTCGGAAAACTCCCCCTTATGTTTCGCCAGCGTCAGGTATATCCGTCTTTCGATTGTCATACTTGATAAAACAAACCTTGGTACTACGTAATAAAATGGTTAGGCATAGGTGAAAGGCCAAAGTATAAATTTAAATACTTTTAAGAATGCCAAAGGTGCAGCTGAAACCATTTACGTGATATTAAATGTTCAGGATACTGGATCCCTCTTTGTAATATGCAAACCACATTGGGGGGGGGGGGAGAAAGAAGATGGGTTGAAAATAGGGGTGCATCGTAAAAGAAGGGGATAAAAGTGCAAATCGAAAATGGAGTTAAGTGCCGCATGCAAATCAAATGTTGGAAGACTTGTCTCGACTGGTAGTGTTCTATTGTCTATAACAATTTATCACTATGGCTACTTTGATTTTGTGATTATGATGACAATTGTCAGTCACTTTTGGTTTGATGATAATAATAGTAATAATACTTAAGTTTTTTTATCGCAACTGGGAAGTTTGAAATGTTATGTATCCTGATATCAGTATTACTTTCGTTATAAAAATAGTAGTTATAGTTATCATTATTTTAAATGGCTGTTGTTTTTGCAGTGAGTATTACGATCAAAATACCTTGTAATCGAACGGACGGCTGGTATACATAAACCAGTTGTAATACTCTTAAATTATTCGTTATTACTCTGATTTGATCATGTAGTCCGATTAGTAAGTGTATGTTGTGATCAAATCAGCCTTTAAATAACAAAGAAACTTCCAATTACTTGACTTAACAATAATCTTAACGATTATAAGATAAGTTATCATGCAACTAAAACTGTAATATCGTCTTTGTTATTAATAAATATTGATAATTTTTGTGTTTTAGTCTATACGGGGTGTTTTAATATGTATGCAATCATGGATTCTAAAGAAGCTGCTATGTGTGTCCGCAATGAAGTTTAGTAATTTGTTTTGTTTTTATTTTGTCCTATTTGTGTACCTTTTGTTTACGGTGTATTAATAGATTATAGATATTGATAATCTACTAGTTAAACAGTTTTTTTTTAGCATTTAAGCTCAGATTTGTTATTAGCCACAAATAAACAGGATATACCTACATGTAAGTTAAAAAAGAACGATAACCTTATTATTATTATTATTATTATCGTATTTTTCTAATTTCCTGTTATGCCCATTTTTGTTTTATATTATTACCGCATATACTATTTATGTAAAATGTGGTATACCTAAAATATTTACAAAATACTGATTTGTCAAGATCATGGCTGAATTAACCGCACTCGTAGCTGGAGAGAAAAGATATCTAACCAAAATATCAGCGATTATCAGCTGGGCACTATTTTCTAATCAGCTTATCGTATATGTAACTGCCCTCAAAACTAAAGTTTATCGACTTTCAATTTTTTTCATATACAGCTATTTTCTTACAGCAGGTGTATTAGAAATTTTTTATATAATTAATAACATCTGCGTAACAGTTTTGTTCTTTGTATAAGAGAAAATACTGTTTAAATTTCCATAAATTTTGATAGTTAAAAAAAGGTGCACAGTTCCTGGACTTTTGCAAAATTAAAATACGATCAATACCCTTCATTCATTTGTTTGGTGTGAAATAAAGCACAAAGCATGAATTTTCCCTTTTAACCATTATGTGTGCAGTTAGAGGTAGATGCAAGTTTTTATAATTAATGCGAACGCGGATTTCCATTTTTTTTTCTATTGACACATTTCCTGTACGAAACGTATTTTAAACAGAGGAATTTTTGTGTTAAAACTGGAAAGTAATGGTTTCGAGGAATCCTAGGGCAGTACAGTGAATATTAGTAATGTATTTTCTTTCTTCGAATAAGGATCGAAGTGATGACGTTTCAATATGGCGCGGTTCTGTTGATCAATATGTTGGTACACAAAGCCACGTGCCTTTAATGCAACGCAACTAGGAACTAGAGTTTAAGGGTCAAAGTCGAGCGAATCCTTTGTCCTTGAGCTTATTTTTATTATAACCTGTTTGTAATCGGTATTTCAAAGTAAATTAATTAAAATTGCAATTTTTAGGTTATCTCTCTCAAACTCCCGATATCCTGTGATTATTTTACCACAATGGACTAATATAATGAATAAACAACCACATACAAACTTCTTTTGATACATTTCGATTGACCTAGATTTTAGTATCCTTGCCAACCGAGTGACAATTTGGAGTGCGGTACTAATGATGGCGGGGCTGGGGTTAGTGGTGGAACCGTTATTGTTTTTAATATGTAAATACAACTAGTTTCGCATGATTAAAATAATTGTTGTTTATTATACATTCGGTACTCCATGAAACGTCAATAGTTACGAATTTGTATAGTATTTCAAATTGTAACATTGTGATATTTTTTGGATTAATTTTCTAAATGAGCAGAGTCGTCTTAATAGATCTATTTATTGTAAAAAGACAAAATTGAATTATTTAACCAGTTTTATCGACTTAGCTCTACAAGTGAATTTTGTACAGGCTGGTCCAAATTACATGGGTAACTTTCTTACGGTTCTTTCACTTTAGTTGGTTTTTAACGACATTCTGAAATTCCCTATAATGACGTGGTTTTTCCAAGTGGCAGACTGAGCTAGTAGGTTAGTGGTCTACCCTGTATGAAGGAATCCATCACTGAAGGAGCTTGGAAAGCTCCAGCAGCCCGTTCTCTCTCTTGGGAAGAAAATGAAACACGTTGCCTTTTCCTTTTCCGAGGTTATTACACTGATGAGTGTTTAATGATTTCCTGGAATTCTTCATAATTGGTTTTTCGGGTTATTTATCTTATTTCAGCTTCTGCCAAAAGGTCTTATTAGATGTAGAACCAAGATGCCAGATGTAATTCACATTTGGCTTGTTTGCGCATGCCAAAGCCAAAATGGTTTGTTATGAGCATTCTAAATTATCACTCACACTCTGAATCAATCTCTCCATTAGAAGAGTTGTGGATATCTCTACATTATTTTGGAATTGTATTCTTCTTTTGTGTTCGCCACCGTCACTATCTTTTAGAGCTAGAGTACACTTTCAAAGTTTGTCATCCTTATCCTAAGTTTTACCAGCGTACACAGATAGAACAAGTATGAAGTATGGACAGTTTCTGTCGGCGCCTTTGAAGTTCACGCTCCTAATTTAGATGAAATTTGGTGCCTCGTTCAATTTTTATATATGATGGTGCTACGACTATATAAGAGGTATCTAAATAAAAAAAGAATTGAACAAATGTATAAATAGCGTATGTATCTGAATAATAAAAATAAATATTATGTAGAATATTCTACGCATACAAGTTAAGCACCAATCCTAATTGAGATGTATCAGGGTCTTTTCTAGGAAAGCCACTCCGTTGGGTGAAAAAATGGTGTTTTCAGTGACAAACCATATTTACTACGATCATGCCATAATATTAATTAATTCATTTTTCGTCCTATTTTGGATGTAGTCATGCTGCTGTCACAAAAATTGATGTTTAAGCGGGACTATGCTGTTGCCATAGTACTGAAATAAACGCCTGTGCTAATGTGTTCTCAGAATTAGACCCAAAAATTTAATTGACTGTCTATACTTGCTTGATTCATGTACCCTTGTTGTAGCATGTGATGTCAAGCTGTTTGATAATATAGAAATCTCTTCTCAATCATCATAGTTAAATATTTAGGAAATTAATGTTGCTCAGTCAGTATCCACTTCTGACGACCCTTGGTTTTCACAGAAGTGCTTGTGGAGTACTGGATAAGCTCTGCAGGCAGCAGTAACGGCTCGTAAACTACACACTGTACAGAGATCACCTACAACGCGGCCCATTCGAATTGTTTCCATTTCCTATTCCTCCGCAATTTAATGCTTGGTTTTTGTTCGATTGATTGTAAATTGACCACTTAGCAACTGGTGTTTTACTCAATGCCGTACCATTATGCAAGGAACTTGTTTACGTGAACAACGATCACTAACCACGTCACATACGGACTGTGACTGCGTCTGATTAATTTAGTACATTTCCTTAAAATTTCAGTTATATGTTGTAGTATACCAATTTTCACGAGTCTGATCAGTTATGTCATTACTAACTTTGTTTCATTACCACCTTTAGAATCCGCCTATTGGTCACGAGAGGATGCAGGTAGAACTGATTTAGGTTGGTAATTCTGTCCGGTGTTGTCAAGCATTTCAGACATTAAACATTTGACATAAATATTTTCTGATATTGATATTATTATCGTGACAGTTGTCAAACTGTTATTTTTCACAATCTGACAACATCGGCGTCCTCTGAGAGTATTAATATTAGTAACGCAATTGCCCTGACTCGTGAAAATTACTATAGTTATTAATTAGGACCAATCTTAGAAACTCGTCAACCAAATTCAACTATGGGTTCGGGCAATTTGATAACATTTAACAATTGGGTCACGCGAGCTCTATTAAGCCTGAATTGTTACACGGATAACCTAGATAAAGTTGAACTTTAACTGCAAGGGCAGATTAAGAATTTTGATTTTTTTAATTTTTATTTATATAAATATACATGTTTACAGTATGGGGAAATTGAAAAAACTTGCCAATTTTTTTTTATATTTCCCGATTTTTTTGAATTCAGCTCTATAACAAAAATTTATTAAGTCTTTTACTGGGTTTGGAAAATAGTAGATTATGTCACATGGAGTAGAAGTTAGTCTTTTTGTGGTGAAGCTAGAAAACTGGCTGAAAGCACAAAAAGACCTACTCCGAGTAACATATACTATTTTTTTTTCAAGCGTAAGAATGAAATACAATTTGAACATTTTATCTTATTTTATTTTGAAAGAGTGACAGTAAATGAATAATTTTCTATTTTGTAAATTTCAAATTTTCAAGCACCAGTAATTCCCATTTCTAATCCGTTATTTGCAGTATTTTTTATAATATACTCATTTCCCATTCCCATTTCTCTATCATTTACAGGATTTTTGACAATACCAGTAACGTATGACAGACAGTCAGAACTATTTGAAGTGGTAGGTCTATCAACGTAATCAGTTGGTACTAGAATTTTCATTGTAGTTTATTTTTTATTCTGCATGGAATCTTCGATGTATCCCTCTGCAACAGCCGTAGATCGCCAACCACCATGCCTCTTTAAGTCTGTAATATCACCCCCGTTATCCACTAATAATGTGGCTGACACGTCTTAGACAATGACCTGTATATTCTTCAGGGTTGGGAAGTTTTAAGAAAGAAGCGGTTTCTTGGGGAACAGTTCCTATTTTGTGTCTTCCTATAACCATTTTGTGCCATTTACCATTATGGTATTTAACCATGAATCTATTTATATTTATATTTTGCCGGAGAGTGATGTATTGTCTGCAAATATTCCCAGAACAGTAAAAGAACGAGATTTGTTAGTTTTAGTATCAGGAACTTGTACCATGATTGCTAACCCCAATTGACCCCCTTGGATATCTTGCACTGTCATATTCATTATTTCTTCACAGCGACATGCACCTGACACACCCAATATCAACATCACCTAAGAAACAGATTAATAGTATATTGAGTATCAAGAACAGTAAGGAATGTTTACCGGTCGACATCGCTCAGCCTCCAATTTGGCCGGAGACCGGTACAACCTTTAATGTTCGGGATGCTCATACTGTTTTTTGCACGATTGTATTAAATTTACCAGAATTGAAATTATTTAATTTCTGCTGAATAAACGAAATGTCAAAAGTGACGTTTTAAATAGAAATGTCCAAATTTTTTGTTCTTGTTGTGAAATATATAGATTTTTACTTTCCGCGCTACATGCACGGTAAGTGAATTACTTACCCGACTTGTGTATCCTAGTCACCAGTAAAAACAACCTTCTGATCTCGCAACAAATCCGGTATCTAGCTAAAATCGTCCTATCGTGCAAAAATGTTTTTTTAACTCTTTTCTACATAAGTTTCCAAAAATCTTACCTTTATAGCTAAATATTTTTCATTGGGTGTCTTCTGCAGGAAAGTGTCTACCTGCTCTTTCGACAGAACTTTCGATTTTTTCCAAAGAGTTGAAATATTTAACTTTTCGTTATCGGTCAAATGACTAAAGTATTGTGAAATCACATTCATATGCCTGTTTTGCCAAGCGAGCCAAATGTCGAATTGTAAGGCTTTTTGATGGGTTTGAAAGCAGCCAGTCATGTTGAGCTGTAGCTAGATATGACTGAAAAGGTCCAAATACCCCGACATCCAAAGGCTGAGTTCTGTGAGTGCTATGGGGTGGAAAAGATAGCAAAGTGATCCCCTTTTCACGACAAAATCGAATGGCCCCCACAGATATATGAGACTTGTGGTTATCTAAGAGAGGAAGTACTTTATTGTCTGCAGAACATTTAACAGTATTTACAAAGTGCTGAAGTACTTTTAAAAAAAGTTCGGATGTCATCCGCCCTTTCTTATTTCCTAGGGTAATCGCTGAAGTGGGATATTCACCTAAATATTCCTCAGGATTTCTTACTCTAGGATATACAAAAACCGGCGGTACTGCTCCTCCAGTTGCACTTATTACCCCAACAAACGTCACAAGTTCACCTCTCTCCTGTGAAGATATATGAGCCACTTGTTTTTTGCCCTTAGTTACAACAACTTTACCAGGTGGCATCACTGTCGTTATTCCAGTCTAATCCAGGTTCCAGATCTGTTCCGGCTTAAATTTAAATTTTTGCAGAACGTAAGCATACTTGCCGAAAACATCTTAAATTGCGGGTTTGTTGAAATCCATGGATCTACTAATACTTGTATTTTCTGGCTTGCGTAACGCTATATTGTTTCGATGTCTTTTCATGAAACCACGTAGCCATTCAAGTCCTAAAATATAATCATTTGGAAACCTGGAACCCAAAAATTAAAAAAAAACCTGCCGATTTGTTCAACTCTCAACTATCTGATGGTTTAGAATCTGGTAAAGCGCAAGCAAAATCGTAGGCCAGTTTCCTTATCTGATTATAGTTCAGACCATAGTTTAAGTCGGAGCATCTTTTTGTATAAGCTACAAGCTCTAATTCTTGGTCTGTATTAAACACTTGACGAGCTGTATATTTGCTTGTATAAGCAATCACCTCTTCACTTTCATTTCCTGAGTCTTCCCACCCAGCTAGAAGTTCTTCTTTTGCCTTTTATTTAACAGGATCTTGATTCTAGACTATATTGTTTGCCTTTTTACTTGATAGTCTTAGGCAGCTTTGTGTTGACTTAATCGCCCTGTCAATACAGCTTTAATTACCAATTTCATGTTTTTTTTTTCACTAATGTCGCAGCGATTAGTCTTTTTTATGTAATTCTGAGGCATCTAGAACAATTTATTTACAATAATTATTACTTTCTTTGAGATAAAAATTGACATAGGGAACATTCGGCTGACAGCCGAATCTTCACCATAAGGGTCAGCCGAAACTTCCCCACGTGCTCTAAAAATAATATTTATAAAATTCAAACCTACTACTACTATTTTAAGGTTATGTTTTGACTACACATTAAAAAGTACATAAATCTTTATCTTATGCATGATAATTGGCATTTTTATATTATGAACAATAGACTTGTAAAACAAACAAAATATAGAAAACAAAAAATCTTACCTTAAATTACATTAAAGAACACTTAATTAAAGAATATACTACGACTCGAAATATTTGCTGCTATCATACTCACAAGACAGGACACTGTCTTTTCTCTCAGCGTGGGTTGAAATTAGGCGCCAAATTCAAACGCAATTCCGATTTATTGGGACTAACCGAATGTTCCATATGGCCGAATGTGGACCATTTTCCCCTACAATAATAAAACATTGATTTCTGGTTATTACTTCTACAAACGAACAAACCTTTAAATTCACACGATGCACTTTTGTAAGAAGAAGTCTACGTTAAAGATAAATACCAAAAAACGCTAACCTAACCACAAAACTAAATGTGACGGGAAACAGTCGGCGATCGAACACACTCGGATACAATCGAGCAGTGAGTACAGCGTCACCTACAACAAAGAAGAAACTAAAAACTAATATCTAGAATAGCCTATTCAAGAAAAGTATCTTTTTTTCTCTAGGGACTTTATCATCGAGTAATACGACCACGATGTTGATCGCTTCACTTTCTTTGACTTTTCCGAAAAGTATGCCAAAAGTACCTTTTCACTCACATGATTTATATTCTTTACGCTCTTCCACCTTTGAAAGCACCTATATTCTTTTTGGTATATCAACCTCGATTTTTGGGGCAATAATTTACCCACTGCCTCCATCACCTGTTCTTCCACATCTGAGGGAAGGTTTTCTTGTTCGAAATCGGTTTCCCAATTATTTTCACTCATTTTTATTTGCACTGTCTTCAGAAAAGCATACAAAAGCACATAGAATAAACCACAAATTCTGATAAACAATATTTTGTTTTATTCAGTGTCAACCCTTTCAACCCCTACTACTGAGACTTTAAAACGTGACCAACACAATTAATATTTCTTTAATTTTTCGTTAAAAATTTGGTATAGAAAGAAATAGAATGTTATACACGACGATAAAATACAACTATCGGCTCTTGAAAATTAATTCCTTCGCTCATGAATTAACATTTTTCACTCATCGATAAAATTGTATTTTATCGTCTTGTACAGTAAGGTCCGAAAGTCCTGCCCCCCCCCCTTTTTTTGTGTTATGATGCATACTTGTATGTAATTTTTCTTTTCACGAGATGGACACCAGTACGTATAGTGTGGAAGAACGTGTTTTGGCAAGTGCATGGGCTCATGAACGTGCACACTCCGGGAAAACCATGAGAGATGAGCAAGGGGATTTTGCGGCACGATTCAATAAAGAAGCGCCACCCAAGAGAACGATACTGCGATGGCAACAGAAACTGTTCACAACTGGATCCGTTCTGGATGGAAAGAGGACAGGTCGACCATCAACATGACAAGAAATTTGTACAGCAGTGGCGGATTCTGTGACCAGATCTCCCAAGAAATCATTGCGAAAAAGTTCTTCTGAACTTGGAATTCCAAAAACGACTGTGCTGACACACATGCAAAAAGATCTGGAATTAAAATCTTTTAAGCCAACATTCGTAAACGAGTTGAGTGATGAGGACATTCGGCGAAGACATGAAGCTTGCTCAAGATTACTCGATGTGTTTGTGACACTCCCGCAGCGAGGCAAAGTTTTCTTCTCAGACGAATATGCAATTTACCGATCTTCTCGGAATAGGGGTATTTTCTTCTGGAGCAAAAAAAATCCATATTATTATGAAGAGTTAGAGAATAATCCACCACATGTTATGATCTGGGCAGCAATGTCCAGTAGGCATCTGATAGGGCTGTATTTTTTTGATGGTACTGTCAATCAACATTCTTACTTGGAAATGTTCGAGGAATGGTTCATTCCACAGCTTCAAAGACTGAACATTCTTGATGACAGTTGGCTTCAACAAGATGGAGCTCCTGCTCACTACGCTCTCCGTGTCCGAGAATTCTTGGATGAAGTGCTAAACCCCAGAGGTGGATAAGGAGGGGATCGCAGCCACAATTCTCTGTGGGGAATAATTAAGCAGCAGGTCTTGAAACAACGATATCAGTCTATTGAAGAATTGAAGGAAGCTATTAGGGAGGAATTCAGGGATATCACCCTGCCTATTCTTCGGAAAATCTCACACAGGACCTGGCACCGCATCATTTTGTGCCGTGACAATGACGGTGGCCATACTGATATTCTGGACCACTAAACAACCTAAAAATGTAACTATCAACATATGCTGTGGCATGTTCGCAAATACACATAAAATCATCACACAAATAGGGGGTGGTGACAGGACTTTCGGACCTTACTGTATAACAAATAACTATTACTTTAGTAATCAAAATCAAAATGTTGATACTTTAGACACAGTTATAATATTTTTACCAATGTGCATAACTTAATTTTAATTGATGGGTGCAAACAAAAGAAATCTGATGACTGATTTATCTTGGCTGAAAGTGCAGCATGAAAATACATAAATAGGTAACACAATATTTCATTGCCAAGAATAGAGGTATAATTAAGAAACGCAAGCTTGAATTTTTGGCTCAAAAATCTAGCAATTGCATTCCGAATATAAGTTTTTAAAGCATTATTCAATTTATTGTTGGAACCAGATGTTTGAATGCTTACATACTGCCCACCCACAAAAATTGTGAAATTTACAGCAGCGGTACGGTAAGTGATTTGGCAACACTTTTTGCATCCTTCATATAATCGTGCCTGTGAGTTTAAAATTAATTATTTATTATTGTTATCTTATCTCAACGGTTTTACGACAATTTGAAGCATATTATGGACCAATTTTCATCCATGTAGGATATTTAATGTAGATGAGACCGACATCTGATCAGTACACATTACCAAACCACGACTTTTGTCATGAAAAGCTTAACAACAAGTTGAACAAGTTAGGAGCGTGGGTATATTTTGCAAGCAAAGGATAACGCAATTATTACTGAATGGCTTCGTCATTTTCAGAAATTACTGAAAAGTTCCACGGATGATTCAGTTTTACTAATCAGGATAATCAATTAACAACATATCTTTGGTAGTGTATGAATTGTGTAGGATTAATGGAATTAATGTTGCAACTTTACATCCTCCTCCAAAAACTGACTTTCTAATTCTCCCAAATGTTGTTTCCGGTTTAGGCCGGCAAAACGTCAAAATTTTTATTCTGGCACTACACATTTTTCATGAACATTTGTTAATAGTTATACATATTAAAGCCATTTGACATATTGATGTTCAGTACTGCCAACCTAACTTAACATACGATAACGCCAACAAACGAATTTTCAAAAATATTTCTTTATCAATTAACAACATCTGCAAAAAATTTACACGTCCAGAAACGATAGTTTTTCGAGTCTAAGCAGAATTTTCTGGTCGAGGCGTCATATTGATGTTCAGTGCTTCAAACATAACTTAAAATATCATGGCGTCACCTAACAAATGTTCAAACATATTTTTATCAATTAATGTCAGCACCAAAAATGTTGTGCATCATTCGTCCAGAAAAGATGTTTTTGCGATTATGACCAGAATTTCGGGCCGAAGCGTCAGCCTCTGACACGTTAACGTTCAATTTTCAACAATATTAGTACAAAAAAATGTTGTGTCACATGCCAGAAAAGATAGTTTTGCGAGTATAAGCGTAATTGCTGGTGGAGGCATCATCGTTAGACTCGTTAATGTTCAGTGCTGCCAAATTTTCAAAAATACGATTAATAGAACCATTTCTTTCTGAAATAGAAATGATCAAACGCATTAAAATTATTCCAAATAAAGTACTCCCGCGTAAAAAAATAAATGTGATTCAGAAAGGTAGCGATAAATGCACCACCAGCCTTTTCTTACTTTATAATAAAAACAGTTGAAATAATTAACTTTTTTTTTTACAGCCCTTAACCCGTATAGTATTTCAATGCACTTGGCCAGGATGCATCGTCACTACAAACAGCTGCGAAACAATAGAAGCCCACGTTAGAACCGACCATTTAAAGTGAGTACATTTGTTTTCTTTTTTTAACCTTGTCTCTGCGGTCTTCGCCCTTTAAACAACCCCAAATGAACTCTTCTGTAAAAGCAACGTACACAAAAACCCAGACAAAAATATTCGACTACCTGTGAAGTCCCCAGCCAACCACACTTAAAAATAAGCACGTGTATGGGGTTTATTTTTTGTGGTATTTTAGATGTAGGGGTGTTTTTTTTTGTAAATATCTGTTGAAATTGTAGTATTAATAGATGTGAGCCCAGAAATTAGATAGATTTAGTAAGTAATGAAGTAATACAAAATTTGGCAAGATAGATTCTCTACCTTCAACTTGTATCTGCCAAAATAACATAATACGCTCCTGGGCAATAAGGTCAAGTTCGGCGATCACTACCCATCTACCTGATCCGTCGCATTCCTTCCAGACTAACATTTTTTTTCATACTAAAATTCAAATTTTAACGTTTAGAATTGTCGAACTAGAAATAACGGAGCGTATTCGGTTATTTCATGGTCATCTGTAAAATATTATTACGTAAACGGAACTACTAACGGTCCAAGGCTGCAACCTTGTTTTCTCATCTTTTTTTAACTATCTTTTGACTGTTAAATTAAAATTGTAATTGCAATATATACTTTAATACTAAATTTTATTTATTATTACAGAGATCGTGGTGTTTTAATAACAGAAGGTGAAGAAGAATTCTATTACACAGAAGTTGAAGTAGGTTTACATACAAATAGTTCACCTCCAACCATGTCACATCGAGATATGGCACGTCCACCCCACGAAGATCCGGAATATCAACGTCAAATCGTCGGTTCATTTCGTCAAACGTTATTTTCTGGTCCTATAAACATACCCCAATCACCTCATAAACTGCTCAAATTATCACCACGTCCTAATAGTCCAAAAATGCCAGTATCACCGCGTCGCGTTAGAGGTGAAAATAAAAAGTGTCGTAAAGTTTACGGTATGGAACACAGGGAACAATGGTGCACACAGTGTAGATGGAAAAAGGCATGTAGTAGATTTGGAGACTGATTTTTCTTAAACTAAGAACCAATACAAATGAAAAATGTGTTCATTCGCTATATAGCTTTCATTTATGTAAATGTGCATTATTTTTTGCACAAAAGTAAAACGACAAATCGGATCTCAAAACGTATAAGTACAAGAACTGATTATTACTCAGCTCCAACTGTGTTCTTAATCGTGAATATTGCTTGGAAGTAATCTGCCAATTGCAATCGAATTGTTTTTTTATAAGTTAAGCTGTTGTATGTTATTATTATCATCATTATATAGATACAGATTAATATTGACGTGTTCGTACATTATTGTGGTATCGTGTACCTAAGTGTATTGTTGCCTATGACAAATAATGCGTTTTACTCTACCACGCTTGCCAGAAAAAGATAAACGCCCAAAATTTCTAAAATTAGCGCTACTTCACAAAACCTTACAGATGCAATGAAATCAGCTGTGCTGAAAATATGCCATAGTCCGTATTACCCCTTCTAGTAAATCATATCAAAGCTATCTGTGAAATTTTTAATATTAATAATTCGCTTGTAATGTCTGGGCAAGTTATAGATTAGAGATATGATGGAATAGTAATTACCTGCCATAATATTTCATTACCTATATGTTACATATAGTTAAAAAGGCAGAGTCATATTAGATATATTTTTTAAGGCGTACGATGTTATTATATTTTCGAAAAAGTCCGCAGGTTCGGCCCACTCATTTTTAAAAGAAAGTGCCGCTGTACGTATAGTTTGTAGTTTTTTTCTGTTGTATTGTATAGTTTTATTACTACCTTGAATGTATTGCTCTTTACTCTCAACTTTGTTAATTATATTTTTAATGTTATTTTTATTGATGAGTATAATTTTTTTTGTCATATTTTTAAGATATTTATATATACATAAAATATATTTTACAGAGTATTCATATACATATATTATATTTTACTAATAAGTTAATCAATTTTATCACCTTAGAATAAGTCACATATTTTAGAGATATATTTACACAATTATATTATGAATGATCAAATTTATGAATGAAAAGCTCTATTTGTGAAAGTTATAATAATAAATTGTATACACCATTACCGAATTAAATTGACTTTTACTTCCATTTTCTCATACTTTTAATAATTGTTTCCTAATTCGTTAACAGCAACCTCATTGAAATTTCTATTAATATAAACGAAATGCTTATGAACAGTGTTTTTATTTACCTACTTACCTTACACTTAGTTCTGTTAATTAACATTTTACTAGAAAAGTTTGGAATGAAGTTGCTTGTAAATGTACATTAATTTAAAACTCGAAGAAATGTTTTCCTTGAATTATAAAAAGAAAGAAATTCTACTACATTCAAGAATTTACAGTTTAGATTTAGATTTTCAAAATTATGGCAATCACAAATGGGTAGTAAGATTTTTAATACATTAAAACCATCCTGAAAATAATACTCAACAGACAACAGTTCAATATTTAAAAAAAAACATTACAGTTTCTTTACTAAAAAAGGTAGTTCATACAATATGCAAACGTTTACGTTACATTTGCAACTTATGTCTCGAGGTATTTTCCTACCTATTTGGAAGAAGACCTTGATAATATCAATATACAAAAAAGGAGATAAAATACTATTTTGCAACTACAGATCCAAGATTTTGAAACAAATTATTGGTTGAGTGTTTCTATACCTTTCACATAAATGAGTTTTTCACTTCAAAATGATTACATTACTTCCAGAAACATGCTCCTGCCACTTTTCAAGTGACCATGGAAATAAAGATCTTAACGATCCTCGTCAATCAAAGAATGTAGCCGGACTCTATGTGGACCTATCCAAAGTTTTTAATTCCATCAACTTTGCATGCTTCTCGAAAAGCTTGGAATTCTTGATGTTTTCAGGGATACATTAATTTAAAACTCTTAAAAATGTTTTGCTTGAATTATAAAGAGGTTGCCCTTTAAGAGAAAGAAATTCTGTTATGTTCAAGAATTAGATTTTCAAAATTATGGCATTCACAAATGAAAATGATACTCCAGAATCCTCTACGTAAATGAAGACAATAGTTCAATGTTTGTAAAAAAACATTACGGTTTCCTTACTAAAAAAGGTAGTTCATACAATATGCAACTTATGTCTTACTCAAGGCATTTTCCTACCTATTTGGAAGAACACCTTGATATTATCAATATGCAAAAAAAGAGAGAAAATACTATTTTGCAACTACAGATCCTACGTTTTAAAGATTTCGAAACAAATTATTGGTTGAATGTTTCTATACCTTTCACATAAATGAGTTTTTCACTTCAAAATAATTACATTACTACCAGAAACATGCATTGGCCACTTTTCTAATGACCATGGAAATAATTAAAGATCTTAACAATCCTCGTTAATCAAAGAATGTAGCTGGACTGTATGTGGACCTATCCAAAGTTTTTAATTCCATCAACTTTGCCGTGCTTCTCGGAAAGCTTGGAATTCTTGATGCTTTGATGGATACCTCTTGAACGTGTTGAATCCTATATAAAAACCATCAAGAACATGTCAAGACAACAGACAAATACGGAGATACTTTCATATCGAATCAATAAATAAAAATACGAATTAAATTAGCCGTAAGTACGCAACGGCATCATTTCAGAAAGAAAGTAGTTGATGATTAGTGAGAAAGTGGTAAATGCAAGAAATTTACCTCATCTTTATTTCAAGAAGTGTTTGATCAGTATGCCATATTATATGACTATGTTTTTCTGACTGATTTAGATGTGTGTTGATATCAGTAGTAGTAGTTGCCAGTTAATATTTACGTCTATTTAAAATAAAATTAGTAACATAGGTAAGTGGTTTAATCTGTTTTCGAGTTAAAGTGATTATAGGAATCAATTTTTTTTCTTCATTTCATCAACGATACCATATTGCTAAACAATACATCACTATCATGTCGACAAGTATAGGTCGTCTTTTAGTAGCCAAAGGTAGAAACGAAACAGTATAGTCTAACTTGCAAAGTCTAGATCAACAAAACAATTTGATAATGACGGTCTTACGTTTTCTTCTCCTGACAAATCTTTTTACCAAAATAATTATAGTAGTAGCTCTCACTCTTCAAATCGTACTGAGTGTACCAGAAAGAAGCTGCGGGAACTACAGAACATTAATTACCTCAGTCCCAACAATATTATTGACTATAATATTAATGTAAACAGTTATGCAGATGATTTTCAGGACAGAGTTAACTGAGGTAAAACCTTTTTCCACATTGTAAAGTTGATTTTCTAAATTATACTTATTATTTTAAATGTTGAAATTGTTAGGGTAACCGATTTTAATAAAACTGCATCTGCCATAATAACTATACATCTACTCACCAGTTTTGCCTAATGATTACATACTACAACTGATTTTAATGGTTCGAGAGTTGTCATCATATACAATCTTTACAGAGAAAAGTTTGGGGTTTAATATTAATAGCATAAATGAATTCATTTACGTCTCAGGAGTATAAATTATACGTCACTGTTAGTGGTAAAAATGATCTGCTATTAGGTTATGTAAAAATCCTTTTTCATTCTGAAGTAATAACGTTGACAGAATGTAAACCCAGAAAAAGGCATACTTATCCTACGCCACTTGATGGGAGAAAAAAGATGAAAAGAGAAAAGAATAGGGGAAGGTTGCCTAAATTGGACCACTATTCGGTTTTAGGGCTATAACTTTAAGAAAACAAATCAAAACACTTTCAAATTTATGCACCAAATACTTTAATATGTTATACACTTCTAGTAATTTTCTCAGAATCTTTGGTTGAATAATTTCTCGTAGAAAAATATAATCCGGAACCCTTGCAGCTGGTCCATTATAGGCAACTGGTTGCCTAAATTGAACCATTATAGGAACAAGAGAATATAATTTTTATTTAAAAACCAAGTATCAAAACATAAAAATTTATTAAATAAACATTAAAAAAGTCAAATCCTACTAATTTCTGCGTTTTAGGCACTAAATCATGTCTTCAACAATGCTCTCAGAGCAAAATTTGCAGCACCATTCTTTGACATGAATGCTTGTTTTTCGGTGGGTCTTCCGAAGATTTGACGCTGTTGGTTAACCTTTTTATTTTTTCAGTCCAAATGCCGTTTGAACGTCGCTTTTGGGATACTGTAGGTACATGCGCCATATTTCATTTAAGCTATACTTTTTGCCTTTGTAAGCCTCTAAGGCTTTCGCCATATTCGCTTCACTCCATTTACCATATTTTATGCCTTTTCTATTGTTGAAAGACATTCTGGAACAAAGTAAAACATTGGTAGCCTATGTTGGACCATGCATTTGACACTAGCTGTATAATGTTAAACATGTATTTTGATTATTGCAGCACTTCATATCGACACGAATTCCAATACTTAAAAACATAAACATAAGAAATAATTCTATATAATTTCCTAAATTGGACCAGTCCAATTTAGGCAACACCATGGTGGTTCAATTTATGAAACCTCAGTTATTTTCTAAAATCACAAGTTTAACATTCCAATGTATTTGGGTTTGATCTTTTTAATAGCGGTATGAATAGGGTAAAACTTACTTGTTTTAATCAAAACAACAGCGCTGCTTGAATTTCCAACGTTTGCTACACAGACACTTACGAATTATTCATAAAAACTACATCGAAATAGCAAAAATTACCAAACACATCGTACGGAGAAAAAACGTGCATCAATGGTCGCGAATTCTCTTGTAATGACGCCTTTGTAACAAGAGTCAAAAAAAATTCAAAAATGTCGCTACCATCGCTCTTATTCATTCAAATATGGGCGTGGTCCCCTATTATGTTAAACCTCCATGTTCTTCAGTTAATTAGAAAAGACAATGTATCTCGGATATAATTGAAAACAGGAGGATTTAGATAAATGAGTTTTGGCAAATAACCAGCTGGGATGAACAACGTCAATTTATATTGAATAATACTCAAAGGTTAGACGTAAAAGACATACTAACAAAGAAACAATACCTTTATATATCACATGTGACATGAAGATTGTTCACATTCCACTTGCAGCACACATTTATGAAATGTAGAAGCTTATGAGTGAAGTAACCATAGAAATTGTTTTTAAAACTATTAAAAAACAATGTGGGATATTTTTTTGAGAGAGAAAGTATCTCTGTAACGATTTGAATCTTCTGATTTTACTGCATCCCAACAATTTTTGGTATTCAACATTAACAAACTCACAAAATTCTTTTAATTGTTCAACTCGAACAATATAAATGTACAAATAGCCATAGATTTTCACAATAATGGCTTCGGTGTCAATAGGCAAGCAGTCTGCTGATGTTTGACTACAGTTGTGAAGGATATGAGAAGCACAGTTCACCCCAACTAAAATATCTTTTAAGTAACGGCTGAACTTTATCAAAGACGTTACTTTGGCCATGTCTTGGTGCACCTCCAAAATTGCAATTTGTGTTGTCAGCGCACATTGCCATTACCTTTGTTGTTAATTCGTATTTATCAACCGTTTTAATAATATTTTCGGCTATAGTGTCTGAAGTTTCACCTGAAAGATCTTGAACTTCCAAAAGTTTTACTCAAATGGCCTTGTCTTTCATAAAATATCTTAGGAATATAGCGCAAAGTCTTACGCTCGATTAGAACAACCGGCATAGATTGTTACAAAATTGACCGTTCCAAGTTCATTTTGTATGGAGCTTAATCATTCTTTTTGTAAAATATTACTCAATACTTTCAGAATTGGCTTATTATATTAGCTTACTAGTGGAATCCATAGAACGTAAGGACTGATTGTGGATCACGTTTTGGTATGGTCAATAGTTACATTCAATCGCAGCTAGTTTTTGTCCTTCATTTCCAAATGTGTCCTTACGAAAAAAGATTAGAGAAGTATCTTTGAAAAATTTCGTTGACTTGCAGAAAAGTACGCTTATCTTATACCATCGAACCTTCTGGATGAAAAATACGGATTTGAATTATGTTTTAAAGATGTGTATGGGGAAGCCGCCAGTATAGATCTAGAAGATCTATTGCTACTGCTGACGAAAGTGGATACTTCTTCCCTTTCTTGCCAAACAAAACTTTTAACTTTCAAAAAAGAAAAATTTACGGGAAGTAAAGTTTATTATAGAAACTTTATGACTAAACATATACTAGGACAAATGAATGGTAAAATATCTGCAATCAAGCTATACAAATCTATTGATGTCCTAGAGGCACTATATTTTATAAAGACAGCAAGGAATAGCATTTCTTTCGAAACAATAATAAATTGTTGTGACAAAGCCGAATATAAAAAGAGCTCCTGCAGGTATGATAACGTCAATCATGAAAGATGAAATTCTGCTCTTCACACTATATGAAATATTAAGAAACGTTAAGCAAGCAAAAACTGCAACAGTTGAAGACTACTTCGCGAACGATAATAATTTGACAACTGAAAATACTGGTACACCATTTATGTGTGATATCTATCAATATATACATTGCAATGACGGCCAAGAAGAAGCCATGGAAAATGAAAATAAAGAGAATGAAAGGTCTGTAAGTTTACATGGACTAAACAAACCATAAAGTGCTGGAATAGGCGATTTATTTCTTGTCTTAACGAAGCAGGGTTTAGAACAAGCGAAGCTGATCATCTTCATATGGGAGGGAGTAGAAATAAGAAACGAACGGTAGCATTGTTTGTGGACGATAGGTTTGGTAAATGATCAAAAATCGCTGAATTATTTATGGAGGAATTAAGGAAACAATTTAAAATTACCGCTAAACCAGCATCGTCCTTCATCGGCTTTGAATCAAAATTTCATAACAAGCATATGAAAGAAAATTATTAGAACGTTTTAATTTTGGTAATTGTAAACCTGTATCAACTATTATGACCAAGTTTGGAAGTTCTGTTGACAACAAACAAGGAATGGACGAAACCATAAATTTACATACAGAGAATCTGTAGGTGTCTAAATCTAATCGTAGGTACCATACCTGACTTAGCGTACAGCGTTGGCGTTTTATTAAGAACTTTGGCCTGTTCCAACACATTTTCATTGTGTAACAGGGATTTGCAACTTAGGAATAACGTTCAAAGCAGACAGCAGCTGCAAGCTAGAGTACCACAGAGATGTAGACTTTGGAGGGGTCCTATCATGGCTTGGCCAAAGACAACAATTGACTGCTACGCCAACGACTGAGGCAGAACTAGTTGCGGTAAATCAGATTTTTTTTAAATAATTGTGGTCCTGAACAGGGTAAGTTTAGCCTACTGTGCCAAAGTACTCAGGAACACTTAGAAGGATGGATAGGGGGATATTGAATTGTCAAGAGATGCTTATGAATAGCTACCTTAAATTTTTTCACATCATAAGTGCGAAATAATAATAACTAGGAAAATCATCTCAGAGTAAAAGAATGAGGACTGCGTCCGTTTGGTACAAGTAGAGATTTGTACGGTATACCGAGATAGTATCAAAGAATTCAACAGCGCAATAGTCATTGTAATATAGATAATACAAGGAAAGAGTCGTCGGGAGCTAAAGTACTGCTTAGATCTGTACAAATTGCTACTTTAGTAGCTGACGGAAAATGGTCACTTCCCGGTAGATTTTAAGATACAGTCATTCCCAACATATTAATAGGACCTGAAAACTTAAGATCTGAGCTATTCATACTTGCAATAGAAAATAATCGACCTTTTTGGGTGGACGCAAGGGCACACTGAGTTTTATTAGCATTAAATTTAACTAGATTATTACTTCCCCATTCAAGGATACGTTGAATGTCTTTGTTGATTGAAATTGCTACTTCAGCTTTAATGTCTTGATTTAAGATGGAAGGTGGATTCTTCGTTTGAAAGGAAGCCTGCAACCACGACATATTTTCGTCTTTTATCAAGGAAACTAGAAACCCAGTTGATGAGTGTATCATTTAACCCAAACGACGTGAGTTTGGTAAGTAAACACTTATGCGAAACTTGGTCAAATGCTTTTAAAATATTTAAAGCGACTACAACTATTTCATCGTGTTGTTCCCCAGAACACATAAAGATCGAATAGGGCTTAGATAGTACTGGTACTAGTTCGGGGGAACATCTTTTTAAGACAATAGCTGGGTACCTTATGGCCAGTCGCCTTTTTGATTCCAAACCTATTGATGTTCGATTTTAGGAGCTTATACGAAAATGAAATGGTTTTATAGCGTATGAAGAAGAGTTGACTAGGGGCACAAGAGCCACAAAGGATTGGCTTTATTTACAGAATCAGCAACTACACATCCATCAAAGAATATCATTGTGGAAATGAAGATGCATCAAAGTTTTACTGATGGCTTCAGCTAAAGACCAAAATTTACGACTGTTTAAAGGAGATGTAGCTAGTTTATTGAATTTTTGTTGTTCAAACAACTTTTTAGCTTTAGTGATAACACTTTTTCCAATATTTATTTACTTATTCAACCAGGATTGGGAACGAGAGTCACCCATACGATTTTGTTTTTGGGGAATGGGCTGATGTAAGAAAGAGGTCTAGAAGATGTAGACTATGGATAGGGTTATCAGGGATTCTTGCAGTTTTATAAATCATTTGTGTGAGATCACATGAAATAGTCAATATTTTTACACTGTGTCCAGCAGGATTACTAGTAGATGAAAATTGAAGCCAATTAGAGTTATGAACATTGAAATCTGCCAGAATTGAAATATCGCCAGATGGAAACTGAGACAGAAGGTACTCAACTTTCAAACCACGGTAATCGAAGAAGTCTTAAAAGTCGTTGTCATTAGGCGACCTATAAATGCAACAGTAGAATTTCACAAGTTTAGGACCAGAATGCTTAAACCAAATCACATCATTTTCTTAAATTTTCTAAAGAAGAAATCCTGTTTTATGCTATTGTAACGGGAGCTTTAGAAAAATCAAAATTTCGCGCTAAATTATACGAGATTAGATATTTATATATTATTTTTCTGGATAAAGAAATGGTTATTGTTTATTTGTATTTGAATGTAATTAATATTAAGATGAAAACTTGAGTTATCTATATATTCAATGTGAAAATATTTAAATACGCGGCATTTGCAAGTGCATTAATGTGGTGGAAGGAAATGCCTTTGTAATAATCAGATTTTAAAACAGTTACATAGAGTGAGCGATCACAAACAGGCGAGTCGCGATAAGTAAGCGAACAGAAAGGGTCGCATAAAAAATAAGCGATCTGAATTCGCAGTCTAACCAACATTGTATAGTCACGCTGCCCTACAAAGTGTTCAAATTACAAATAAGAATTAATTAACAGTGATAGGGAAGAAGTAGAGAATCACCTTCCTTATTAAAATAATAAAAAGTGACGTAATAAGTGAAGATAACGCGTGTTGTATGTCTTAGAACCGTAATCAATTGTGTTTAAATAGTGAACAATAAATATAATAGACCGTAATCCACCCAAATTGGGAAATCGAAGTATAAAGGACAATAACTCGGATTTATTGATGTGTAAAAAGGGGGCATTCGCGGGTTGTAAATAGCTTGCATTTTGTTGCGCAGGTTATTTGTAGTTAAAACTGAACGATTAAGTAAAAACTGTATAGTGTAAATATATCTGTAATATTCTTTATAATAATACTCCGTTTTCTCTTGATCGTTTATTAACTGCTTGCGCGTCGGTTGCTTTCGACCAAACACAGACTTATTATTTCAACCAGTCCTTAATTCTCTAAATTTTTTTTTCACAAACACGCTAATCTGTAAAGCTAAACCTATACTAACAAAGTATTCCTAACTAAATATTTAATAACTAACTTTTACTAGGTATGAATATATGTATGTTAAAGGTAAATAACATATGAAATAAATTAGTATTAATCATGAAAATACAAAATAACATAAACTAAGTAAATATGGAATTAAGAAAAAGGTCTGTTTTATTTTATTACGTATTTGGATTAGAAACAGTCCACTCCCCCTCTACTTTTTTAAGTGTACAATGTTAGGATCAAATGATGGTGTAAGTTTATTTTCTTTAATAATGTTAATAATACTTTATCTCCACACTTTAACTCACTTTTCCCATCGATCATGATCTCTAATTTCCTCATCAATTACTTCTTCAGGTTTCATGTTAGACAAAGTTGGTAGTTTATTCCGAAAGCGCCGTTTAAAAAATAATTCAGACGGCATTTTTCCGTTGGAAGTATGCGGAGTACATTAAGTAGGTAGTCTAATAAACCTTTTTTCCAATTTGTTTTATTTATTTCACTAATTTTAATCCTTTTTAATATATCACGATTTTGGCGCTCCACTTCGCCGTTCATCTGAGGATAGTACGGTATGCTATGAAAGAGACTTATGTTACGTTCTCTACAAAACGTTTTAAATTCTCCACTGCAAAATTGTTTCCCATTGTCTGCTGTTATACATTCAGGTAGACTTGGATGGTATTTGCGGACGTAATATTTTCCGTACATTTGATCTCTTTGTATCTGCTATAATAATCCACTATTACAAAAATGTATTCGTTGCTGGGCAGAGGACTCATATAGTCGATAGCTACATCTACCCAGGGGCTTATAGGCAACTGCCTCCTCTTCATTGGCATTGGTGGACTTGGTGCCGACACTATGGTACAACTCCTGCACTCTGACACCAATTTTTCTGCATCCGTGTCTATTTTGGAGCACCAAACTTTTGTACGTAATCGTCTTTTCATTGCAACAATACCTGGGTGCCCTTCATGAGCTAATTGTAAAACTTGTGGTCTCAACTTTTCTGGCGTAACTATTTTATCGCTGCGCAGTAATATATTTGTATGAAAACATAATTCGTTTCCAAACATTTTGTATCTTTCCGCCTCTTCCAACCATTTACCTTTAGCTAGAGATTCTTTAACTAGTTGAATCTCTTTGTCAGCTTTGGAACATTTCTCAAGCTGTTCCAACGGGATTGCTGTTGGTTTTGAATGTTGAATGAGGAGATGAATAAATTCTTTTTCAAACGGCTGATCATTACTTTTGTGTACGCAAAAGCGGGATAAGGGATCTACTATATTCATTTTACCAGGGCGGCAAATCACTTTAAATGAAACCACTGCAATCGTAAAACCCACCTTTCAATCCGTGCGCAAGGTTTAGACTTAGGCGTAAATATTGCTTCTATAGGTTTGTGGTCGGTAATCAACTCAAATTCCTACCCAAATAGATACATTTTAAAATGCTCAATGGCCCACACTGAAGCTAATGCTTCTTTCTCAGTTTTGCAGTATCGCTTTTCGCAATCTGTTAAACTTTTATTTCCAAATGATATTATTCTCGGTGATTCTTTATTATCAAATTGGATTAAAACTGCGCCCAATCCCACCGGACTCGCATCAGCAATTACCTGAGTACGATTTGAAGGGTCATGGTAGCCTAGGATAGTCTCATTGGATAACGCATTTTGTAATTGGTTGTAATTGTTCATTTTTCCAATGTCGTACAATATTTGTGTGCTTTTGCAGTTTTAACCGTAATATATTTCGTAAGGGGTCTGTCATTGTCGCCAGATTAGGGATCCACTTACCCACAAAATTAAGAAGATCTAGAAAACTTTGCAGTTCATCTATGTTTGTAGGCGATCGAAATTCTTTAATTGCTTTGATATGAAAATCTAAAGACTTTATGCCGTTTTGAAAAAAGTGTGTGTCCCAAGAACCTAATGGAAGTAATATTATATTGACATTTCTTCTCGTTGAGGAAAACATTGTATTTTTTTAGTGTGCTTAATGTTTGTGTTAACCTTTCGTTGTGTTGTACTTCGTTTTCCCCAAAGATAATTATATCGTCAATAAAGTTAACGGTCCCAGAACACTTGATTAAAATTCTCTCCATTATTTTTTGGGAAATTTCGGGACCACATGTAATAACGAACATTAAGCGTTTGTATCTAAAAAGACCGTTTTTTTTTGTTATAAAAGTAGTAATATAGCGAAGTTTTCGGAAATCTCAATCTGATGAAAGGCATTTTTTATATCTAACGGAGAAAATATCTTAGCTTTTCTTAATTAAGGAATTAGGACTTCCATCGTGGGTAACGGATGATTTTCACGGGGATACCTTGATTAGCTCGCCGCATATCTATACAAATCCGAACGTCTCCACTTTCTTTTAGCATGGTGAAGGCCGATTGACTTGTTCTATAATGTCCCCCTCTAAAAGATCTTGTAGAGCTTTTTCCACCTTTACCTCTAGTGAAATTGGAACTCTTCTATAAGGCTGAGGTTGAACGCCCCTGTCAATTGGAATATCAATTACGATGTCCTTAAACTTGGGAAATGGGAATGACACTGCATTTATGTTTACCATTATTTTTAAAACCCCCAAAGCTATGGCAGTATCTTTACCTAATAAACATTTAATACCATTTTTATAACATAAAATATGGCATTTTCTTTATTATTATTGACCTTGATTTCCGCCTGGAAGCAACCCAATATGGAACTGTGCTTGCATAAGGCAAACATTTTTTATCCGTTCCTCTAACTTGATTTTTAACTTTTATTTTCTTTTGCTTTAATTTTTTCCAGGTTTGATCATGTATAATGTTACTTTTACTTCCAGAGTCTATGATCATTGAGATTGTTACGCCGCCTATCTCACATAAACCGTGGTGTCATAATCGAGGTGGAAAATATAATCAGTGCCTTCATCAGTTACCTGTACATAGTCAACTCTGTGCTTTTATATGACCATTTTGTTGAATCGTTATTTTTCGAATATTTATTAGATTTAAACTCAAATTGGTTTGACCTTTTCCTTTTAGACTTACAACAGTTTTGTAAATGACCTTAAAATTAATTACATTTGTTACAGACTATTTCTCTGGCCGGACATTTTGGATCTTGTGAATCATGGCTAGAGATACAACGTTACCGTAGTCGTATTGGAACGGCCTGATTATAAATTAAAATAAAATAAGCTATACAGTCCACAAATGAGTTTTAGGGCGAACTTGTAATGGTGATTAAGTATCAAAATTCTGTAACCTTATCCGAATAATTTACAAATGAAATGAAAATAACCATTTTATATAATTCAACGATAATACTAGTACTTGAATGGAATGATGTATTCCTCCCTCATTTCCATAATAAACATTAAAGCGTGTGGTGAAGGAACGATATATGACAGTTTTACTGTTGTCAAATGCATATTCAAATCTATTTTTTTTCTATATATTGCTTAATTTTTTTTTCTTTTTCACACGAACTTTACCTTTGAACAAGCTCAGTTGAATATACATAGTTTCAATTTTTCCAATTTCCATAATTAAATATACAGGCTTAACACAATAAGCCACCACCAAACAGTTTAATTTTTCTTTTTAACAAATCACCAGCTTGTTTTTTTTTCAAGCTCCAATGAGCATGAGTTCAATTTGATGTGAAAAACACAGCTTATTGTTTAATAAGCCCTATGAGTGTAGCCCCGTTTATTTTGTTCTAAACTATTTTCAAGTTCATTATTATTTACTTACTTGTAAATTTACCCTCGTCGCCAATGTAACTCCGTTTTCTCTTGATCGTTTATTAACTGCTTGCGCGTCGGTTGCTTTCGACCAACTGATCCCCGATACACTACAATATCGAACATTATGTACTATGATTACTAATTGATGAAAAAAAATTAGAAGCGTATTCAACTACACAAAGGTATAAAAAAAAGATAAGGACAATAATAAAGGAACGGTTCCAGGGTGCCGGTAGGTGACATCATCGGAAGAGCAGGCTCTAACCCATCTGAGACCCCCTTATCATCGGTCAAATAAACTCCAGCATTACATCATCAGTTTTGCAACGAAAATAAGTAAGAACCTTTTTTATTTGTGTTAATAAATAAAACTTTTTTGTGCGTTTGATTTCTCGAAACTTTACATTTAACTTTCACGATTTAACGGTAAATAATCCGTTTGATTCTGATAAAAATTTTATTTGTTATGTTAGATTTAAGAAGGTTATTGTAGATTTAGGTTTGATTCTATAAATATTTGTAAACAACACATTGATGCATTTTCGTTCAGATTTGGAATTTAATTAAATGAGTATAACGTTTGAACTGCTTTTATTGCCAAAGATTATTAATATTAAAATGCTTATACAAATATTGAATACATAAATGCAGAAAGAAGTTAACTCAATATGAATCCAGAAAAATTGTGGGCAATGATAACAGAAATCATTTCTTTATATTAATTTGAGCTAGGTGTAGCAACCAATTAAGAAAGGAGTTAGTATACACAAAGCTTATAATTCATTTACGCAAACCGAAATTAATTAGCAAGCAAAGTAAGAATTAACTAGTAAATGATATTTTTATAAATTGAACTCATTCGTTTTAATAAAACGTAATAAAAATAATCATCTCAATCATTAAATTTTATTCAATGATGTTGATATTATAAAAAAGTTTAAAAGAACTCAAATCTTATTCTTTGGAGTGGGTTAAATACACAAAAGTAGTATCTAAGGCCCGTTGCACTATGTTATCCTCAGGGCCGTACTCTAGGGTGGGCAAAAGAGGCATTGCCCCCCTCCCCCTAGAGTGTTATATTGCCCCTCCCCATGCAAAATTGGTCAAATTAAAAATTGCAAGAATTCAATTTTGTAATGATGGGACAGATTCTCATAATAATGTTTCAGATTATTATTTCAGCATAAATTTACTTTCAACATTTATTTCTTAAAATGCTTGAAATACGAAGATGTGACCCTTGTTTACCGTCATTTTTGTCTTGCAAGGTTGACGTTTTATTGCAATCATAGGTAACCCGTTCTAGATTACGGTTTTAGTTAGTCAGTGTGCTACAGTATATGATACAAATCAGTTGTCGCACTCCAGAAAATTGTGAAACGGTTTTTGTTGTTGCCGCATGGCAACACCTAGCAAGTTGGCCAAACAAGCAATAATTTTTGTGACTTTCCAGAATTAGCATTAGCAACTTATAGCGATGCGGATAAGAAAAAGTGAAAACTAAATATGTTACCACATTTCTAACTTTTATGTATGCAAATAAACATACTCAAGGTGTAAAGCAAATCCCTACAGCGAGTTTAATTTCGATCAACAACAACGCGACATGGTGTGGAGCCGGCGCCCGGCATGAACTATGCCAAGCTTGCAACTCCAAAAGCGCGCCACTCGAATCTACTGCCAAGTGACAGCATTATGCGCGTTACCTAAATTTTTTTTTTATACAGACATGCCCAAAATTCTACTTTGCTTATTACTAATAAACCTTCATAAACTCAGAACAAGGTCAACCAGAAAATTTTGGAAATTGGTTACTCGTCGCTTAGATAATTGTGTATATTCTATTGTAGAACTTCTATAGAATATAAGCCTCCTCAAAAATTATGTTTGCTCCCCGAGACGTTATCCGAGATACGGCACTGGTTGTCTTTGAGATAGGCACTCACTTCTTTGTATCGAAAGTTAGAATGAAGATTTCATTGGGGAAATTGCAAGGCGGGCGAATTGAAGCTTTTAGAGGAGACTTGTGTTTCAGATAGAAACAAAATGTCAGGTTGTAATTGTTCAAGATGTTGGTGAACAACGTTAAGATCAGACCTGATACCACGGATGTTGCGATTAATGGATCTGAAAGTGAGTACTTTCGATGATGAAGGTCGCTTGGGCCCTGCCCTTCTGGAGATCCGAACGGGGCAGGATTTTACCTCCGGTATTTATTGCCTTAGAAACCACAGCCATATTAAGGAGACCATGGTAAGGTTACCTAGACTATTTGAAGAGATGGACTACACAAAACAAATTTAAGGGATTTAAAGTGCATGTATTTAATATGTTCGTGCCACCTAAGATGACAATTAATGATTACACCCACATGTTACAGTCAATATTGTGAATGAGTATGTTATTTACTGTTAAATTCTTATTGTCATAGATAGAGAAAGGCATGAAATAAGTTTTATTAGCGTTGAGTGACAAGATGTTACAATCTAACCAGTGTTTAATATAAGGCATATTTTGTTGAATGAAATAATTGTGGAAGTATTTAACTGTAGATTTAGCAAATCGTTTATGTATAGTTGAAAAAGGAGCGACCCCAAGACAGTGCCTTGAGGTACTCCACATGTTACTGCTTTACTATCACTTTTTGTCTGGTTGTAAAGTACGTACTGTTGCCTATTATTTAAGTATGATCTCAGTAATGATAGTGCCACATCCCTTACACCGTAATACTCAAGTGTCGAGCAGACATTATTATGTGGCACTGCATCGAACGCTTTTGCCAGGATAAGAAATACAGCTGTACCGCATGATTTGTCAAAACATTCTTTTATGTAAATAACCATTTTAGCTAGCGCGTCTTCGGTACCTAGGCCATCTCGATAGCCAAACTGATTATCATTCACTAAATTACAGGTATATAGAAACTTATCGAGTTGTTTGTTAATAATTTTTTCAAAAACTTATTGCTTATTAGTGCAATCGGTTTGTAATTAATTATTAACTCTCGCCTCCCTTTTTTATATAAAGGTATTACAGAATATATTTTAAATAGGTTACGATATATTCCTTTTTCAAACCATTTGTTGAATAAATAAAACGCACAGTACGTCTGCGACTATATTTTTAATTTGTTTAAGCACTTGCCCAGAGCATGCTGTCTGAATTTACTTCTAGTTATTATTTTTGTTAATTATGATAATTTAACGAAAATTCTTCTACACAATGCAGTAAATTCGAACATGGTACGTACGTATGTAGTGCCTCTACACAAAGCAGTGGAAGATGTAAAGAATTAAAAAAAAAACGTACAGACCAGCATCCAAATGTTATCATGTTCCTATTTGCACTTTATGTAATAAAACAGAAGGAAAACATCCATCCTCTTCTGGTGGACCTACTGCTCTAAGCAAAGAAAAAGAAATAAGTCGATGTCTGGGAATTCAAAAAGCAGCAGAATGGGGTTTTCCTCTTACTAGACAGGATATTCGAATACTTGTTAAACGACATGCTGCTTCTAAAGCCAAACGTATGAAAGTTTTGAAAAATAACATTCCCTCCCGGCAATGTTTGGTTCTACAACTTTTTAAAAAGAAACAATTCCCTGACTGAATGGCAAGCGCAAATATAAAACGTTGCCCAGCTAAAATAGATGAATCAGTTAATAATTGTTTCGATAATTTGATAATATCTATAATATTATTCCAGCATGTAACATCATTAATTATGATGAAAGAAATTTTTGCGACGATCCAGGAAAGACAAAAGAAAGGCACCAAATATGTCAACAGAATATTAGTCTCCGGTAAATCTAGCACATCAATAATGCTAACTGTCACCGGCCCAGGACAAGTTTTACCGTCATATATTGTCTATAAAACTAAACATTTATATCCCACATAGATGGAAGGAGCTGTGTATAATAGAAAAAAAAGTGGATGGTTCGTAAGTACTGTGTATGAAGACTGGTTTGAACGTATTGCTTTACCATACTTCCGCAGATGTGACGGTAAACAATTATTAATAGGGGACAATTTATACTGTCACATTTAAAAGTCATACAATTATGTAAAAAAATGAGATATATTTTGTTCTACTGCCTCCAAATACAACGCATTTGCTGCAACCTATGGAACGTTGCATTTTTTGATCCTTTCAAAATCAGAATTTCCATAACTCTTAAAAGCACTGCTGGATGAAGAAAAATATAGCTTCAGGATTTAAACATTGCAGCATTGTTTCACTTTCGAAAACTTCTTAAAAATATCAAGAAGAGGAAAAAATTAATGTTCCCCAGGTCAAGGAATAACGTCATGTGATTTGGAGCTAGCATCAACACAAACATCAGAGGATGAGAGATTGAGAGCTCCTCTGACGCAGGGCCTACATTAGACATCAGCGATGATTATGAAGAAACTATCGAAAATAACAATTTTAACGAAGTAGCAGCCATTGCACCAACTCTAGGTGATTTTTTACTATTTAAATTTAAATGTTCAAAAAATAACAAAAAAAAATTTATCGGAAAGATAACAAAAACTTACCCAACAGAATCAATATATTAAGTAGACTTTTCCGGCAAAAAAATGTCGGAAAAATTTGGCAATTTTTTTATTCAGATGTAAAAACGAAACTTATAAATAAACCTGAGCATTATAATATTTCGTAGAAATAAGATAGAAATTTAATGAATTGTTCTTTTATTTTTTATTGTTTGTTTGGAAAAATATTTAGTTTCTTATAAAATAGAATTTAATGTTCTTACTTATTTTTCTGTTTTTATTGTAAAATTTTTGTTCTCATACAGTGCCCCTCTAAAGTCCGTTGCCCCTACTAATTTTTGAACCACCGGGTATATCACAACCTACATTTTTATGGAAAAATGACAGCTAAAAGTTTTAAAATGGCGGCTGAGCGCCATCTTCAATTAGTTTTTTAAACAGAACACCTCGTGTATTATTCCATTTTCGAAATCTGCTCATAATTCTTAACATTTTTCTACTCGTAAATTTGATTGTTTTCGAAATATTAACGTTTGAAAAGCGACGTTCCGATTTAAAATCAAGAATGGATTTTAGTCACTTCTCATAAAACATTTTTCTAAATTTTGTTATGAATTTGTGGTTAAATCCATTAATGAATCAGACTAATAAGTGGCGTAAAGAGAGTTTATTAAGAATAAACAGTACCGCTTACCGGAAAATGTCGAAGCTGACGAACGGGTTTTGTAAATTCACAATCAAAACAAATTAGTTGGTTAAAAAAAATTATTTATTTTTGGGTTTGAATGACCAAATTGTCACTTTTCAAACGTTAACATTTCGAAAACAATCAAATTTAGGAGTAAAGTGTATTAGAGAAAAATGTTCAGAATCATGAGCAGATTTCGAAAATGGAATGGGCTCCATTTAAAATTGAAGCTGGCGCTCAGCTGCCATTTTAACATTTTTAGCTGTCATTTTTCTATAAAAAAGTAGGTTTTCATCTCCTATTTAAGTCCTCCAAATTTCGTTGCGATATACCAAGTAGTTCAAACTTAGTAGGGGGGGAACGAACTTTAGACGGGCACGATATAACGGGTTATCATAAAGTAAGGGATATGTTTCAACTTATTAGATATTTTTAACAAATAAAATTAATAACAAAAAGTAAATGGAATCTAGCTACTTAAATAATGGAATTTGTGATGAAAAACACAGGTTACCGCAATTGTTCGATATGACCTCCATTGCGTTGTAAAATTACCAACCGTTCCTCCAAATTGTATACATCTCTGTGCAAAATTTCTGGTTGAATTGCACGAATTTGCTCACTAACACTGTCCTTTATTTCCTCCAGCGTTGTCGGATGTGTTCTAAACACCAAATCTTTTAAATAACCACATAGCCAGTAATCCGCTGGGTTAATATCAGGCGATCTTGGTGGCCATAAATTTGCATCTGCTTATAACACGACCTTGAAAATCTCCAGTTAATAATTCTTTAAGTGGTCGGTAAATATGTGGAGGTGCTCCATCCGGTATAAAAATCATGTTTTTAATTCCTTCGTACTCGTTTTGCAACTGTGGAATTGCATAATCCCTTAACATTTTGCAGGTATCGTTCACCAGTTACAGATACGGCTTCTCCATTCTGTATTTCCTTCAAAAAGGTATGGACCAATGATGAAATTAGCTGTGAAACCGCACCAAACGCTGACTTTTTTGTCATGAAGATCTTGCTGAACGATTTCCTGTGGATTTTCTGTTGACCATATTCGACAGTTTTGAGTATTTACTCCACCATTAAGAGAGAAATGGATCTCATCTGTCCATAAAATACGGGATAACCAATCATGTTCAATTTCCATCTGAGGCAGTATTTGTAAAGGAAGGTCGCACCTAAGAGTCAAATCTGCTTTCTTTAATTCAAACAGCAGTTGCAGCTTATAGGGATACATTTTTATGATTTTTTGTGAAATTTTCCAAACCGTGGTGTATGGCAATCGTTTTGATATCACATTCACACCGCTGATTCGTAGCGGATTAGTAGTGGCTACATTTTGATTTTCCTGAAGAACTTCTGCAACTTGGACATCACTCATCCTTGGTCTTCCTGATCTCAGAAGTACCGCTATAGACCCTGTTCTTTCAAATTTGCTAATCAAATTATGATATGCCTTCATTTGGCACGGACCTGCTCTCAAACCCATTTTTTGTACGAAATCTTCGCAATACAGCAGAGGAATTTTTACCGCATTCATAATAACATTGCACTAAACCAACTCTTGTTTGCAGATCCATGTTCAAATCGTTACAATTTACGTTTTCACGTTAGTTTTATTTTCAGAACAATTCTCTAAATTACGATACTTTCGTTTGACACTTGTATCAATAGTTGTCACGACAATCCTTTTGTGTTCCATAGATACACTAAAATACCATTGTGTAAGCAACTAGATTCCATTTACTTTTTGTTATTTTGATTTGTTAAAAATATACAATAAGTTAAAATATATCCCTTACTTTATGATAACCCCATATTTAAATATAAAATAAAAAGCATAAATTTAATAAATAAAGTTAACTTTTTTTATTCGAATTTCTCCATACTTGCAGTTTAATTCGTATATTATAGCGTTTTAAGCTATATTCAAACGTTCCCCACACATAGGGGCAATTCCGAACAACATTAACATCAAAAACCTTCACATGTTACCCAATCTTGGAATAACGCATTAGAGAGTTCCGGTGAAACAGTAGCAGCTTTAGATATCTCAAATGCTTTTGACCAGGTTTGGCACAAGTGCCTACTTGCCAAGCTCACCTCGTTCGGCTCGATACGCGCATCAATTGGATCTCCAGATTTCTTGACAAAAGACGTATACGCGTTGTGGTCGATAGCTTCTTTTCGAAAGAAACTATTATTAACTGATCCCAAGGATCAGTGATAGCTCCCATACTTTTCCTTCTATACATAAGTGACCCCATTTCCTCAACAACTAACCCGATCCATTGCTTTGCAGACGACAGCACTCTACATTGTAGTTCTCAGTTTTCCCACAACAATAAGTCAAGTCAGGACGTTAAAGTGACTTAGAACGTGTCCTTGAATGGGGAAGGAATAATCTATTCATGTTCAACGCCGACAAAACCCAGTGTTACCTTGTGTTCGCCAAGAAAGACCGATCATTTTCTGCTGTAAATACGAATGGCTTAGATCTCAAGCTTTTAAACTCGATTTCTATGTTAGGGCCTTTCGTGGGTTGGCCACCTTTTGTCAGCCATCAAAGCAGCTGCCCGGACTTTCTATACAGATCTAAGTAGTGCTTCACATCGCAACAACTCCTCTTACTGTGTAAGGCTCAGATTCCACCACATCTTGAATGCAATTCCCACCGCGCCCAAAAAAGAACTATATGGCATATAAATGACCCGTCTCTGACTTCTGACCTATAGTCTCTTGAGCATAGAAGAATAGTTTCGGTTCTTTCCTTGTTCTATCGCTATTACCATGGCAAGTGTGCGTCCGAAATACACTTCTTAATACTTTCGCAGGCCATCTTCGCTAGGGACACTCATAATTCCATCTGGTCACATTAAACGGGCGCAATCTACATTTTTCCCTACGGCGAGCAAATTGTGGAATGCGCTACCCAGTTCCTGTTTTTCCAAACTTTGACTTAAGCAAATTTAAGGTAGCCATTCATAAACATTTCTCGGCAGCCTACCAATATCCCTGAACCCTCCCAGTGTTCCTGAGTGCTTCAGCACATTAGGAAAATCTTAGCCTGTTCAGGAATACTATAAGTAAAAAAAAATATTGTGTCGGTAAATATGACATATCCCCAGAGAAAAAAGTCAAGAGGTGTTACATCGGGAGATCGCACTGACCATCTTACTCTCGAATATGTTCCAATCTATCTTCCAGGACACCTTGCCGATAAATATTCCTGGATGGCTCTGGAATTATGTGCCGGAGCACCGCCTTCTAAAAACCAGTAATCTGTAATATCAGCTTGAGGTAAGTCACCTAAAGCTGCATCTACTTCATTTTCTAATAATTTTTGGTAGCGGTTAGAATTTAAAGATCCGTTATAGCAAAATGGACCTATTATTGGCATTTCGAATATCGCACGTTGTAAAGTCTAGGATTTTCTATCGCCCAATAGTGAGCATTTCTTCTGTTGAAAATTGCAAAAGTCTCTAAAAAATTAAATGCAACAATATGACTTTTTTTCATAAAAATGAGATGAAATCATCCCTAAATAGGTTAGTGAAAACCGCATCTCAATATCTTATTCATGCCCTAAAATATTCAGTTATTATAAAATTTGAAAAAGTCGTTATTACACCGGTATTTATTCTTATTTATGTGTCTATTTTCAAGATTCAATGAAAAATTTCATCATTTTATAATTTTTAAATAATAAAGTTTTCATAATTTCAAAAATTAAATGTAATAATATGATAATATTTATTTTTGAAAGGTATTAGTCCAAATTTGCGGAATTATTTTTATCAATTTTATTTATGGCCCTAAAAAGGACCGATTGTGATATAAGTCCTACTTAAGTAGGCATTAAATAGGCATCAATGCCTACTTAAATGTTCGAATTGTCGTCTCCCATCGACCTCGATGCATAGTTGGAGCCGCTCATGTGTGGACATTACAGCAGCATCAACTTCTGCTCTTGACAGACTACGAATGGCCTCTCGAATTCGTACTCGTCTCTCGTTGTTGGTGGAGTTTCGTAAACAGTATCTTTTAACCGATCTCATAGATAAAAGTCCAAACAGGTTAAGTCTAGGAATCGGGGTGGGCAAGTAAATAGACTTCCTCGTCCAATCCACCTCTGGAGATATATTAAATTTAAGCGTTCTCGCACATTTATTGAAAAATGTGCTAGGCAACCATCTAGTTGTAAAAACATATTTTGCCGTAATTGCAAGGGTACATTTAATAAAATAGGCAATTGGTTTACCAGAAAATCAAAAAACACGGCACCATTTAGTGGTTCATCAAAGAAATAGGGATCTATAATATAATAAGATGCACACTCCAACAACCTTGATGTTGGACCTAGTTCAACAAGTGAGGATTGGTGTCACATCAATAATGCATATTATGCAAATTAACGTTTCCATCACTTTTAAATGTCATGCCCAACATCCAATGACAATAATATATCCGTCGGTCAAAGTCTTCATCATGTAAGGCTTGATGTAAAACCATATGATACGGGTGCATTCTATAAATTTGAAATTACAAACACATTGTGAAACATGTAAAGTAGTATTTTCAGTGACATAAGAACTTACCTGTGATCCTTTAAAATGTTTTGAAGTAGTTCGTGACATATCCAACGGGAGAGACATTGCTCTCGTACTAACGTGGGGATTGAATGATACGTATACTAAGATACTAACAATGTCTTCCATTCTTCTAGCCGAGTCTCTTCGCAACTTTGGTCGAAAGCTTCCAGTATTACGCAAATTTTGCACTAAACGCGGAAAAATTCTCGCATCGCGTAGACGCCGATCTATATATCGAGCTGAGTATACTCTCTTAGCCAATGTCGCATTTTGAAGACATTAAAAATATATAGCAATCATACCAACAGCTTCATGATTTGTAGGTAGTTTTAAGGACTTACTTGTGCAATAAGCATATATTACACGGTCTGTCAAGTTTTAATATTTGTTTACAATTTGACTTTAGGTATTTGTTTTTTCTCAATGGCCTACTCCTAATATCCTGCGTATTCTGCACTTGCATATTCTATGCATTGATTATTATGCCCCTACATGTTTTTTTTTTAATTTTTGAAATTATGAAAACTTTTATTATTTAAAAATTATAAAATGATGAAATTTTTCATTGAATCTTGAAAATGTTATACCTAAATTTTCTTTCTTCGATATTTTAGGGTAGGAATAAGATATCGAGATGTAGTTTTCACTAACCTATTTAGGGATGATTTCATCTTATTTTTATGAAAAAAGTCATATTGTTGCATTTAAATTTATTTAGAGAATTTTGCCATTTTCTGATATTATACATTGAATAACTAATACGTAAGTATTAGTTATTCAATGTATTATATCAAAAAGCGCGCTCTAGCGGCATCACTAAAAATTAGACATATTACAGGTAAGATGGATTTGATGGAGCAATGAATGCCCTTTCCAACGATTATTAAAATCAGTTGTCGTTTAGGAGTTACAGCTGTTTATTTAAGAAATCACTTAATCACCCCCCACCACTTTATTTTAATAGATACGTCAAACAAAAATAACTCGAATAAAGCTGAGCTTTAAGAAGCATATAATTTTTGGTACATTTACTAGGTGGATTTCAGTAAAAGATCACTTTAAAAGTTTAGGATCGCGGCTACGCCCCCTGGCGGTCATCCTGCAAATTTGAAAATATTTTCCACGGTCTTTTTTTGGCCACTTTCGTAATAAATTTTTTTACCGCAACTCTCTCTACGACGTGAAACAGCACTTTGCATTCTTATCTTCCCACCCGGTGCAGGCTTTTAAATGTACCGTGTTCTCTTAAATTGACTGACAAGTTCCTAAATGCGGTTTTATGAGGCTGCTGTCTATCTGGACATTTGTTTAAATACATGCGTTCCGCTTCTTTGCAATTTCGTTTACATATGATGTAACACTATAACATATATTTTTTCTACATTTGAAAATTTTGATAACTACCATAAATGTCAACCGGGGTAACTTTGGCCCAATTTTTGCGTTTTTTTTTCACAAATTGCGTTCAGTTACACAGATATACCAAACTTGCAACCAATTGTTTGTTGTTATCGAACTCTGCTAACTTCAGAGAAAACATGGACTGAAAATTAAAGCACATAACATTTTAACTTTTTTTTAATGATTTTTTCAAAATTTGGGCCAATTTTACCCTTAATTGGGGTAACATTGTCCCAAATGTAAAAATGTCATACAAATCAAGCCTAATATTATTTTGGGACAGTGTTACCTCATTCATAATGATGGTATGTTAAGACAACATATGTACAATAAGTTTAGGGAAGAAATAATCAAAACTAAACATTTTACACGAGTAATAAACATGTAATTTTGAATATTTTCTAATGGAACATTTTCCCTTTGTGAAAAATTAACAGAAGTATTAAGTAAATATAGAAGGTAAGAAAAATCAATTAGGTAGAAAATACATCAAGTTCAGGAACAATGAATTGATTGCGTTTGGACTCCATTTTTGGTGGTTTGATTTTATAACACACATCTTCCCAGTCGTAAGAAAAAGTGTCCTTCTTTTCGGGCCAACGCCAGAACTTGAGCTTTTTCTCCATACACTCGACTGTAGGCCCACTGCTAGAGAGACTTAGGATCCTTCCAGGGTACATCTGTCCATTGTAATTGACAACTACAAAATTGTCAACGGCACACTCGGGCGCGGACGGGCCGACAGAGCTGCAGGATTGAGAGTGCGGACCGTAGGATCTGGAATGACCTCTTCAAGGTCTGAAAAGGTTTCACTAAGTCCGTCTGACTCGAGAAGAACTTCCACATCATTTTCGTCCTCTGATGAGCTAAAGCAGGACTTCTTTTTACTTTGTTTTTTTGACTTCATTTCCTTTTTCTTGTTTTGTGTTCGACTATTTTGACTTTGAGATGGTATTTTTTGAGCTTGTATACCACTTGATGATGGTTGTTCTTGGTCTATGTCGCTTACGGTTATGCTTTTTCCAGCAGGAACTTGTATCTTCTTTTTTTTCCTTTTCGGCTCACCGGTTTGCAAATAATCTGCACGTTTCTTTTCAAGTTGTTCTAAAAACGAATCTCCGATAGAGTCGTGATCCACATTTTGCTTTTCGGGTAGTCTGTCGAGTAGTTTCTGTTTGTTTAGCGGTGATATACCGCATTTTTCAAACCCACCAATCAAGTTGCTTCCCTTGTTTTCATCTAGTTTATTCATGAGTTCTTTCAGCAGTGTTGGGAATACATCCTTAGGAATGGGAGCATCTTTGCTTCCAGAAGCAGTTTCCTTCCATTTCCTTAGTATTTCACGCCACACTCTTTTGGTTGGCCCAAAGAACGCCACATCTAACGGCTGCGTCAGATGTGTGCTGTTTGGAGGAAGACAAACGAACTTTACATTGTGAGTTTCACACAGATCCAAAACGTGCTTACTTATGTGTGAGGACAGATTGTCTCCAATCAGGACAATTGGCCCAGTAAGTTTTCTAACATGATGTAGAAAGTGGGATTCAAACCAATCCTTGAAACATATGGAATCGAACCAGCCGTTTTTCGACCGGTTGTAGCGGGCGCCATTAGGACCGTTTTCAGTCCAAGTGGACCAAATATTTTCGGCCCTGTATACAACATAGGGTGGCATAATATCCCCACTAGCACTCCCACAAAGCATTAAAGAAGTTGAGGCCTTGCTAGAGTTGCATATATTTTCAACATATTTTGTGCCCCTTTTACAGATTACTATTCTGTTGCCACGGTCGTCTGACAGGTTCGTTTCGTCATAGTTCCATATATGTGTTGGTGGAATGTTCTGTAAAACTTCCTTTAAATTTCCAATGTAATCTTCAATGATTTCTGCGTTTACTTCTGCTCTTACCTTTTTTATGTTTTTGCTCATTCGACATGACAATCGTTGATTTCTTTTTAAAAAGGATTTTGTCCATTCATAACCTGGTAAGTTTTGTTTGAACTGGGGCATAACTATGCCTGTTTTATCTAGATAGCCTTTCACAGCAAATCGAAAATCTAATTCAACTAAAGGGAAACCATAGTCACAGAGTTTTATTAAGTGGTCTCCAAAGGACTGTTCTTCCTCGTCTGTGAATACCCTGGGATGTCCAGTTTTATTGGGGTGTAAACCCTTCAGTTTATTTTTTATAGTTGATCTCGGAATACCATACGTTTGTGAGGCTTCTCGTTGAGTCATCTCTTTTGATTTGATCTTGTCGAGGCACTCTTGAAGTTTTTCAGGTGTGTAGTTGGCGTAGGCTCTGCCTCCAAGTCGTCTTTTGGGTGTTCTCACCATTGTAATCTGAAAATAACGGGGGGTATAAGTATTTTTTTTTTGTAATTATAACGGTAACTTATCGGCTTATCGCTTAAAATCAACAGCCAGTAAGTATTTACACCTTTATAAACCATAAACATTATTATTTTCTGTGAAAAAAGATGAAAAAGTATGTTGGGGCAAGATTGGCCCAACCTCCATGTTGGGTCAATCTTGCCCCAAAACTTGGGCCAAAGTTGTCCTAACCGAGAAAATTGAATATTATAAATAAACAAGTTGAATTACGGACAAGACACATATCAAATACTTTTAACAAGTGACAAATGAAAGCTGTTGTGCACTTACCAGTCGAAAATCATGCGCAGTTTAGGCTGTAGCAACAAAAGTTGGAAGACATTAAAACATCAGCAACAGGTTACCATGCAGATGGAGCAGCACTGTAGCGGTGGCAAACTAAGGAACTACATCAATAATGGCATTGGAGTCTAGGCAGTGCAGTGGTTCAACTTTTTTTCTTTTTATTACAGATCTTACTCTTGGGCTTGCAATACTACAGGATGGTTGTATGTCTAAATCCTCAGACGGTTCACTATTCTCATACCTTACATTTTCATTTTGCTCATGGCTGCTGCCTGTATCATTCATCAAGTTTTCATCCATTTCATTGTCACTCTGTGTAATGATCTCCCTGTCGTCATTTACGTCTGATGGTTCCTAATCATCGGAGCTGCCACTCGAGAAAGGCTCGTCTCAATCACTGTCAGGTTGACGTTCCTGTTTAGCAAATATATCTTCTGCTTCTTGCTCAAGTTCTTTTTGAGTCATATGTCGCCTACTCATCTGTAAGTAAATGTGACTATTGGGACACATAAAACCCAGAATACATGCCTAATGGGATAATTATGTCCCCTATAAAAAGAAACAATGAAAAACTATGTTTTCCATCAAGGTAATCTAATTTCATTTAAAAGTCATGCAATATAAAGGGTTACCTTTACAAAAGAGTCCTCACAATGCAAAATTTCACAATAATTTTCAAAACACAACGCACAAACGAACTATAAACATAAAAGCACATGTCGAAAATGCTAACAAATTTGTGTGTTATGGTCACAGCGCACAACAATTAGGCATACTGAATTAAGCGGACGGATAGCAAGGTTTTACGTTAAATTAGGTACTGAGATACATGCGCCGGAACATATGTGTCCCGACAGCCTCGAAAGGGTTAAATAGGTAGATAACTTTAATGTTAATTTTACAAGCATTTAGTTTTTTATGTTAAGTTGCATAATTAACAATATTTTATTTTAGTACTTTTTCTTATTGTATAATAGATATTTATGTATTAAGGGCATAATCAGAAGATTATGGCTCGAGGGAATGTTAAAAGCCCGACGCGAAGCGAGGGCTTTATATTCCTGAGAGCCATAATCTACAATTATGCCCGTGGTAATTAATGTTTTATTTTATTTTGCACCATGAAACTGGAACAAAATATTAAAAAGATTCAGTATTTTCGGCAAGTTTTAAATGCAAATGCAGTGAAATAAAGTCGACAGTAGGCTAATTTGTTGTTACTAAGATACTGTGATATTGCTAAGGTACTGTTTGTTTGTAAATAATTTGCATTCTAAAATGGAAGGTGAAAACGGAAAAACTTATTCACAAGAAATTTTAGATGAATTGGAGGCCGCCCAGGAAAAAATAATTCCAAGTAAATCGAAATATTTATACATAAAAGTTTTGCGCGTGGCGGAGCACAAAAAATGTGTTCACAAAATGTGATGAAAAAGTTGTGATGGCATACTTGTCTCAAATGGTAAGGGATTGTATATACAGGGTGGTCCTTTTAAAGTGTTACAAAGCGATATTGAGAAAATGGCTGAATGAAAATAAATGAAATATCTAGGGATACAATGGGTCGTTGCGGGACATTATGTTTTAACCCTTTCCAGTTTTTAGGGGTGGGGGGTAACTTTTAAATGTTAAATGGAAAGGTGCAGTTTTCTTTCCAGATTCGTAATCTCCAGAAAAAACTACGTTATAGTCAATGAATAATTTAATGCCAATGTCAATGTCACTACGCTAAATTTAACAAAATTAAAAATAAAATCAACTAAAGAAAAAACTGATATTAGGTACATTATTTTATTATAATACATAGATTATTGGGCTCAAGAAAATCCACACTGGATGCGAACAGTTGGTAATCAATACCCTTGGTCGATAAATACCTGGTGTGGGATATTTGGCGATGTTGTTATTGGACCTCATTTTTTCGATGGTAATCTTAATGGACAGCGATTTCCTTCGAAATGACTTGCAAAGATTGATGCCAAATATTCCAGAGCAACAACGTGAAGCAATTTGGTTCCAGCAAGACGGCGCACCACCACATTTCTGTCGAGAAGCACGTGCTATATTGAATGACACTTACCCTAACAGATGGATTGGACGTTGATGACCAGTAAATTGGCCTGAAAGATCGCCAGACTTAACCCCTCTTGATTTTTTCTTGTGGGGTTTCGTCAAAGAAAAAGTCATGGTGACTGCTCCAACTACAGCCGAAGACATGAGAGAAAGGATTACGCCTGCAGTTCGTGAAATCACCCCAGATATGTTATTCAGAGTGCGGAATTCTTTTCGAAAGAGGGTTGATAAATGTTTAGAACAAAATGGTCGTCATTTTGAACACCTATTATAATAAAATAATGTACCTAATATCAGTTTTTTCTTTAGTTGATTTTATTTTTAATTTTGTTAAATTTAGCGTAGTAACATTGACATTGGCATTAAATTATTCATTGATTATAACGTAGTTTTTTCTGGAGATTACGAATCTGGAAAGAAAACTGCACATTTCCATTTAACATTTAAAAGTTACCCCCCACCCCTAAAAAGTGGAAAGGGTTAAAACATTACTTACTCTGTCAAAAAGTGTCCACCAACGACCCATTGTATCCCTAGATATTTCATTTATTTTCATTTACCCATTTTCTCAATATCGCTTTGTAACACTTTAAAAGGACCACCCTGTATACATTAGTCAATTATCTCTATTCAATAAATATCTATTTTTGCAGTCAAAGATCTATAAGCCGTCGTCACTGTGGTGTTTATATTTTAAATTGAAAAAGATGTTCAAGTTGAAGGAAGTCGTTGATATATCTCGTTTTTCCATGCTCACAGAATTCATGAAGAATAATTCTGTAGGTGATCAAGCTAAAAAGTCCTATGTATTGCAACGGCATCAAATTGAAGAATTCATGTTGAAGGCGCCTGATCATACGTACTTGTTAGTTAAGGTATAACGATTTTAGTTTTGTTTTCCAATTCTCATTATAAAAATTATTGTGTTTTATAGGTTGTCACAGTCTTTGGTATTTTTGGAGCATGTCGTCGCGAAGAACTGCACGATTTGGCTGTACAGGACGTAACAACTGAGGGATCAGTGCTATTAGTGAAGATCAAAAAAACCAAAACTTATACTTCGAAGCAATTTACAATTGTACCAAGCGACGGATTGGTTGATTACGTCTCTTTGTACCGAAAATATGCAGCATTATGACCGGAACATACTAAAATTGACAGCTTGTTTTTGTCGTATCATAATGGCAAATGTAGTGCTAAGACTGTTGGGAAAAACACCTTAGGCGAAATGCCGAGGATGATAGCAGAGTTCCTAATCTACCGGATGCCCATAAGTACAAATGTTCGATTGAAAAACTGACTATGCCATGCTAAAGCCATGAAGAAGTGTTTGTATTTTTGCTATAGCATTTATAATAACGCCAGAAAAAAATTAAATAGAAATTTCAAAAATTCAATTTTTTTCAAATATCTCAAAAACAAAAAATCACACCATTGATTTTTTTTGTTATTTTATTGGTCTCCTAATTACCCAACTTTTTTTCCCATTTAATCAGAGTTGTATCTATTACCATTTCCGAGATCCCCATAGTGAGAATCCTTATCTGGGATACAGTGTATAAGCGAGAATAGCAGTGATCAATTTGTTTGCTGTTTAAAAATATATTATTTTGAATTTATTTTTGCCCTCTGACGTAAAAACTGTAAATTAAATAGTCGATGTGTTTTTTTGTAAAATATGCGATAGGTGGCATTTCGCACAATGTTACAAAATCAAAATGTCATTTTTTAAAACGTTAGACTTTGTTTAAAATGTTAACCTATTAATTTTGTTCCTGCAATTTTATAGCTATATTGTTTTTAATGTGATACTTATTTTTATATTTAATATTGGCTTTATAACCGGAGGTGCTTGGAATTGAATTGAAAATTGACGTTGACGGTTTGAAATGTCGATAAATGTTAATGTTCATGGAAGTCCAGTTTCAATAAGACGTGGAAAGATGGTAACTTCAGATTTAAATCCAAATTCCAAGGAATTTCAAAAACGTAGACGTATTCGTTTGGAACAGGTGAGATTATAAACTACCTTTATCATTTATCAGTTTTGAAAGTAGTTCCTTTTAGGTTAGACAACAGTCAAAAAATATTGCCGAAAATGTTCGTAATAAAGTTCGCAAAGAAAAAAATAAACAATTATCGGAAGTTGAACAACTAGGTGAAAAAGAATTAAAAAAATGGCAGGCACGTAAACTTTTAGCATTGGAAAATCAGTACCAGCATTGCCTTAAAGATATAGGTTTAGGTCATGCGCAAGCAAATTTAGAAGATGAATCTGGTGATGCGTGGTTGGTGGAGAAAGACAGTCAGGATAAAGTAGCTAATGAACGAGGTGCTGAAGCATTACAAAAGTTAAAAGAGAAAATTGATAAGGAAAAGGAAACTAAGCTGGATAATATGGAGAAACGTAAATATAATCAAGCTGTTGAAAATGCAAGGTCCATGATGGTTGTCAGTTTACAAAAGGCACATAATAAAAGTCCATTTAAAAAAAAGAAGAAGAAAATTGTTTCTACTATAGATTTGCCAGACAGTGAGTCGGAACATGAGCCTGAAGTACCTGTAAATACAGTTCGGGTCAGTGGATCAGCGAATAGTGTTTTGATTAATGAGATTACATCTCGAAGTAATGATAAAGGAATACAAACGTCTTTACAGGAACCATTACCACAACAAATAATGTAAGTGAGTCCTTTTAGGTAGTATTGGACCATTATCTTGTGAAAATTAAAAACCGATTATAAGTTTTCATATTACTCATATAAAATATTTTATCTCAATTAGATGCTTGGCAAGAATTTAATATTTTGTGGAAAGGCTTACATGAATTGATGTATTTTACCAGCTCTCAATTTTCATTTTTACAAAAAAAAATAATGCGAATGGAAACGTTTTTGGTTAGTCATTTTCTGATTTTATTTAACACCAAATGTGTTTTGACCTGTCATCAGTGGTCAGCTATGAACTTAGCAATTAGTTAATCCTGTATTATTCATTTTACATAAATGAAATGTGGAAGTAATGAGTAACTTAAATATTATTGATCATCATACTTTTGACAATTTAAACCTTTATTATCATTCAGTGGCGACTTATTCTTTAGGTCATTCGGTCAATGACCTCCCAATAACTTTGGCAAGCAAATAGAAAAATTTAGTATAAATATTGTAACAAATATTTAAATCTACACGCAATTATCTCAAATAATATAATATTGTATTTTAAAATCCTCTGTCGTCCTGTCTGAATTAGCGCCGCTACTGCGTCTGATTTCTGATTTGTTTAGGCTAGAGATCTTTGGGCTGGCTACTCGAAATGTCCTCACAGCGGTAAATTCATCTGAGTTTTAAGCGAACTTCTACGACCACCTACAATGATAAGATAGTGGCAGTTTTCCATACCATGTTCGGTCAACAGCCCAATTCACCGATTCTGTATCGTATTATTTCATAAAATAAATGTGTTGATTGCGTTTTAGTTATACACACAGTTTTATGTTGCAGCTCTACGAGTGTAGGTGGGTTTTAATTAAAGTAAACATCCAATTTTATTTTTAATAGTTTCTATTGTGTTACAACATAAAATTAAGGAACTGAAAATTTCTAACGAATTATGACAAATGTTGGGAGTTGAAAACAGGTGGTCGTCCTTTACCAGACTTCAAATTAGACAAACTAGCAAAGACAAAAACAAAGAAATTCATCGTAATTTCTGTAAATCCATGTATGATTTATCCGAATGGATTTGCGGATGTGAAGTAACAAATGCATTTTACTGTTTTGTATGTCTACTTTTTTCATGGTGTAACACCGGTGTTAAAGATTTAAAACATTTAAAAGAAAAAATTAAAAAACATTCATTGTCTGCAGCTCACATGAAAAGTTCTGTTGACAATGCTACAATCGGTAGTGTTGATATTCGATCACAGTTACACAGTGCGTATAGATTTTCTGTACGAGAATTTAATGAAAATGTATAAAAAAATCGATATATTTTAAATAAAATTATAGACTGTGTAAAATTTTGTGGTGCATTTGAGTTAGCTTTACGTGGGCATGACGAGACAGAATTTTCTGATAATCCCGGTGTATTCCGTGGTCTTATAGACTTTGTTTCGGAATTAGATCCAATATTTAAAGAATATTTAGAGAAGGCTACAGTTTTTAAGGGTACATCTAAAACAGTGCAAAATGATTTACTTGATTCCATGTTAGCCGTGGCTCAGGAACAAATTCAATCTGAAATTCAGTCCACTGATTATAATCCCGTGCGATGAAACTACAGATAGGTCTAATAAGACTCAAATGGTTTTTGTAATACAATATGTTTTGTCGGGTATCGTTAGTTAAACGTTTTTGAAATTTGTAAATCCTCCAGGCACTACAGCTGAACACTTAACCAATGTAATTCTTTAAGAACTGAAAACTTTAGGAATGAGTAAAACACCCGAAAAGTTAATTGCGCAAAGTTATGATGGAGCTTCTACTATGAGTGGGAGATTAGGAGATGTGCAAATCCCTTTGTTAATTTTATACACTGCTATGCTTATCAATTAAATCAAATATTACAAAAGGCGGCAAGTCAAGATAAAGATATAAAAAATTTTTTCGCGAATTACACGGATTTTCTTCTTTTTTTTAGCCGATCTCCGAAACGCACATCCGTTCTTGATGAATTCGTCAAAGTCCGTTTACTCAGGGCTGCACCAACACGATGGTATTTTAACATACATTGTGTGAAAACAGTATTTATGTATCAAACGGATATTCTAGCCTGTCTACAGAAAATAATAGATACTGAAGAAGATTCTACTACAATTAACCAGGCATTTGGTTTAAAAACGTTTTTGCAAAATGATGCTTTTTTATTCTGGTTAAACTTTTCCATCTTATTATGCCTCACTGTGAAATTCCATTTAATCAACTTCAAAAACGCGGTATTGATGCTATATCGGTAAAAAATAATATCGATTCATTCAAAAAGTCAATTCAAAAGGTTCGCGATGAAACTCTAAAATGGCTACTGAAATTCTTTTAACTTCTACTTCTAGAGCTAAAAGATTTACAAAAAATGAAGATTCGAAAAGTCGAATCGCCTTGGAAGTATGTGATATAATATCTGAAATTAACGACCGTTTTAGCTTTAGTGAACATTTAATAAAGGCACAACTATTTTATAGTGATGAGTTTGAACAATACAAAAATAAGTTTCGAACCATATTTTAAAATTGGTTACAAAAGATTTTCTGTATATAAACAATGTAAAATTAAAAATTGAACTACAAGTTATTTTTGATCGGGATGGTTTTCGTGGCTGCTCTGGGGCTGTACCAATGCTTCAACGATTTATTAATAATAATCTTGTGTACATTGCCGATGACAACTGTAGAAAGTGAGCGATGCTTTTCTACTTAAAAAGAATAAAGACGTTTTTACGCAATACAAGGGGATTATCTGCATTAGCCATGCTGAGTATAGAGAAATCATTTATAAACAATATAGATAATTTCAATGGTCGCGTAATTGATCATTTTGCAAATGCCAAAGAACGGAGAATTGATTTAAAGTTTAAGTCTGTTTAAAAAGGTAAATAAAGTTGTAGATATGCCCTCTTTTAATTATTTGACCTCCCTGTAGGATGCACCAGGAGCCGCCACTGTTATCATTAAGTCCATTCTTCTTCAGTGGAGGCTCGCTGTAAGGTGCAAAGGAGCCATGGGACTATGTCAACCAATTTGGAATTTCATATTTATTTAATGTATGATTTAAGATTAATTTAAAATTTTAACACAAAATAGCCTAATTGATTTCATTATTTTATTAAAAATTCAGTTATACGCAAAATGAAATTTACAACTACTCTAATGGAGCTAAATTAAATTTGGCACGCATTCACTTACGGCTGCCGTGAGAGTAGAAGACCTGCTGGGAAGGTGGAGTACGATTGAAACTATAACATGCCACTGGTGCCAGCATTCTGCCCTCAAAGTTGTAATGCTTTTATTCGCAATGTTTATAAATGTTTGCTCTCCTCGTGTCACGATAATTCTATTAAATTGCAGTATTTTTGTGTAAAAAGAATTAATTGAAATGTAAAATGAATAAAATAAACAATCTGTTTGTCTGATTCTTCTACTTTTAATGATAGTACATTGAATCTAACCGAAATAATTGTTATAAATGTTTTCCATTTGTTCTAGACTAGGGTGAATTACATAGTACTAAGCACATTATTACAAATTCACAAACGAAAACTAACTAAATTACAAGAAGGTATTTTAAGATTTTTAGTTTCGCAATGGAGTTTTTACCATATCAATTTCGCAAATAAACAAACAAATGTTTCACACAATGAACTAATTGTCAAGTGGTAAATGCAAATATATAAAAACTGTTTAGATAAGAATTTACAAGATTATAATTTCAATTCTTTATGATTTAAGCAACATCTAAAACGATACAAAATAAACTTCTACAAAGTATTCTGGATGTTATTTTATTTTTAGCATTGCAGACCGAGCTAGTTGGATCTGTGGTAACACAATCTGCTTGATTTGGCCTTTGATCCCCATTTCGTATGACGTTTTTTCTCAGGGGGTTTTCCTCAAACACAGATAGCAGCATGATCACTGTGTATATGCACATCATGTACGGCTATTTAGGCGAATGCTGGGGTAGTATCTTCCCCCTCAGAGCCGTAGCCATTCCTTCCGAACCTATTCTGACCCCACCCATCCTTAATCCCACTATGTATATACAGAGTGTACCGGAAAGGTCTTTACAATGCTCTTCCACATAGAGTACATGAAAAATCTGGTGGAGCCCCATCGCATTAACCACATATCTCTCCGAACTTGTAGAGGTAAATCCTCCAATAAACCTGGCAGTGTATTTTGAAAATGTTGCAAGTAAATTTTGCCAGTTAATCTTTGCAGTAAAATGATAGGACCAATGGTACTTTTAGACACTCTTATTTCTCTACTTAATCGTCTTGTACTTAGTTCTGGATCTTCTCCAATACATTTTAAAATTAGCTTCTTCAATTTCATGAATTCCTACAGAACGCGGCCTAATAATAATTTTTTTTTAATTTTTGTTTACCTTCCATAATCAGCGGTTTCAGGAGCTAAGCGACCGGTTTCTCGAAGATGTTTCTCCACTGCAGGAAACATTGGATGACTTGGTGTATGACGATTTGGCAACATTTCAGAGTAAACTTTGACATACTCTCGACTATTTCCTTGACAATATCCAACAACCAATAACATATCGGTATATTCTCCATTGGTATATTGCCTGGCCATGATGAAAATTTATATAGAAAATTTAAGTTTTTTAAATTATTAATTATTTGGTACTAAAAGATACTTTAATGTGAAAGTTTTATTTAGTTGAAAGTATGGCAATATTCCAATATGTTATTGGTTTTTGGATATTATCAAGGAAATACTGAGAGTGTGCCAGAGTTCACAATATGTTAACAAAGGGCTGGCGGGCGGGTGGGTGGGGGTGCGTGTGCATGTGGGTGTGCGCGTGTGCGTGGGTGTGCGCGTGTGCGTGTGTGCGTGTGTGTGTGTGTGTGGCTGAAAGAGCGTGGAAAGCTCGAGCAGCTCGCCTCTACTTTGAGAAGGGAATGAAACACATGCTTTCCTTTCTTTTTTTACTATTGCAGATGAACTAGTATAATATGATAAATACATTTTATGGGTAGTTCACCCACAAAGCACCAGTCTACTCTATCGTTGACACCCGGTACAATTCTATTCTAACTTTTCGCTTAAAAAGATATATGTGTCCGAATCGGGTAGAGTATTTATCCACATCTGCCCAAATTGTAATATATGTGTATATACAAATATTGATATAATTGTCGTATGATGACGTCCAATTACCTGTTCTGTTCGGCTAATCCCGATTAAGAATATATAACAATCCATTGGAAACACTACTGGTGAGAATCTCATTGCAAAGGTCTGGTCGAGCTGGCCATAAGGAGCTCCCGGAAGCAAGAAGATAACAGCGGATAGGTATGCGCGTCTGGTATTACTAACGGATAAATAACCACCTTATTGGTAAAAGTAAATAATATTATCACCTCGATTTATTACCGCCGCTGTATGGGTTTCCCTAGTTTAGAATGTAGTTTTAAGAATACCCAACTTCACCTTTAGGTTAACAGTGCCTATAGTCGCCCGTTATTCGACATCTTTCTGATGGCTTATTTATAAATAAAACTTACATACGCTTTGCTGTTCTTGTAATGTTGAAATTGTTACATACATATATTGATAAGTAAATGCTCGATCCCGTTGTCCTTTAGTAACGCATGCTGTTTATATATCTGCTTTCGTCGTGTAATGCCAGTTTTCGTTGTTCGAAGCCTGCTTTTGTAGTTTGATCTACATTCTTTTATTTGTATGTGGAAGACAAATGAAAATTACCTTATTTCAATATATGACATTTCGTTTATTTGTACGTTGAAAACAAATGAATATTATTTTACCTTACCGTATGTTTATGGTATTGATGGAAATGAACTTCTCAACCTGCAGTTCGTTTGAAAATAAAGTTAATACCTTATATTTATTTTGAGTACAAGAAATGTAAGTACGTATCCTTTTAATGCAAAATACGTTTAAGAAAATAACAAATCGGTATAGTGTTGTTTTGATACAGTTATAATGAAAAAAGAAACAGCTTCTGTTTCTAAGATAAAAACCTAGTATCTGTAATATTTGTTGACATGGGTCAAGTATAAGTTTTATTATTAAATACAGTGTTGATCACATTACATTTTGAATTTTAAGTAAAGATATATGTTTGTATAGTTGTGTTGATTTAGAAATTATTTAAAATCGTAAAGCTTTACGAGAAAAACCGTTTTAGTTGTTTTATGCTTAAATTAATCAGACAATTTGTTTTCTTAAATATACAAATAAATACAGCTGTTTAGTCTTATTCAAATTACATGTTGTATTAATGTACAACTTTCTCAATTTTTGTTGTATTTTAATTATTAAACCTATAAAATTGAGTGGCAACAAGAATAAACAAATTAATGCTTTACTGATTATGTCTATGGACATATCTCTCCCTCCCTCACACCTGTGAAAAGAGGGCTCAACCTACAGTTAGTTTCGTAAGTATTGTACCTTGCTGAGCTAGACCGTGGCGCAACTTACCTTTTAAGTATCCCAATCAACACACCTAATTTTTTATTTGTTATAAATTATAAAATCGTGCCACGCTATATTAAAACAATAACTAGACCTTTTATGTTACCTACGCGAAAGGACTAAGATTCTCCGCAAAATTTAGAAATTCCAATGATATTTCATCTGCAATTGTAAAATTTCCATTATACTACGAATCTAATTTTTATGAAAGAAATATTATTTAACAAACGTACGAATTAGTCGCTTCAAATTGTACGTGCTACCGATTTACATTTTAATTTACAAATACGGTAATGTATTGGCGTGCCAATATTTTACAATTTTACATTCCAATAAATTCTTTAAAGATTCAAATATTTACCCTACGTTGAAATACCATCGTTAAGTATACTGTACGATATGTTTAAATCGCCAGGGGCGTAATATGAGTTGTGTTGTGTAAGGTATACCTACATGATTTTTCTATGTGTGCAAATTACTTCTAATCCTCCGATATATCATAAGGTTGCCCAATCTATCTATTAATATAAAGTTTTGTTGAAAATTTCCACTTAGTTAATTTAATTAATGTAATTTCTGACCTTTAGTCGTAAATCTTAATTTACATTCGAATTATTTATGAACTGAGTTAATAATATACAACTGGAATGCTAAACGCTTCCGCACTTAAGGAACAATGACAATTTCGTTAAATTATACCTTCAAAATAAAATAATTGAGGCATTGCAAAATTTTTATTACTTTCTTTTAAATTAACTGTCTAAGCAGGGTTGTCCAACCTTTTCGATGGCCGGGGCCACATTTTAGTAGTAGAAACTGTTTGGGGCCGCAGTTCAAATACTGTACTTACAATCAAACAAAATCATGGATAATAAAGCACACTAAATTTGAGTACTTTTTATTGAGCTATAAATAATTATTATTTATACATATCAATAAGAACATATGTATAAAACAACTAGTGTGATACTTGGCCTTGGATCTGCATCGACAATGTCTCGATATCTGGTGCAATGGATGTAGTAGAAATTCTCAATGTGTTCTCCAGATGTTCATCAGATATTCTATTTCGAGTCTTACTTTTGGCGTGGTTCATTCTTGAAAAGAGTTGTTCACATATGTAAGCTGCCAAAAAGGGATGCCATGAAGAGAGCGTGATTATGTGACGTGGGAAATGTGTCTCTTGGTAGATAAGATTTATAAAATTCAATCTACGTTACGTGGTCAAATTTGTCCTTTAGTTGCATATCAGATTGCAACTCGATGCATTCCATTTGAAAATTCGGTGGCAATGTATCTATTTCTACCGAAAATGGAGTTGCAAAAATACTAAAATAATGTTTATTCCCTCGAAAATCCTGAAATCGTTGTGCAAAGTCCCGTATCAAATCGAGGAGTAAAACTCCGTATTTCTGCCCACTCAAAGGATTATGTTCGGCCAAGGTATGGAAGTGCGAAAAATTGTTTCCATTTATTTGTTCCTGCCATAACTTCAATTTCATTTGGAACGCGTTTATAGTTTGAAACAATGCACTGATGAGTTGATCTTTGCCTTGGAGACGGGTGTTTAATTCATTCATGTGCGCTGTTATATCAACTAAAAACGCTAAATCAGCCAGCCAGTTTATGTCGTCAAGTTCTGGAACACGTTTTTCTTTCGATTTCATAAACGTCTGGATTTCACTTCGTAAATCATGAAATCGTTTTAACATTTGTCCCCGACTGAGCCATCTAACTTCGGCAAAGTAGACGATGTCACCATAATCAGCGTCACACCATTTGAGAAAGTCTTGAAATTGGCGATGATGCAAACCCTTTGATCTTATAAAATTCACAATCTTGACGACAGTATGCATAACATGGTCCATTCTAAAAGCTTATGCGCATAAATTTTTCTGATGCATGATGCAATGATACTTCATCAAACAAGTGTTTTTCATAGCAACAGCATCATTCTCTAACAATTTTACAAGTCCTTCTCTTTTACCTATCATAGCTGGAGCGCCGTCAGTAACAATGCCGGAAATGTTGGAAAGCGACAAAGAAAATCGGGATAACGTTTGTTTCGTTGCTTCATATAAGTCTCTTGATGTTGTTGTGCCTTTTAACGAAACTAAAGCAGCCATTTCTTCAACGATATTATATTCGTCATTAATGCCTCTGATGAAAATGGCAAACTGTGCCGTGTCACTAGCATCAGTACTTTCGTCCATTGCCAAGGAATAAAATTTAAAACCGGGAACTTTAGTTTTCAGTTGATTTTCAATGTCGTTTCCAAGATCGGTAACTCTTCTGGCGACAGTTTGATGTGACAAACTGACTTTAGAAAATTCCGCTCTCTTATCTGGGCAAATTATTCCTGCCACTGTTTCCATGCATTCTTTGATAAACTCGTCATCAGAAAACGCAATTCAACAGGATACTAAATAACTAGTTTTCACTATCGCTCTCGGATGATTTGAAGCCTTTTGAAGTAGCTTTTGTTGGACTGAGAGACTTTTCTTCAACTCGTTAACTTTGTCTTTGCGACACATATCACGATAGGAATCGAATTTGCCTGCATGTTTTTGAACATAATGTCGTTTTACGTTATATTCTTTAAAAACATTTACAGATTTACGGGATTTCTTTGCAACATTTCCATGGCGTGAATATTGTTTTAAGTCGTCCTCTTCTTCGGACATCGCTCTTTCAGTATCTGAAGTCAGCCTCATGGGAATGGAGTTATACATTCCGAAAAAACAGTACCGTATAGGTCATTCACGTTCCCAACCCTGGTTCAATAAGGCTTGTGCTGATGCAATATCTTTAAAAAATAAATGTTACATTAAATGGAAATCTAATAAATCGGTTGACAGTCATGTAGAATACGTTGGTGCTAGAAATATCTGCAAAAGTGTCATCACTAAAGCTAAAAAGTTGTTCGAACAACGAAAATGCAATGAACTAGCTACATCTCCTTTAGGCAGTCGTAAATTTTAGTCTTTAGCTAAAGCCATTAGTAAAAACTTTCGAACATCTTCATTTCCCCCCCTGACATCTATTGACGGATCGGTAGGTGCTGATTCTGTAGACAAAGCCAACGTTTTTGTGGATTTGTTTGCATCAAACTCGTGTCTCAATGATTCTGGAAAAGATGTACCCCTAGTCAACTCTTCTTCATACGTTATGAAACCAATTCATTTTCGGTACAAGCTCTTGGAATCGATCATCAGTAGGCTTAATCTCAATAAGGCGACTGGCCCAGACGGTATCCTAGCTATTGTCTTAAAGAAATGTTCCCTCGAACTAGTACCAGTCCTTTCTAAGCTCTATACGATCTCTATGTCTTCTGGGGAATTCCCTTAATCATGGAAGTTAGCAAATGTTTAACCTATTCCCAAAAAAGGGGATAAGACCGATCCCTCAAATTACCGACCAATTGCCATCACTTCCATTTTGTCTAAAATCATGGAAAAAGCCATCAATCAGCAACTGCTCACGTTCCTTGAAACTAACAAACTCCTTAGTGACCACCAATATGGGTTTAGGCAAAGTCGTTCAACAGGCGATCTTCTTTCATATGTGACCCAAGTTTGGAACAGTACAGTAGAGCAGTCCGGTGAAACAGTTGTAGTCGCTTTAGATATCTCAAAGGCATTTGACCAAGTTTGGCATAAGTATTTACTTGCCAAACTCACCTCGTTTGGCTTAAATGATACGCTCATCAACTGGGTTTCTAGTTTCCTTGATAAAAGACGAATACGTGTCGTAGTTGATGGCTTTTTTTCAAAAGAAGTTAGCATTGACGCGAGCGTACCACAGGGATCCGTTATAGCGCCTACACTTTTTCTACTGTACATAAATGATCTTATTTCTTCAACGAATAACCCCATCCATTGCTTTGCTGACGATAGCACTCTTCACTGTAGTTCATCTCAGTCTACTCATAGTGATAATCCACCTTCTATGTCAAATCAAGAAATTAAAGCTGAAATGGCAAATTCAATCAACAAAGACATTCAAAGTATTCTCGAATGGGGAAGCAATAATCTAGTTAAATTTATTGCTAACAAAACTCAGTGTTGCCTTATGTCCGCCAAAATAGATCGATCATTTCCTGTTGTAAGTATGAATGGCTCAGTTCTTAAGTTTTCAGACTCTATTACTCTGTTGGGTATGACTGTATCTTTAAATCTCTCATGGGTTGACCATCTTCTGTCAGCTACCAAAACAGCTGCTCGTAAAATAGGCTTTTTGTACAGATCTGAGCAGTACTTTACCTCTCGACAACTCCTTCTGCTGTATAAGGCCCAAATTCGGCCTCGTCTGGAATATAATTCTCACCTTTGGGTTAGTGCTCCCCAATACGCTCTCGATATCGTTGTTCGTATTCAAAAGAGAGCGATTAGGCTTATAAATGACCCGTCCTTAACTTCTCACATGCAGTCCCTTGAGCATAGAAGGATGGTTTCAGTTCTTTCTTTGTATTATCGTTTTCACAACGGCTATTGTGCTGCTGAATTACATTCTTTGATACCATCTCCGGCTATCTTTGCGAGAAACACTCGGTTCACTCATTCACATCATCAGTATGCAGTACAAATCTCCACTTGTCGTACCAAACGGGCGCAATCCACATTTTTCTACACGGCTTATAAACTCTGGAATTATCTCCCTAGTTCCTGTTTTCCTCTCACTTATGATATGAGAAAATTTAAGGTAGCTGTCCGTAGGCATCTATTGGCAATTCATTATCTCTCTATCCATCCTCCTAAGTGTTCCTGAGTGCTTTAGCACGATAGGCCTTATTTAGTCTGTTCAGGTCCACAATCATAAAAAAAAAAAAGATTCACGGCAAATTAAACAAAACGCCGAATTGTTCAGCTCAATGAAAAAGTAATCTTCTGTCCATTTTTCATTAAAAATTCGTTTTTCATCAATCAATTTTCGTTTCTTTTGTACCGAGGTCATCCTACAAAATCGAAAAAAATTGAGACGATAAAAGAAATATAGAAAATGAAATATTTTTTGAGTAGTAGGTACACTGGATACGTAACAAAGATGAAATAATTATTAACATACACTTACGTGTTTTCCAAAATAAACGAAAAACGGGATAATTCATTAAATAAACTAAACAACAATAAATATAGTCAACGCTCGAAGACAATTCAACTGTGCTCCTTTACATTAGAAATTCAACAGGCGTGCAACCGTCTTTGCCAGGCACTATTAAAAGGCTAAAAATACACATTATGCATTCCTCGCAACGCGACGACGTTGGGCTGGTGGGCCACAGTGAGACTTGCCCGCGGGCCGCGTGTTGGACAACCCTGGTCTAATGTATAAAATCTCACAATCAATTTAAATATAAGTGAAAATTTGTATATCTTATTATGAATTAAGTTAGTGCATATAACTAACTTAATATAGGGGCGCTATCTACTTTATTTTCTAATCAATAGAATAAACGAACATTAGGGTAAAATTTGACTACTTAACCTCAAATTAAACCTTATATATGTATATGATTTTAACAAACTTATTCTATAATGTCACAGACATATACATTGAAATCTCATATAAATCATATCGGCCCTGCAATCTAGCTATGTTCATATACATTCAGTAGTCGAGTTCCAACACAATTTATTTATTCTATAAATAATTTTAATGAATTTAAAAAATCTATCAGCATCGAAATTTATGATCTATCAGGTGTTTCCTCCGTATCACGATATGCATTTATATATTTATTTATTCGCAAGCTTTCATACAGATACGAAGGACAGAGTATGTGTCTGAAAGCGAATAAACAAATATATAAATAGTTACACAATTTTTCCCAAATAAAGTGTTACTTAACATGTCAAATGTGGAAAGTTTCAATTCTTATACAACTGGTTTCTTCACAAACCAACTTATCTTCCTTTCAGTAATTAAGGCACGCAACTGTTTTTACACGAACCACTAAACACCTGTTTTCGCTTGCAGGCATAAAAAAAATATTTTAAGTACATGTGAACTTCACTATTTATTTTGTCGTACTGTACCAATTCAACTCGCATTTGGTTATAAGTGTTTAATATTTATCTTATTATTTATTTAAGTTCTGTGCGTAAACATGGATAAAACAAATTTCTGAATTTCCAGTGATAACCAATTAATTATGAACCATATTAACATAATAATTTATAAATTATTGTTTAACACAATATTAGAACCACATATGTATATTTACAGTCCAGCATATTATCTGTTTATGATGTATTTTTGACAATAAGCCATTAAAAAGATTCGAGATTTCTTGTAAAGCCTTCCGCCCAGAATAAAGTTTTAATTACACATTGTATTTTAAAAGAAATTGGTCGCATAATTATTATTCCACTTAACATAGTTATTGTACAGAGCTACGACAAGGTAGTATCATCAGCAAAGGTTCAAATGTTGTAAAAATACCAAGACAATTCACAATTCAATTTAAATTGATTTTGTATGTGCCAATCAATTAACGTAAAATTTTATTTACCGATGCCGGACCTACCCTATTTTTTGTACTTTAGTAACTCGTATATTAGACGAAACTGTTCACAGATGGTTTCTCCGATCATCCCAAACTAGATGGAATTTAGAATTGTCTAATATTTTGTTTCCAGTTTTAAGTGTTACAAATTAATCCAATATTATGTTTACTTTAGTATTTAAACATTGGCATTTTACAATATAAAAACAAAATATTTACGATCAATTTTAAAACAAATTGTTGGGTTAACGGGCGATCAGCGTGGCTCCATCAACCACATGGCTTACGAGCCACCACTATTCTTATTAATCTATTTAAGTTAATTTCGAGTCTTAAGGGGTTCATTGATCTCTATTGGTTTGTTAGCCAATGGGAGTATATGAAATATGTTGTTTATAACTACTATAAAAGTATACATTTGACATTTTTTTCATTTTATATTATTATCTGAAATGATACAGACCACACCTTTAACCCTTTATATGCACCACATACTGATAGGTGGCAGACATCCCAGTACTGTACTAATGCGTCATTCACAATGAAGTGATGGAATGTAACAAATTAGCTAGAAATTGAGTTATAGTCTTTAGATTTTAGTGATCATTAGAATATCACGACCTGTCACTAAAAAAATCAACTTGCAAGTAAGTGGGGGTTTCAATGTTTACATGACACAAGTATGTGTGCAGCATCCATAGGAATACATTTTGTGCATAAAGATGACACTTGGACATCTCAAGTAAAAAGAAATTTGTATATACAGTGTGTCCCAAGAAGTTTTATACAAATGGAGAAAAGGTTTATCTTACAATTCACAAAAAAATATTTTCTTGATAAAAATCTCGGCGTGACTTGTAGATCCATAATCAGGTACAAAATTTTTAAAATATTGACTGGAATACAGAAAAAATAAAAAATAATTATTTGGACGGAGAGCAAAATACGTTCAAAATGTAGTGGAGAGCAAAATGTTCATTGAAATTGTGATTAAGTAGCAAACAACCGCTGCCAAATCTGCCATAATGCTTTCTGATATATGTAAATAAATAACTACAAAGCCCACAATACCTGAATTTGAATCATATCGGTTTTTAATCACGATAATCCCCATTTTGATCTGCCATTTTGAATTTTTAATTTTGACAAATGGTTTATCGTTAGCGATCTTAAAACCCCAATACTCGAATTTTAAAAAATCGGTTCTTAAATTAAATAAACTCTATAATCCCTCATTTTGAAATTTTTTTAAATTATACTTCGCGATCTTAAAACTCCCAATACCCAACTTTCAAAACAATCGGTTGATAAATTAAAAATGCCCAATTTTATACCCTACGAACGGTGTGCTACTGGTTATATAATTTTTATTTTGAAATTATATAAAAACGTACTAGTTTGTTCTTTTTATGTAACTTTCTAAAACTTGAAGCATTGAATTTGTTTAATTTTCTAATCCCCTAAAAATGCCCCGCCACTGGTTGGATTTTGGTCATTAACGAACTTGGCCTAGATTTTATCGCATAATTTTTGCTACTTAATCACAATTTCAATGAACATTTTGCTCTCCACTACAGTTTAAACGTATTTTGCTCTCAGCCCAAATCATTATTTTTATTTTCTCTGTATTCCAGCCAATGTTTTAAAAGTTTTATCTGATTATGGATCTACAAGTCATGCAGAAATTTTTATCAAGAATATATTTTTTGTGAAATGTAAGATAAACTTTTTCTCCATTTGTATAAAACTTCTTGTTGCATTTGCTCTAGCACTTGTGCGGTTTTTATTGCATTTACATGGTAAGTAATTTGTGGTAAGTATGTATTCACATTTCATGATACAGACATACCTTATCTTTTGTTATTTAAATTTGAGGTATTCTGTAAAATGTACATATATCAGGATGTTTCTATCGATGCGGGAAGTATGGTAATCTCCGACAGCTGCCCGGACGACCATATTTTAGTGGGTTAGTAGCAGAACCCAAACATCACAAACGGTCAATTTGCGTGCATACGTTAGTGCCACATTTGAGCCGGTTATTACGCGAAAACTTTTCTAAACACACAGCTGGCAAAATATGACCATTCATAGGTGTTCTGCTAACTTCACACTGTTTTGACGTCACAAACGTGAAAAAATGTGCATTAGTTAGTGCCGCGTTTGTGCTGATTAGTGCCGTTACAACCTTTTTGACAAAACACTTGGCTTACAGAATATGGCTGTTCTAGGTGTTCTGCTAACTTCGGACTTTTGAATACGCAAAGGTCCAAATTAGGGTCATAGATTAGTACCGCGTTTGTGCTGGTTAGTGCCGTTGCAAACTTTTTGTCAAAACACGTGGATGTCGCGAAATGGTCATTTCTAGGTGAGCGGTAGTCCAAGTTAAAATTTTTTTATTTTTTGCGATCGTTTGTTGGTGTTTGTTGGCTATCTTTGTCGTTTGTTGGTTATTACTATTTTCCCAATGAAATATTTAAATTTAAGCGTGAAGTTAGCCCCCCAAGGTTAGAATTTTTTTCTTTTTTTTTGTTGCAATCGTTTGTTGGTCGTTGTTGGCTGTGATTTGTCGGTTAGTATTTTTCCAATACTAATTAAGTTAGTCACTTAAGGTCAAAACATTTTCTTTTTTGTTATTGTAATCGTTTGTTGGCGATTTTTGATCGTTTGTTGACTACAAAAAACTTGAGGTAACCACCAAATCTAACATTTTGGATATTCTATTTTTAAAATATAAAAATTCAAACAAAAAACTAGCCAACAAACGATTTCTACCAAGATAGTTTAGAAATTCCAATGTTGGGAGACCAAATTCACCTATAACATTGCAAAATATTTAATTTTGAAAATACGAAGTTTTAATCTTGGGGACTAGGTGAAAACGAGAAAATACTAACAGCCAACAAACGTTAAAAACCTAAATTAAAAAAATGGAATGGAGAAAATGTTAATAACGAGCAAACAATAAAAAATAGCCAAAAGATCGTTGCAACAAAGAAATTTAACTTTGGGGGCTAACTTCACGCCTAAATTTAAAAATTTTATTGGGAAAATACTAATAATCAACAAAGGACAAAAAGTAGCCAAAAAACTATTGCAAAAAAAAAACGATGAAAAATTTAACCTTGGGGACGAACTTCACGCCGGTTTCTAGGTGATGCAAAATACCGAGTTTGTTATTTTCACACACAAACTTCGAAGTCTACCAGTTGATGCAGCGTTTGTCCATTACAAACTATTTGGCAAAACACTACTGACGAAATGAGGCCATTTCTAGGTGTTCTCCCAGCTTCACACTTTTTTAGTGCAAAAAGTAACCAACAAACGATTGCAACAAAAATAAACGAAACATTTTAACTTTGGGGGCTAACTTCACACCGGTTTCTAGGTGTTCTGAAAACGTCTCATTTTTTTGAAGGCACAAATTTCGAAATTATGTGCATTAGTTAGTGTCGATTCATATTTTTCGCCAAGCATTCGGCTGACAAAATATGACCATGCCTAGGTGTTTTGCTTTTACGACCCAAACTTCGAAGTTATGTTACCAGTTAATTCCCGTTTGTGCTGGTTAGTATCATTACAAACTTTTTGGCAAAACACTGCTCACGAAATATATCCATTTCACACTTTTTGGAGTGCACAATCGTTAAAATTCGGGTCAGCGATTAGTGCCGGTTAGTATTGTTACAAACTGTTTGGCAAAAATGTTGACATTTTTGAAGGCGCAAATGTGAAAATTATGTGGATCGGTTCGAGCCGCTTAGTGCCATTTCCAGGTGTTCTGGTATCTTTTTTTTTTGATAGCATATACATCTTATCAATTAGTGCCGCTTTTTCGTCGGTTAGTGCCCTTACAAACATTTTCGAAAAACACCCGGATGTTGGAAAATGGCCATTTTTAGGTGTCCTGCTAACTTTATACTTTTTGACGGCACAAACTTTGAAAATGGGCGGACGCGATTATGTTGCATTTTTGCTTGGTACTTCCGTTTAAAACTCTGGCAAAACACGCAGCTGGCGAAATATAGACATTCTTAGTGTTAGTTAGTGCTGCGTTTGTGCTGGTTAGTGCTGTTACAAACCTTTGGCAATCACTAGGCGGACGAAATATGGCTATGTCTAGGTATTCTGGTAATTTCACACATTTCTATGTGTTCTGTTAACGACGATACAATCGTCGAAATTGTGTACATCGATTAATGCTGCGTTTGTACCGGTTGATTCCGTTACAAAATTTTTGGAAAAACACTTGGATGTAGAAAAATCGCATTTTTTAGATTATGCTGCGTTTTTGCCGGTTAGTGCCGTTATACCGACAAAATGTGGCTATACTTAGGTGTTCTGTTAACTTCACACAGGTGTATAAATAGTGATTGTATTGTGTTAGTGCAACCCTTAACACCATCAGTTTTAATCGAATAAGGAAGCTGATTAGGTTTTCGCGTGTTAATTGGAGCATTAATTACGACAACTAGTGAAAAGACCTCAACAGTGTTACTATACTTTCGTAAACGAAGTGGAGAATAACAAGAGAAGATTAACTAGATTTTTATTGCTGTTTGGATAATAAAACAAAATTTGAAATACAACTTCACCACGTTATCATCAGAATTATGGTTTATCTAAAAAAGTTGTTTCCTAATGCACAAACATTACTATTAGCTGTATATATTAGGTATATATTACAAGTACTTCGTGTGTTAGTTTCACCATTATCTGGATTATTTTGTTTAATTCGAAAAGTATCTCCGATTTATGAGTGATTTTGATTTACGCTATATTTATCTTACATCCAACACGTTCATTTACTTTTTTTATAATAGTAAATTGAACGCTTATATCTTTTCACAACTTTCGTTTAACATGCTCCCGACCTAGCCGATTTCCGATGTGTTAACGCACAGCTGTAATGTTTTTTTTATAACATGTGACTGTTTGCATTTGTGATCAATAAACTTTTAGATACTTTTTTTGTTATTTTTGTTGTTTTAAGCATGTACCACCGAGGTACATGACGTCTGTGACATACAGAATGTCCCAACATTACAAAAAAGCTCTATAACTTGTTTATTATTAGATATATTGACTATTTCTTTTTTTTAGATTATAGCTGCGTTTCTGCTGCACATTTTAACAATATTGCAGTTTATTAACAATATTGGGTGCCCCAATATTAAAAAAACACGAAAGTGGTGTTTTCTAACTCTCCTATTGTGTTCGGGTCTATATGACCCAATCGCGTTCTTCTAATGTGCATAATCCGTTAATTTATTTAAATATTTCGTTGTCACTGTATGGCTTTTATTTCATTACTCTGATAATGGTGTACCTAGATTGATATTAGAAAATTATAATTAGTTTTTTTTTAATGCATTTGCTACATTCACTGTGTTTGGGTCAATATGACCCGGTGATTTGTGTGGTTCAAATTAGAACGAGAAGCAGATTATTATCATAGACGAGTTTATTTTATTAGTTTTGTTTTATTTTCATAAATATAAATAACTTACATAATTATGTTACATTATTGCGCTTTTGCTTGCGTTATTTGCTATTCCTGTTGAGGCTTGTCTGTGGCTCCGCGTAAATTTTTTTTTTATAATACATATCACACAAAACTAAATATAATAATAAATGTGTATTGTGTTGTATTGGTGGTGCGCTGGTCAGGAATCTTCTTTCTCTTCAGCGCGTGGATTGCGAAGTTGTTGGGTTGCGGGTCGTGTGGGTTGCCTGTTGACAGTGTTGTGCTTTGAATTGTTGGTCGTTCGTAAAAAAAAGATGAGTTGCGGAGATGTGGTGATGTTGGAGTATGTTGTGTGGATTGTCCTGTTGTCTCTCGGTTGTGGCTGGTTGCTGATGCCCTGCGTATCTGAAATAAATAGAAGTATGTGTTAGTTTTGTGAAACATTGTCGGTTTTAACAGAACAGAATAAATTAAATGTCGATACTGTATACTTATCTGGGGCACCAGATTTCACTCCAGACCTTTGTATGATTACCCGAAAAGGGCAACCACCTCTGAACCGTGAGAGAGGATTACTCCGCACAGGTCCATCGCAGTTTGCGCCTGAACGATCGCCGCTGCCAACTTACGGATGACAGGTAGGGCCTTCTCCATATCGAGACCTCCGAGGAGGCCCAATATGGCGTCGAACCCTAAGGTGGGTTGGGCAGGCGGGGTAACGACTTCGGCGGGAGCCGTTCCGGTACTTGCGCTTCTCAACCTTGCCTGCTGTCGCTCGGGCCTAACTGACGCCGGTCTGGGTTGAAGAAGGCGCCGCCGTCGGCGGTGTCCTCTTCGGTCTCTGATGTACTTCCGTCTTCTTCCGTTGCGGAGGTCGAGGGAACTTCGCTCATCCCCTGTAGCTGGCGGGTGGTCCCCACTGCAGTTAACACACGATAAATGCAGCCAGTGAGCATCTGTGTGTTAGTTTCGTAGTAAATATCAAACTTGATGCTATACTCTATGTGTGTTTCTGATAGTGATTCTAATGCTTTTGAAGAAGAACAAGAATGTCCGAAACCGAGATATATAATAGCGAATCGGGTGATGAAGTGAAAACTACGATTTCAGATGAGGCTGATACGGATAATCACGTAACTTCAAAATATGGCAATATAGTATAGAATGAAATAACACATCAATCGGGAAGGTTACCAGCAGCAAATATTATTTCGTTGATTCGTGGGCCAACAAGGTATGCTACGTCGCGAATAATTGATATAAAATCCGTGTACTTCTTATATTTCACACCTAAAATTGTAAACCTAATTTTAAAAATGTCAAATTTAGAAGGCAAAAGACTTTGTGGCGACACGTTACAAGAACTAACATTAGTTGAACAATAAGCATATTTTAGTCTACTGTTTCTAGCTGGAGTGTATAAATCTCATGGAAAGGCAACAGTCAGTCTGTGGGATGGAAATGTAGGTCGTCCAATATTCAGAGCAACGATGTCCCTACAACTGTTTCATGTAATTGCACGAATAATTGGCTTTGATGATAAAAAAAACTCGACCACAACGACGCCAAACTGATAAATTAGCTTCCAGACGGGACTTGTGGGATGAATGGAATTGCAATTCTACCTAGCTCTATAATGTTCACGCACATGTAACAGTAGATGAGTAACTGGTACCTTTTAGAGTCCGTTATCCTTTTAGACAGTACATCGCGAATAAACCTTCTAAATACGGAGTCAAGATTTGGACTTTATGCGATTCTGCTTATGCATATAACATGCAAGTTTACCTCGGGATAAAAGAATCTGAACCTCCAGAGAGAGGTCAAGGTAAAAGAGTTGTGCTAGATCTTACTCATGGTCTGGCCACAACGTAACGGGTAAAAATTTGTTTTACTTTGTACGATCTGGGGCAGTCTGCAACAGAAAAGAAGTTCTTTCTTCAAAATTTTACTTTACCAAGGACACGTCGATAGTTTCCTATATTCCGAAAGGGAATAAAAATGTTACGCTCATGAGCACCATGCACCACGATAACGGAGTTGTAACCAAGGTAAAAAGCCGTTTATGATTTTAGATTACAACAAAACTAAAGGTGCTGTAGACACGTTAGACAAGTTAATAATAACGTACACATGCAGACGGCAAACTAAAAGATGGCCAATGACTATCTTTTACAATATCATGGACGTTTCAGCTTACAACGCTTATGTTCTGTGGTACGAAGTAACTCCAACCTGGAATGCTGGAAAACTTACAAAACGGCGACTATTTCTTGAAGAACTGGGTAATTCCTTGATCACTCTATTATTGCAAGAAAGAAAACGTCTCCCTCGAAGTATTCCTGCAGCTGAAATGGTTATAAAGTCACGTTCTTCAACCAGTAATGCCGAAGTAAGGGAACAATCAACCACAACCAAGCGTGAAAGATTTAATTTTTGTCCCTTTTCAAATGATAATAAAACTAATATGGTATGTTGTAATTGCTCAAAATGTCTATGTAAAGCTCATGTATATTACTACTGTCAAGACTGTAACAAATAAATGTATATACCTAACTACTAAGTTTTTCAGATGTTCTTTACATAACATTTATAATAATATGTAATAAAAATAAAACAACGTAATATAATGTAATAAATAATAAATATTTCATCTTATTTCTTATTATTATTTACTGTTATATCAATTTAACGACAATAAAATGACAACTATAGGCTCCCGGGTCATAATGACCCGAACAAAATAAGTGAAACCAAAATGTTAACACAATAGGAGAGTTAAATTCAATCTACCAAGTTTGATTTTATTTTTGGATTCTATGTAAATTACGAATCACTTTTATATAGGACGTTTTTACCTATCTGTTATCAATTTAGATTTGTGGCTCTTTTTTGCCAGAATTTCGAAAAATTTTAATTCGTACCTCCCCAAAGTATTTAACACCGTTTGGTTCCTGAATGTTTGCCGCATCTTTTAAGTGTTTACTCAACAACCTGCTCCATCGCATGTGCCTACTGCGATTTTTTAAACATGGACAAACTAAAGATATCAATAATTCATTTCTTTCAAATGACACCTCATATTTATTATTATACTGGTCAGAAGCTTTTTTGACAAGCTTTCTATTAACATAAGGTTCCAGCGGTATTCAAACTGGGTTCCGCGAAACTCTGAGGTTCCGTGGGCCACATACAAGGGTTCCTTAGGCCTGCCCAAGTATTTCTTTATTATGTCAATCTCTATGTAATCATAACTATACTATGTTTAAAAATTCAACAGTCTTCATAATGAGGGATAGTTATAAAAATAAAACCTTGCTTATAATAATTTTTAAATAATAAATGAATATTTATTATGATTATCTAACATTTCTTGTATACTAATTTTCCTTTGTAACATTCTAAAATTAACATAAGTAGTAATTTGATATTATATTTTTTTAAAGGTTCCGTTGAAAAATATACAACCATTAAGGGGTTCCGCGCCTCAACTTTTTTGCTTAAAACCTTAAAAATCGAGCGGGACTTATGTACAAAAAATTTTTAGCACAGAAATAAACAAAAGTATGGAATTGAAATTTATTTTAATGTTGCAAGAAACTGCATAGTTCAGCTACAGAGAAATTGAAGCAAAAGCAGTATTAATCGAATTAAGTAGAACAGTTTAAAAACATTAACAAATAAAAACAAAAAACAAAATTGTATGTACCGATAAAGTGATCGAAAGACGTGTTGGGAAAGTGCTCTGCTAATGTGGATTTATTTTTAGTTTAGTTTTTGTGAACTACCTTTTAGTTGATTGGATATTTTAATTGTTAAGTGTTGGTTTAGAGAAAATCGCGATGAAGACGCTTAAAATCGGAATTTTCCGGTTTAAAAGTGGCTTTGTGAGGAAATATTGGACTGATAAGGGTGAGACTTGCACCATAAGATCAAGCGAACGATTTCGATCATGTGATATACTTTATCTGTTCAGTGGTAGTGAAAAAGGAATTTTTTAAAACTTTAATTCGTTATCAAAAAGTAAACTGATTAGGTTGCGCGCTGATATCGAGAAGTGATACAGAAAATCTAATTACAGATCCTAATAGAGGGTATAAAAGTGAACGTTTTGACACCAAATTTATCTCGGTATCACAATAAATAAGGTGGTAAATAATTATTGACCGATAAATACAATTCTACCGTTATTAAATTTAAAATTATGTTGCTATATATTTATCTAACTAAACACGTGGTGAGTGTTTGCGGAATTAGATAAACTACAAGAAGCGAGCACTTTTGATTCCGCGGTTACCTTTCACCTGTATACTTATATAAAAATCTTTTATTTAATTGGAAGTAATTAAAATTCAGACATTGGTGATGAAATAAACGCGGAAGGAAAAGACATATAAAGTCAAGGGAAAGAGGGAATGAATGAAAGAGAGAGGGAAGAAGAGGAGGCGGAAAGGCAAAGAGTATTTGGAAAAGGGAAGAAGATAATAATATCACCAGACATAAAAAGGTAGGAATAGCGCAATAGTAGAAATCGAAAAGAGGAAGGAAGAGAAAGAAATGGAGGAAACAAAGGAATTAATTCGGAAATGAGGAAACTGGTGGAAGAAAATATGAAGGGAATTAGGAAGGACATTAAAGAAATGAAAGAACAGATGCCAGAAAGGGAAAAGGAATGGAAGGGGAAAAAACAAGAATTGATAGAGAGAATAATGGAACTAGGAAAAAAAAGCAGACGATGGGGATAGAAGAAAAAGAAAGAGCAACATCGTAATAAAGGGGTGGAGAAACAAGGAACCACATGAAGAATTACAAGGGATATTGGAAGAGAAACTAACTGCAAGAGTAGAATTTAGAAAAGTGATGGCGATAACCAGGGTGAGGGGCAATGAGATGGTGGTGGCGGAAATGGAGAGTGGGGAGGAAAAGCCAAGATTATGGCAGAGAAGATAAAACTGAGGGATACAGGAATTTACATAGACCGCGACCTAACAAGGGAAGAAAGGGGAGTACAAAAAGAAATAAGGAGTAAAGCGGCGGAAAGAAGAGGGGAGGGAAGAAAAATATGGGAAGGATATAGAAAAATGGAGATAGATACGTATGGAATGAGAGAACGAGGGAGTTAAGGCGAGAAAGGGGAGAGAGAAGGGACAAAGGCCAAAAAACTAAAAGGGGGCAGGGGAAGAAAGGGGTAAGGAGGGCGACGAAATGGCAAAGTAACGGAAAAATGAGTAAAGGAAATGGAAAAGAACAACAACAGGAACAAAGGGAAAGCAGGGAAATAATACAGGAAGAGACGAACGAACTGGAGACTTCTGGAATGCGGCAGCAGTAAAGAATGAAGATCAATGTTCTGGGAGTACGTTAGGGAGCAGGACGTGGTGAGAATGCAACAGGGACGTGGCTGGAAGAAAAAGAACGGGAGTCGTGGAAAAGGGAAATGCTAAGTGAATACTCATGGATGGTGCAGTGCGCGGAAAGGAACAACACAAAAGGAAGGGCAAAGGGGGGTATAATAGTGGGAATAAAAAGAAAATGGTTGGAAAAAGAAGAAGAGAAAGTACAACAAAGAAGATGTATTGTAGAAAGGAACTTAACAGTGGCGAAAAGTTAAAATAAAAATAGTGACGGTATACAGTAGAAAGATGAAAGAGACAAGGGAAAAATTAGAGGAGATGATAGAAGAGAGGGGGGAAGGTATGATAATAATAAGAGGGGATTTTAACGCGAGAATAGGGGAAGAGGGGGAATACAAGAAAAGAGAGGGGCGGGAAAAAACAGAAAGGATACTGTGTTATTTAAAGAAAGAAAAGAGGAGAAGATGGACACAAACGGGAATACAAATAAACGATTGGGAGAGATATTTCTGAAACGTACTGGAGGGGAAGCAGGTACAGGAAGGAAAAGGAAGACAAAATAAAAAAATATATGAAATACATGAAGAAAGAGAAGCAATAAAAGAAGAGGAAGTAATAGAGGCTATACAAAAGGTGAAAAAGGAGATGGGACACAAGGTGAGTAGTGGATATATGGAGGAGAAAAGGTAGCAAAAAGGATGACGGAAATAATAAACAAGATATGGAGAGGGGAAGGATTCCCGGAGAGGTGGAGAGATATATACCCAGTGCACAAAAAAGGAGGTAAAAAACAAGTAGCAAATTATAGAGGAATCACATTGCTAAACACGGCCTACAAAATATACGCGGCCGTGGTGGAGGAAAGGCTAAAGAAGGAAACAGAAGAAAAGAATTTGTTACCAGATGGACAGGCGGGATTCAGGAAAGGAAGAACGATATGATGTATAATGGTAGACCTAGTAGCGACTTTTGATAGGGTGAACAGACTAAAGCTGTGGGAATAACTGATAAAAAAGAAGATAAACGAAAGGCTAATAGGGATGATGTAAGAAATATACGAAGAAACGAGGAACAGGGTGAGGGTGAATGGGGAGCTAAGTGAAGGATTTGTAACAAGGAAGGGACTGAAGATTTCCCACCGAGCACAAGCATGTTCGCTGTATACACAGGAGACCTGGAGGAGACATTAAGGGGGCAACAAGAAAGAGGAAAGTGTGGTCGCTGTCATACGCAAATGACATAGTGCTAATAGCAAAGGAAGAAAACGAAATGAAGGGGATGTTAAAAACGATGAACAGATATTTGAAAAGAAAAGACCTGGAAGTAAATGGGAACAAAACTAAGGTAATGGTGTTAAGAGGAGATACAGCAGGTAAAGGAATTCACATACTTGGAATACACAATGAGGCAAGATAACAAAGATGAAGGAAAAAGGAAGGGGGCCGGATTGAATGGAAGAAACATGGAAAGGAAGAAGACAGTTAGGGGGTGAGGAGACAAGAGGGAAGAAGACAGTGCAGGCTAAGTAAGGAAAGGAGAGACTGTAAATAGATAGATGTAAATAGATTAAAGGTATAATACAATCGCTTTGTAATATTTGCAAAAATAAGCAAATAAAGATAAAGTAACAAAAAACAAAAAAAAATTAAAGCTATTTTACAGTTATCTTTTTAACAGGTGCTAAATATAATTATATATATATATATATATATATATATATATATATATATATATATATATATATATATATAAATTTACATCAGTTCTACATACGTAAAGACAAAATTTACGTCGATTGGGGCTTGAATCTCGGTAGCGCAGTTGGTTAGCGCGTACTCTAGCAAAGTACAGGTCGTTGGTTCAAATCCTACACGAATTAAACTTTTTATTTATGTATTTAATAAAATTAATAATAATTTTTAATTACATATTTACCTTTGAGCTTATTCGTTCATAACAAAGCTTATATATTACCATTTTCTTCAATACAAACATGCAGTTTTCGTCTAAAATATAATCTAATACGACTTAGCATATCTGCATTTATTAAACGGAATGTATCGCGTATTCTTTGATTCATGTCCTCCTTAGTTTTTGGTCTAAGTTTATACACCTTTTCTTTAACAAATTCCCAAAGGAAGAAATTAATCGGAGTAAGGTCAGAGGAATGAGCAGACCAACTGATTCCTCCTCTTCAGCCTATCCAACGATTTGGAAAGGTTTTATTTAAAAATTAACTACTCGATGATAATATACAGGGGCTCCACGTTTTCCATCAGAAGTGGGAGATCATTTTTTAGAAATTCTCGATATCATCTCATCAAAAAGAACGGACCGACTTGCAGTCGCACAGTAATGTATGTTGCGTCGATTAACAGATCCATTGTTCTTAAATGTTGCTTCATCACTAAATAAGATTGTATGCATAAAGTTCCAGTCGTTATTAATGAAATTGTCCATGGTTTCACAAAAATTTAGTAGATTTTGAAAATTATCTTCAAAAAGTTCTTGATGTAGCTTAAGGTGGTAGAGATGTTTTAACGTAATTTGATTAATACTGGTTCGCGATATGTCAGTCTGCGCAACTCAATGTTGGATTTTCTTGTAACATTAAAAGAACTTCCAACTCCAGGTTTTCGTGTATTTTTGTGCTAATACCTCTTTTTTCTTGTACCTAACGCTCCCTGTAAAATCTATGCTTCAATTTTTCAAATGCAGCACTTTGTGGAATTCTTGCATCCGAGTATTTTTGATTGTAGATTCTTGGAACCAATGAAATATTACGATCCTGCTTCACCAAGACTATACCATACCAATTAGTTCTTGACGAGTAAAATTCATCTTGAGACTTATAATCTTCAGAAAAAAATTGACAGATTGTAACATTGACAGAAGCCCACTCGATTTGTATTGTTTTAAACAGAAAAGTTTCTGTAAATTTAGTTATTTTAGGATAGCAACCTGGATTTTTACATTGGACTACACAAACCTTATATTGATGGAATGCTTGTCAAAAAAGCTTTTGAGTACAATAATAAATAGGGGGTGCCGTTTGAAAAAAAAGAGTTTTTGATATTTTTAGTTTGTCATGTTTAAAAAATCACAGTAGGCACATGCGATTGAGCAGGTTGTTGAGTAAGCACTGCGGACACCTGCATTTCGAATTTCTGTCAAAAAAGCGCCACAAATCAAAATTGATGACAGATAGGTAAAAACCTCATGTACAGAAGTGATTCGTAATTTAGCATAGAATCCAAAAATAAAATCAAACTGCGTAGATTCCATTTAAAAAAAACATAACTAGTATTGGAACACCCTGTGTATAAACTGCAATACTTTTAAAATGCGGTAGAAACGCAGCTATAATCTAAAAATAAAGGACGAGCGAACATCTCTAATGGTAAACAAGTTATGGAGCTTTTTCGGGACACCCTGTATATGTCTTGTTCAGGGACACGTGTATACAGCCGGTGGTCACGATGTAAAGTGTAGGTTTATTGCTAACTATTTCTCTTGTGTTTCAGATAATTAAACTGAAGCAATGTTAAATAGAACAACAAAGATTTTACAAGGTGCTGCAAGGTTAGGAAATACATCGGATTCGTCAGGGCCACCATGTTCCACCAGTAATATTCTATCTTCACGTTCACCTGAAAATCCAACCGATAATATTGTTCATTCATTCTTTACCTCAAAATAAATCTGATCAACTTAAGAATTATGTGAAGCAACCACAGCGATTACACCCAACAAACTATTTAGCAGATTTACTTTGATCAGGTGATGAAAGCGACTCGTTAACAGATTCTGGATCTTCTTACCGGCCCTCAGACTATCAAGAAAGTAATGTCAATAATCCTTCTGAAGAAAGTAATGAGCAATCTAGTGATGAGAATATTGAACTCGCTGGGACCATAGTCATTCATCATGAAACCGCAACAAATCCTGTAATGACCAATGATACTTGGGGCCATGCGGACAAGTAACAAATGATATCTGTTTACTTTACAAATAGGTTTCCAACTCAATCCAAATGACTTTTGGGACCCTTACAAAATCTATTGCCAGTTTATCGACAACAAGGTGCTCGAATTAATAGTGAGAGAAACAAACATATACGGATCAGTACATTAGCAGTCACGAACTTTCTCACAGATCAGAAGTACGTAAATGGACGGAGACCAATTCGAAATTTTTTTAATTCGTTTAGTTATGGTAATAAATCATCTTCCTAAAGTTCGCTTATATTGGTCTCGAAATCCATTGTACCAAAATTTACGAAAAGCATGACAATGGGCAGAATAGGGGAAACCCAGATAGATTAGCGAAGGTGAGAAAGGTATTGGATCATATGAGAAACTTTCAGGAGACTCACACCATGAAAAATAGTGGTTATTGACGAAACCATGGTACCATGGAGATGTCGACTGGTTTTTCTCCAGTACCTGCCAGCCAAGTCTCACAAATATAGTATCACAGTATACAACTTTGCACAACCGACACGTATACTTACAATTTCAACATCTACTTCGGTGAAAACGAAGGCATGAGTGACTATGAACATACTTTTGATGTCACAGTAAAGTTGATGGAAGGTTTATTGAACGATGGTAGAGTATTATACACCGATAATTTTTATATCAGCGTGAAAGTAGCGGAACACCCTTTACAAAATAATACTTATCTTTGTGAGACTTTGGGATCCAACAAGAAAAAGCTGAAGCAATGTAAAGTTTATGCAATGGAAAACGCTAATGATGTGCGTGTTTTACAAATTGTTAGATAAAAGACCGGTTATAATGCTTAGTACTTTACTTGAACATATGAATTAATTAAACGCTACGGGAAAGAAGAACAGGAAGGGAGAAGATATGAAAAACCACAGTGTATAATAGAGTGCAACAGTGCCAAAAAAGATGTAGATATATCCGACCAAATGTGTTCATACTACACTTGCCTCAGGAAAACGATTCAAGTGATGTAAGAAGACTGGCCTTTGAAATAATTTTTGGGACTGCTGTTGTTAATTCTTGGGTAATTTACCAGAAAAATACAAAAAATTTGAACATTTAGAAACTTTTTAATTCAAGCACTATTCAATAGTAAATATGATGAAGAAGAAATAGAGGATTGAACAAGACGTACCGGTACCGAGGAGACACGAAAAATCCACACATAAAATAAAGAAAACTGAAGGTAATGCTAGAAAGATGTACTTCCTGTTATAAAACATTACAGAAGGTAAGAGGATCAAAGGAAGCAAAAGCCAAAGCCAAAAAGATATGACACCTACTTCGATGATTGCGACAGTAAACCTGTGAATGTGTTTGGAATGTTTTAACAAAAAACATTCCCTAGATTCCTAATAGCTTTAAGATTTACACTTATTTTTTTTTACTTTTATGAAGTTCTTTCTAGTTTCAATTTTTTTTTTTGAGAAGTTTTTATAAGTTAGGTTTTAGTTGCTTTTTGTGTCTTGTAACAAAATATGATTGCTTGAATAAACTAATATTGCAAATATTCCTAAAATCCTGTTTTTTAGTAATAATAATAATTTATTTATGTTATTATACAAGTTGTACTTAGGTACGTCAATAAATTAGTAAAATTACCATTAAAAGGTACGAGAAGGAAACCACTAAAACAAGCACTTATTTTAACATTACATTATGGTCATAGCTTAAAAATTCATCAAAAGTATACAACACATGAGCGATTAAATGTTGCTTGATGACTAGCTTAAATTGATTTGTTGGCAAAGAACGTATTTCTAGAGGTAGTGTGATAAAGAATTTCTCCGATAGGTAATTAGGACCGTTATGGGACGCCTTTAGCCTAAATTGATTGATTGAAAGATTGTTAGTGTCTCTAGTTTCGTAGTGATATAAATCTTTATGTTTAGTATACTGTGTTAGATTTCGATTCGAAGTTTTGTAGTTAGTCAAAATAATTAAATCATAAATGCAAAAATTAGAACAGAATATACATTGTCCTCAAGCGCCATATTGTATTTTTGTGATTGGACCAATTCTAGCATTTAGAGCTATTCGGAGCTAGTGCTGCGCTCCTAAGTAAACATGAAAGTGGGATGTGGGGATAATGGCGCTGACTACATTCTGGTACATTCAATGGTAAAAAGATTTTGGCGGTAAATTTAAATCTCTATGGGCTGCATTAATAATAATATAATAATGAATTCAGATCCTAATTCTTAAAAACAGAACAGTTTGTTTTTACTAAAAAACAATAAATAAGCAAGAATTTAACTGAAGTATCAGTAAATCAAGTCCAGTTACCATAACAAGAAATCGAATTTACATTAATTAGTAATTTTGAATGAGAATAACAAAACTATTAATGTAAAAACAATCACTACTTATTTATGCTTAAGAAATGCACTGTATTCATCAATATTCCACTACATTTTTTATAATGTTTCTTGCTTCTGAATGCACAGTTTTCTTCGACATGTTACCAAAAATTAAATTTAAAAACATATAAAATGTAAATGACAACGATTTTGATGTGAACAAAATATTTTTAAAAAGATTATGTACCATTTTTACCAAACGAAACTAAGAATCCCAGTCTTAACCAAGACGATTTTACTTTCTTGCTAAACAAGAAAGTGTTGCGGTCAAAAAAATAAGTTGCGTTATTTTGATGTTTCCTGAACCTGAAAAAAAATTTTAGAAAATATTTCAAAATGTCTGTCTTTGTGTCTGTGGTCACTCGCCAGCCGAATTTTGATGAAATTTGGAATGAAGGTCTACGAGACAATTATGTCAACAAAACAAGCTTTTAAACGCAATTGATATACACAAATTTTTTTAAACTTTCATAATTGAATATGGCATACAGTCACATGTACATTTTTTTTTGTAGAAATGTATATTTCCGATACCGTTCAAGATATAAAAGAATTAGAAATAGATATGCGTAGTTAAATAAAGGTTCTTTAAAGAGGTTTCTTTATGTAATAAATTACGGTATAAATTTGCCTACATTTAAGGGGTCAACCTTAAGTAATTATTCGAAATTGATTTATTGAAAATTTTCTCCAAGCGTTTTTTTTTGTTTTATTATATTTTCTAGGCAACCAGCCACTCTTATGAATGCAACTAACCTGCTTCTTCTAAAGCTACTAGTATAGGAGATATGAATTTTCAAATATTTAATATTTATATTGTTTCAACTTTCTAACTATTTTGGTTACAAACTTGTGATTTTGGAAATAAATTTTGTTTATTTGCGCTAATGAAATGATATTATCCTAATGAAAACACTACTTCCGGTTTTTCTGGAAATTGAAAACATTCCTCGTATTGCTGGTATAACATATACATATTCTTACGTTATTTGAAAGGGAGCAAACTTTGGTTTAAAATAATATGAAACAGTCCATAGTTATCATGAAAGTAAAGCGAGATATCTATTTTTAACTTTCAACCTACATATACATATTTTTATACATTTTACAACTTTTGCCCAAGTTTCGTCAAAATCGACCATGATGTTTGGATGTCTCGGAGAGGGGGGTTATTATGATCAGTTTTTGGTTTTTATTAAATATTTCTAACAGCTGAATATTTCAAAGATATAAAAATACCCCATATATTTTTTAGCATTCACCTAGTTTTATAAAGACAATTGAAATGGAAATGAAAACGAACGAAATCAAATTATACGAGACGGCAACAGTGACAATAAAGAAGTAATGTAACAGAATATACATACTAAACGTCATTGGACGATGTTTTGCCTCCACGATATTTTAAAGTTATGGTATACACCGTGTCCAAGATAAGGATGCCCACTATGGGGATCTCGGAAACGGTAACAGATGAAAGGTCGGTTAAATGGAACAAAAGTTACGCATTTGAGAGGATGTATTTATGGTCTTTGTAGAACTCGAATATCTCTTAGTTTTTGAGATATTTGAAAAAAATTTAATTTTCTGATTTTCGTGTTTATTTTTTTCTGACCTTATTTGAAGAGCTATCAAGAAAAGAAGAGCACGTTTTCATTGCACTTTTCTAGCTCTACTTAATGCTGTTATTCCATTTCAATTAAATACACAAAAAAATTATTTTTGCCATATTTAGATTGTCTCCTTAATTCTGAATTCAACGATACATCACACTTTATATATATTTTTGATACATTTCGGATGAAAAAATTCATATTCAATGTAAAACATCGAAAACGTACAGTAAAAACTAATACTAGAAACATTAGAAAACTGTAAAATTATTATAAAATAATGTTTTCTCATTTTCTAATGCCTGTTGCGAATAAAATAATTCACAAGTATGTATTTAGTGAAAATACTACTAATTAAACAGTTAAAATACATCTTCCGTCGTACTGATGCATTTGATAAAAATAAGTTGGCTTTGCATTTTGTTTACCTACCTGTCATAATTGATTGTTGTCCGTATTACGCTTGTTTGGTGGTCTTTGAGTTAATTACATTTTGTGTTTACCTAAAAACAATATGGTAGGAGTACACCTTTCAAATAATGAAAAATTCGATATACTGACGTGTTACATTTTGTGTCAACGTAATTGTTCTGAAGCCGAAATAATGTATTTAAACAAATATCCAGAAAGGCGTTAACCTCACAAAAGAACTTTTCGCACATTAGCAGTTAATTTAAAAGAATATGGTGCGTTCAAAAAACCTGTAAAATCTCGCACAAAACCTTGCAATGAAGAAAAAGCCAATACTGTTTTATTAGCTGTAACGGAAAATCCAGAGGTTTCTACTAGGAAAATTGAAGAGGCAACTGGCATAGCCCATTCCACAGCTCATTATGTTCTAAAGAAGGAGACAGTACATACATATAAATTTAGAATTTGCCAAGGACTTCGACCAGGTGACCCAGAAAGACGTAGAATATTTTGCGAATGGTATACACGTCAATCTCACAACAATGAATATTTTCCGAATAAAATAATATGGTCCGATGTAAGTATGGTTAATAATAATGGAATTTTTAATCGTAGAAATGCTCATTATTGGGAAGAGTAAATCCACGTCTGTACACAACGGCCAAACACCAACACCGTTTCGGATTTAATATGTGGGCTGCTATATTCGGTACTCGAATTATAGGTCCTTTCATTTACCACGAGTCCTTAAATTCTGAACGTTACCAAATTTTACTCCAAAATGAATTAGAGATAGCTTTGAATGATTTGCCTTTCCAAGAAGTTGAAGGTTGTTGGTTTATGCAGGATGGTGCACCAGCACATAATTCCAGAGTTGTCAGAGAATACCTGTCAGTTAGATTTCCAGAAAGATGTATTGGCACTCATGCAAATGTACTGTGGCCAGCCCGTTCTCCAGATATAACACCTTTGGATTTTTTTCTTTGGGGATACATTAAAAATTACATTTATGGAAACGATATTGAAAACGAAGAAATTTTACAAAGATTAGTTCTCGAAGCGTTTGCTTGTATTACTCCTCAAATGCTGAAGAATGTTTTAGATGCTACAGTTAGAAGATGCTATTTCTGTTTAGAGAATAACGGGAATCTTTTGTGAGTTTATTAACCTATAAATAAATTTGTTTTTTATTTGTCTATCATTTAAAATTACAAAACATAATTTTATAATAATTTTACGGTTTTCTAATGTTTCTAGTATTAGTTTTAACTGTACGTTTTCGATGTTTTACATTGAATATGAATTTTGTCATCAGAAACGTATCAAAAATATAAAGTGTGATATATCGTTGAATTCAGAATCAAGGAGAGAATTTAAATATGGCAAAAATAATTGTTTCGTGTATTTAAAAAATAAAGTTGATGATGGTTGCTAACAAACAAAACGTTTTATCAAAAATTGAATAACAGCATTAAGTAGAGGTAGAAAAGTGGCAATAAAAATGTGGTCTTCTTTTCTTGATATAAGGCCAGAAAAAAATTAAAAGCGAAAATCAAAATTTTTTTCAAATATTTCAAAAACTAAAAGAGATATTCAAGTTCTACAAAGACCATAAATACATCCTCTCAAATGCGTAACTTTTGTTCCATTTAACCGACCTTCCATCTCTTACCGTTTCCGAGATCCCCATAGTGGGCATCCTTATCTTGGACACGGTGTATATCCCGTTTTCATGTTTGCTTAGGAGCGCTGTACTCGATTTGGAGTTTTTTTAGTTTTATTGAAAAACGGGTCGCTGCAGTTTGTATCGCGCAACATAAACAAACACCGAAATACTGAAAGTCACGGATTTTCAAATTATGAAACGGCCGCTAAATAATAACATCAAGTAATATTAAAAGTAAAGCCTGGAAAGGAAAGGAAAGGACCACGTATTTCATTCCCTCCCCAAGGGAGAGGGTGGGCTGCTCGAGCTTTCTGAGCTCCTTCAGCCACAATCATGGATTCCCAGCATACATACATACATTAAGTATATATGCATGGTGGGATTAAGGATGGGCGTGGTCAGGATAGGTTCGGTAGGAACGGAGTTAGGGTTCTGAAGGGGAAAATATTACCTCAGCATTCGCCTAAGTAGCCGCACATGGTGTGCATATATGCAGTGACCATGCCGCTACATGTGTATGAGGAAAAACCCCTGAAAAAACCTCATACAAGGTAGACGGTAACGGAAATCGAACCCATTACCTCCCGAATGCTAAGCAGGTCGTGTCACCACTACGCTACCTGCTCGGTAATAAAGCCTGGATGATTTAGAGCTAAATTACAGCTTTTAATATACAATTATAAATTTTGAAAACCACCTCTTCTACCCCATAACAACCTCTTAAAATACTTTTATATAAAAAATCAAATCAAAGTACTTTCAAAGTATACGTGACATTCCTGTTTTATACTTAATAAAACAGGAATGTCGCATTGTTAAAGCCACCCCATTTTTGCAAAAACTACGACCAAATACTTATACTTTTTTTTTAACTCATTTCAAATGTTATTTCATTTTAGTGACTCGCCGATAAAGTCGCGCACACTATTAGACCGAAAATTGGCACCCTCCCCCCTGGGGTCTAAACGGATATGCGGGCTACAATTTCTGAGAATGAAAATTTATAGTGTTTAATTTTTCCAAAAGTAAAGACGCTAAAATTTAGAGCGATATGGAGGTTCGTATTAAACATGCTAGAACATGTTTTTCCTAATTCAAACAGTTTTTTCAACTCATACCATAATTTGATTATTAAAAATTATCAAAACTTTTTGACAAATTATTACTTTTCGAAAAGTAAAGACGCTAAAATTTAGAGCTGATTTAGAGCGATATGAAACTTCATATTAAACATGCTAGAAAACATTTTTCCTAATTCAAACAGTTTTTTCAACTTGATTAATAAAAATTATTAAAAGTTTTTAACAAATTAATAAATTTTCAACAAGTAAAGGCGCTATAGTATAAAGCTATTTGGAGCTTTATACCTAACATGCTAGAAAATGTTTTTTCTAATTAAAATGTTTTTTCCTCTCCATTCTTCCATAATTTGACTGTTAATACATTTTTCGAAATTTTCGTTTCAACCCTCGTAAAAAAGTGTTTTTCACCTTTGAAATTTTCATTCTCAAAATTTAACGCGGGTATCCGATTTAACGAGGGGGGAGGAGGAAATCATCGGCCTAATTTAATAGTGTCCGCGATTTCATCGATAAAACACTAAATGAAACATTTGCAAAATGCCACCATGAAAAAAAGTATTTTGGAGGTAGTTTTTGCAAAATGGAGGTGGCTTTAACAATACGACATTCCTATTTTATTAATTATAAAGCAGGAATAAGTCACGTGATGATTTTAAAGAACTTTGGCTTGGTTTTTTATATAAAAGTATTTTTAGGAGTTGTTAGAGGGTAGAATGGAGTGGTTTTGCAATTTATAGTTTTATATTAAGAGGTCTAATTTAGCTCTTAATTATTCTGGCTTTATTTTATTACTTAGGCGGTAGTTTTCCTATAGAAGGCGTATATATTTTATTTTTTTGAGTTTCGTAATTTGAGAGCGCTAAATGAGTTCTCAATCTGCGCAACCTTCAATGTTTCAATTTTTGTTTATTTCCACGCGATGCTGTTAGCTATGATACAAGCTGGCAGCGACCCGTTTTTAAAACAAATTTGAAAAGCTCCAAATCGAGCTCTAAATGGCAGGGGAGTCGAATGTACCATGAGTCATGTACCACTTTTACGTACAGTCCTAACTAAGCTTTTTTAAATATGATTAAATATAAAACACACAGTATACCGCATGTGGTACATGACGGCCGCTGTGATCAGCCGTCATGTACCACATGTGATACACGACGTCGCAAACGTGTTTAAATTCTTGTCTAGCGTGAAAAGTTGAAATAATATGAATACTTAGAAGAAAAGTTATTTTATTGTATTTTGAAAAAAGAATTTAATTAACGGGGGTTAAAAATTTTAGTAATATTTCTTTCTTTATGCAGGACTGAATACGAAACTTCACGAAGTGCAGCTTTTCCACTAGAAACACGAATATCAGACAGAATTAAAAGACGTAAACTTAAATGTACAAGCTGTGAGATGTCTGGTGACTTTGCCGATAATAATTTAAAAATCTTGAATTCGAATGCTCCACGAAGTTTATCACCCGAATCACAAGTTCCAGAAGATTTAACTATGAAAGAATTACTTAGATTTAATAATGAAAAATTTGATAAGCCTATTTTATCTGCAACGGAACGTATAGAATCATCGTTTAAACCATCTGCGCGTACAGAATTTTTATCTAAACGTCCTGCACATACGGAACCACTATCTAAGCAAGCTACACCTCCAGAATCTCCCTCAAAACAGTTTTCATATGATGAATCTACATCTAAAACAACGGCACGTACAGAATTACCTTCTAAACCTACGTTGACATTGAGGAACTCTGCTAGAACAGATGTGCTACCTGGTAATAGTAGTAGAGTACAATGTTATGATCACAAAAATCGGTTTGTAAAGCAATATGAAGTTCCATTGTCGAATGTTCATCGTGTAAGTGAAGGGAGCATTGAGGTTTGCCCTAGTGATGGAAGTGATGCGGATTTCTCTTCTGAAGCGGTGTTTAAACGTGACCGCGATGCTCAAATACGTGGAAAGAAAGCTTTGGAAAAAGTGAAAGTTCATCAAACTTTTAAAGAGATGATGCAAGAGCTACCTAAATTGCAAAAAAAGGAACGTCTCGCTTCAATGGCATGCAGAAAACCAACAATTCATATGTCAGATGAGCGTTTTAAGGAATATGAACGAAAACGCCAAAATCGTTTAGAGAACGCATATGAAAGATTGTTTCCACAGCCCCAAACAATTACGATACCCTCTAAAAGTTCAGATCTTGATGTAAATGAGTTTAAAGAACCAAAACCTAAATCTAACTTGGGGGTTTGGAGTTTTGATAGTCAAAAATCTCATAGACCGAAAGATAACGGTGTAAAATCATTTGATGAAGCAAAGAAACCCTTTTCAATCGACGACAAAGAAACACTGAAGAGAAGTGAAGATTTAAAAAAAATGCTTAAATGCTTGACTGAGCATCGGAATAGACTTGCCAAAGAATTAGAATCATTACCTGAAACCAGTAATTTGCATAAAGTTCTCGGTAGTTTAAGTTGTGTCGATCAGATTCTTGAAACAGGCACTAGTCTTGATAAAGAATCAATTACTTCATCACCACAATCAATTAATGGTGATACTTACGGAACTCAAAATCGAGGTACGTATTGTTTCGAATTATTTATATTTTATTTATAAATTAATTATTCACTTTAAAAAGACATACTAGAATGAACAACTCAATTTTTTATGCCACAGTAAACTTAAAAGAGCTAATCTAATGTGTCTTATATTTTAATTTCTGCCTTCTTGCTCGATCAGGTAAGATTTTGTTTGTAATATCAACTTAAATTGGTGAGAATATTTTTATACATTACGCATTTAACGTCGGTGTAGAGTAAATTGGGGAACGTTGAAGCTTTTGAGTGGCTTTAAAATTATGTCAATGAATGTTTGAACACTTTTTTTTATGAAGTATAAAATTTCGTATGTTACACCACTGGAAGAAATTTAAAAGCGATAATTCATAATATTTGAATATAAAGGGATTACAGTAACTACTCAATTAAAATAATAGAATGATTTATTTAATGGGTTTCTTCATACATTTAAAACCCTTTTATAGATTAGCATAGTGTAAACAATGACGTCACGCCCATTTTCAGAATTTTGTGGTAAACAATAAGGGGTAGTTTTGAAATTGACGTGAAAAGATTAATAATAGTCTATAGTCAATGTGGAAAACTTCATTTAAACCCCATAATAATAATTGTATAGAGATATTCGAAATTCTAATGCATAACAATATGGCTGACATGGAGACAAGGGTGGTTCATTTCACTGAAAATTGCTTAATGAAATACAATATCAATAATCATTGGCACAGCCGCTCTTATAAAACATGATGTTACCCAGTCAACACAATGATATCCAGCAGATATAGGCGAGAGGTTACATTTCACAACGTAAATTACTTTTCGAGTATCCACATCGTCTTTAAGCGCTCTATTTCAGCGCTGAATATCCGCTTGAGCGATATCGCACAGTAATTCACAAGTTCATTCTCTTTAGTTAAACACGGAGTAATAAGTAAATAAAAATGTGATGTCCTTGTAAGTTCTATGGAATACCTATGTTTACTTAAAACGTGATTTCCTTGTAACTTTTATATAGTACCCATCTTTATTTTCAGTTTTACAGTTTCATCGTCAATAAAAACCACTGCCAAATGATATGTCATAAAGCTTTTTCATATACGTAAACAAATATAATAAACATTTTAGTCCTGAAAATTTTAAACGTTGACCAAAAATGTGTTATAATGAACTTCAAAACTCTTCAATGCCTGAATTGGAGTCGTATCGGTGTAGAAATAAGACCATCCGCCATTTTGGATTCGCAATGTTGAATTTAAAAAAAAAAGAAAATTGTATTCAATGACCTCAAAAACCCCCAATTTCCGAGTTTGTAGCAAATCGATTCATACATAGAAAAATCTGCCATTTTGAATTTTGATTTTTAATTTTTGACTTAGCGATCTTAAAAACCCATAATAACCGACTTTCAAGAAAATCGGTTAATAAATTAAAAAATACACTCTCAGAACCGTGCGCCACTGATTATTTTTTTAAAATTTCGAAACTATATAATTTTGACCTGTTGAGATATTTATCCAATTACAAACAAAACAAAAATCACTACATAGTTTGTTAATTTCAAATGAAGTTAGGGTCATTCTATTCACAACAAAGGTATATGGATTTTTAAAACAATCTTCCGTCTTGTGGCAGAAAGCAATTAAATTTAATATTAATATTTATATGAAAGATCACTGTTTGTTAAAATGTTTAGTAAATCTTTAACGTTTTAAAAATAATGAAAGATCTCCACATATATAGTAACTTTTCACATTGTGCTTATATTATGGTAAATTTGCACAGTTCAATAAAATTGTAAAGAACAAATGGGATGAACTAAAAACACAATGTATACACAACAACACCTCACATAATTATATTGACAGCACAGCAGTATACACTTGCATAGAAAGAATTAATGTTATTGCTTTTGCTTTGCAGTTTCCTCTCTTTCCCGTCTATGCTTGGCATGTCTAAAAAAGTATTTTGAAATAATTTAAAACTCCTTCAGTGTACATGGATATGTATCATTAACTGCATCTATAATAAATTATGTTTCACTTACTCTCATAACAAATGCGTATTATAATAGAACTTACCATAGAGACACTGTGTAATGCACAAATCTTCTACATTGAAATTTTTACGGTGTCCTTTCCATGAACATTCCTCAGCTAAATTATTAGTAAATATTTGTTTAGAACAATGCATGTGTAAATCCTTTGTAAATGTTCTACCAACGTGTTTGAGAAACTGTACCTAAAGAACAAAAATATAAAACATTATTTTTTTTTCATAGTTACCAAGCGAATTTTGAAATTTTGATTTTCTTTCATTTTCATAAGTTTTAAGTCATCGAGACTATTGATTGGAAAAGCACTGAATTCTGCCCAATTTGGTTGCACACTTAAATTTTTACTACCATGTTTGTCACTCTTTCGACTGCTTTCAATCTCCATCTTTATACTAGCCGATAAATTAATGATGTGGTACCAACTGTAGTAGGTACTTAAATAACGCATTTAACACATATTATAAGAACAGTGAAATAAAAAAGTCAATGTGATGAAAAAATTAAAGTCACATTGAACGTCCCCAATCTTGATTTGTTGAATGAAATTGTTAGCAAAATTTATTTATTTATCTGCTTGGTACTAGATGCTATGAGTAAATAATATAAGAAAGCCAAATGTTCTTGCAATGTTTGATCAAACCATTCACATAAATTAAACATTTTGTAAAATAAATATGAAAGTGGAAACATTTTTATGTTTTTTGATTCTCTACAGCTCTAAATAACCACATGCAGGTGCAATATTAACAATGAATTTATTTGGTGCAAAGAATAGTTATTACTGCATAGCTATAGTGAAAGTCACACTGAGAATGCAGTGTAGAGTCTTATGGAGCACACCGTTGCCAGTTGTCGTTATGCTGGGATCGGTTAAACCTCAAGTCCGGTCTCAGGAAAATTTCGCCGCTCTCACAGATTCGCTAAAAACTTGTTGGAAGTTTGATGATGTTTATACCTTCGCTTTTGTTTAAATGTTTTCAATAATTAATAATAATAAACAATAAATTTCAAAATTACAAAAGAATTATTTCAGGCAAAGTTAATATAAGAAAAAATAAACAGAGAATTAATTGTACATTTATAAACAAATAAAATATTTACAGTTTTTACTATAACTTCAAAAATAATTTTGAATTTTTGTAAATCTAAAATTTACGATTGTTAAAATTAGTTACTAAAGAGTTCTTGTTATAAAATTGTAAACTGAATAATATGATTAAAAATTATTACTAATTTTATTAAATACATAAATAAAAAGTTTACCTCGAGTAGGATTTGAACCTACGACCTGTACTTTGCTAGAGTATCGCGCTAACCAACTGCGCCGTCAAGGTTCAAGCCCCAATCGATGAAAATTTTATCTTTATGTATGTAGAACTGATGTAAATTCTAAATGTAATGAGATTACAATCAGAGTACTTATATTAATGGAATGTGAGCCTGCAATATCGCAAGGATTCACACATACCAGAGTAACTTGACTAATATTAAATTATTATAAGTTTTTGTTATGAACGAATAAGTTCAAAGGTAAATATGTAATTAAAAATTATTATTAATTTTATTAAATACATAAACAAAAAGTTTACCTCGAGTAGGATTTGAACCTACAACCTGTACTGTGCTAAGAGTACCGCGCTAACCAACTACGCCATCAAGCTTCAAGTCCCAATCGTAAACTTTTTATTTATGTATTTAATAAAATTAATAATAATTTTTAATTTCATATTTACCTTTGAACTTATTCGTTCATAACAAAAACTTATAATAATTGAATAATATGATGTTTACGGTACAACCCTGTGCCGGTTTAAAAAAATATATTGTGCATAATACGTTCCTATAGGACTTGTTCAGTAAACTACTATTTTTTACTGCATCGTAACACTCATGTTTAAGTTAATGATTTACGGTATTAGGTCCGGTAAAACTGTTACCGGACTCAAATGAAATAAATCAATAATCAAACTATTTATTACTAAAAAAATACAAAATTAATAAATATAATTAAAAAGAAATGTTTACGTGTATGTAAGAAACTAAACATTAACTGTAACATTAATGGTACAATCTCTTCCCAGTTATTTCGGATCTCAGTATACCATTGTGGAGAGTGGAACTCCAGAAAGCGCTTGTAGTAATAACTCCTTTGGATTTCTCGGTTAAGACTTGCACAAAACTTTCTCTTTCCCTCCAATGAATCCCTATATATTTTTCTGCCACGGATGAACTCTTCCATACTCCGTGTCTGTTAAGAAACGAAAGTTCCGCACCCACATTTGTTAATAAAGTCACCAATGTGCGGCAAAGACTATGCCCGGTGTACAACTCGAGGTTTGCTAATCCTATAAATTGCGCCATTTTCTTGGAAACTCCACCAACTGTATGAATTCCAACGCGCCGGAAAATGCATTTGCCATTACGCCATCCTACGAACAATTTGTTGTGACCTAAACACTTGGGCCGCAAAGCAACGTATCTATGGAACAATTCTAACACACTTATGCCGTCCATTTCATCAATGACCGTAAATATTTTTTTTATTCGTTTTGGAGAAAGGGATTGTGATTACCTACCAATTGTGTAGAAGTCTCCTGAATGTCATTTCATAAACCTCTTCGCAGCGACAACCACCAGCGATGCCGATTAAACCAACAATCTGACAAGAATACAAAACTGTCAGCAAATATTGAAATTTACATCTAAAATTATTACCTTTGCCAAAAGATATTGCTGATTCGGCGCCTCTTTCACAAATTTTACCACATCTTCTCTGGTGAGTGTTTTCGCCTGCTTAGGTTGATAACCAACAGATCGTTTTTTCAGAAAAGCACGAACTTTAAAAAATCCTGGTACATCCACGTTTTCATGAGATTGTAACATCACTTTAATCACTGAATACTTTGACCACAAAGAAGAACTAGACATTTGCTTCGACTATAAAAAGATCAATAATAATTCCATCAAAGGAATATTAAAAGAAACATACCAAATCAATCAAATACGCCAACATTATTTCCTCATTGATTTCACTGACTCCGTTGTTCCTTCTCCAGTCACAAAACTGTTTATATTCTTTGCCGTATCTTTCTGACGATTTGTTGGTATGAGAGAGCTGCTAGCTTCATTATATGTACGCAAAACATCATCCGGAATGTTACAATTTGCTGAGATTTGGTCTCGGAAAATTCAACAAAACAAACAATAAAAGCAGTAACATTAGAGACTAGCTTTTCATAGATGATCATATTTTCAATTCAAAAATTTATTTATTTTTTTTGTAGTATATTCAATAATTGAGGGGTCCAATGCAAGAACCGGCCAAGTCCACTTTTGGGGTAAAATTACATTATGGTGTATTTTTGTAAAGTACAAATTTCTCTTTCTTCCTGTGCAAGAACCGGACTTTTATCTTTAAAAATAACAGAGATATAGACGTATTGGTGGTTGCCGGCATATAGATACTGCGCAAAAACAAGTCATATCCAGGACACACGTGCGTTTCAATCGTGAATTTTAAGATTAAAGAACTGTTTTTATAGTCAAATCGGGTATAAAAAGTGTATCATAATGTCTGATAGTGAGTTGTCGTTTCATGATCCCTTTAGTGGAACACACACAGATAACGATGAAAACTATATTCCAGAAAATGCTGGAAATCAACTGATTTGTCTGAAAGTTCTTCAGATAACGATACGTTTAAAGAAAATGAAAATTATGATGAAAACCGGCCTGGAACATCTCGTTCAATACCACAAGTGGGTAAAAAACGGTTACAACGCCAATCTTTATGGAACAGAAACGTACGGAAGGCGAAAAGAAGTAAAGGAAAGTCGTATACAAATTCAGCTGGATTATTGGTACCACAAAAAAAAATTGGTGAAAATTGCAACTGCAAATATAAGTGCTGCGATTATAATTGGCGAAGATGGATGTAATGAAATATTTACAAAATTTTATGCTGTTTCCTCCAAGGATTTACAAGATGCTTATTTATACGGACTTATCAAAAGAAGATCAGTAGGACGTAAAAGACCTCGCTCAGGAGATGGGCACGGAAAAATGAACAGTTTTTCTTATGTGGTAAGATTTTTTATTATTAATCACATTGAATCAATAGTGCACTAAAATCAAATTTATATTACAGGTTCGCCATAACGGGAATGAAAAGACAATTTGTAAGAAGGCCATTTTAAGCTTACATGGGATCACTAAAAGTAGGCTTGAGCGCTTGCAACAACACTTAAGTAATCAAAATGTAACACCTCCGACGTATAGAAGAGGAAAGCATCAAACTAGAGTAAACAAGTTACCTGAAGATACTGGTGCTAAAATACGTGGAGCGTACTATCTGTCACCTTTATTAAGTATTTCAAAAATTCATGAGCTTTATTTAGAAAAATATGAACCAGATCAGCATGCTTTAATGCTTCAAAATCTGCCGATTAATCCCGTTGTCAAATATGAATATTTTAGGAAATATTTTAATGAAAACTTTAAGATACATTTTGTTAAACCCAAGTCAGATACATGTGCAAATTGTGATAAATTAATAAATAAAATAAATGCTGCTAATTTTGAGACAGAAAAAAAGGTTTTGGAGACAGAAAAGTTGATACATATAAAGAAATCTGACATTTTCTATACCGATTTAAAAGCTAAAACAAACTTATTGCAAAGTCGTCCTGAAATGGAGGTGATAACTTTCGATTACCAACAAAATTTACCCCTGCCAGTTTCCTCAAGTGAAGAAGTCTTATAAAATTCAGCTTTGGTTGTATAATTTTTGTATACATGTTGGCAGCAGCAAAAAAAGTTATTTCTATGTGTATGATGAAACCGTGGGTTCCAAAGGTCAAAATGAAGTAGTCAGTTTAATTTTTCATTTTCTTAATAACTATCTTAGGCCCGAAGTCACCGAGATTCACATATTTTCTGATAACTGTGCATCTCGAAATGAAAACTATACCTTAGTTCAGTTTTTTTTAGCCTCATAGAGACTAATAAGTATAAAATAATATGCCATAGGTACCCAGAACCTGGGCATAATTTTTTGCCTTGCGACCGTAGCTTTGGATTAATAGAAGTGGAAAAACGAAAACACACCAAAATATATTTACCACGGGACTATATCAATATTATTCGTCGCTCAAGTAAACGATTTGAAATAATACCAGTAACGCAAGATATTTTTCTAAGTTTCAAAGATCATCTACTACCATTTTTCTTAAAAAATCCATCAAAGAATAGTAATAAATTTACAATATCTAAATACAGAATTTTACGCTACGAGAAAAATAATTCAGGCACATTAGTTCAATGTAGTGAATCCGTAGGTATACCTCTGTTTATTTCATTCGATATTTAGAATTAAAAAAATCTAGAGCCTATTTCTTTACCTAATGAAACGCACAAGTTATTTTTGGGTAGAAGGCTACTTAAAAAAGAAAAAGTTCGAACAAATCATTTCACTGGCAGAAAACTATGTCCCTCTATGTGACCAATGGTTTTATAATGACATAGAAAGTATCATGCATGTCTGCTGCACCTGACAAGGACACGTCATTGTCTGAATACAGCAGTGATGAATGAATAAAAATATATTCTACCTTATAGATTAGTTCTTTACCGATGTATCTTTTATGTTCTGTTTATAAATAAACGTTATCTTTATCTTGTTGTTTTTATTATTATAAAACAAAAACCAAAATACTGCGAAAAACCGGTCAAGTCCATTATTTATTTATTTTTTTTTGTTTATTTGCCAATTCCAAAATTCACATATTTTTTTTTAAATTAGTGTATAATGGTAGTTGCTACAAAATAAACACAATAAAAAAGTAGCGATACCCAAAGTTTAAGGTTTTGCAAATTAAAATATATTTTGCTTTCCTGAATATTTTAAAAAAATGAACATGGCATGTTCTTGCATTGGACCCCTCAATTGCAGTATGAAATATAACGCATTACGACATACTTACTTTTACAGTAACTTGTCTCAAAATTCCAGACTCGGTTCCTTCGTCGCTTCGTCTGTAAACATTTCGACTTGTTATTGTAAAAATGAGTTTCCCGGACTTATAACGTAAATTACTATTACAAATTGTTACTAACAATTAACAATTACGGGTAACACTACAATTATGTTATGTTTAATATTGGTGTACTATCATGTGTATTGCGGCAAATGGTTACGGACATGCTTCATAGGAGCGACACCTTTGTTTCCACTCATAAACATTAAACATCAAATGTCAATTTTGAGGTTATATTTAGTATGGGCGCACTATTACATATGTTCTGGCAAATGGTTACTAAGGTCACGTTTCATAAGAGCGGCTACGTCGGGTATTTGATAACGCCGTACTAGATCAACTATATCAAGTTGAAATTAAATCTAAGTATGTAGAATGATTTTCAAATTAAAAGTTTTCATCATATAATAATTCACACATTTGAATAAAAATTTGTCATTACAGGCGAAAAAACAATAATATTCTTCAACTTGAAGAGACGAGAACAATCAATAATTTTCGAACAATACGCCACACTCTCGATTATTTTATTGCTCATTTTCAAATTTGGTAGCATGTTGGTCGGTATACGATCTAAAACTTTTAGCACAGACGCACTTATAGTTAATAACTCCCTTTAACTGAAAAATGAACCTTAGCCAACATATGAACCCCTTGTAGCCAGGAGACGAACCAATTCTTTTAGCGGAGTCATCCACTTTATTTTATTTTATATTTTATTCAAGATATGAACCAGCCCTTTATTGGAGTTGTACTTATCCGAAATAAGAGGTTCCTCTAGTTTAGCCAATAAATACCCTCAACTCTGTAAGAAGCAGTTTTTTAGCCTTTTTAATTTAGCGAGGAAACACCCGACATGTTGGCCTGTATACGAACCAAAACTGTTTTAGGCGAGACTCCCTTTAGCTCTTAAGTAAACTTTAGCCAGGATACGAACCAATTCTTTTAACAGACACCTACTTTATTACGGAAGCAATCCATCATCTAAGTCATCATATGAACCCTCTTTTGCTAAGAAGCACACCCTCTACTTTAGTACGGAAATGAATATTTATTTAGATGAGATAGATAACCTCACCTAAGCAAGGGAACAAACCATTTAGCGAAGATACAATTAGCATGTATAAGAACCCCATTTGGTTAAGAAACAAATCGTAGTCAAGATAAGAATCATGGGTATGATCTTCACCTTGAAGAGGTCAATGAACTTTATGATCTGGCAGAACCGTTTGACCTGAGATACGGCAACACTGTAGAGTGGTCTAGAATCCCCCTTGTTATACTTTTTCTGTAATAATTTTAATAATCGGGCAGCAGGGCTCGATACTACAGACGTCAGCGAACTTTCATAGGTATAATCCAATAGCCCGCAAAGTCGAATAATTGGTACTTTGTGACTCCCACTTGATTAAAAAAGTGAGTTTCAAACGATACGAAAAACAATAGTATTCGTAGTGTATGCAATATACGTAATAGCAGTCTACTGCCTACACATCCAACAAACGGTGGAAAACCAATTTACGCGGTGACGCTCAGCGTCGCGGCCCACTAACACTTGTCACGCTCTGGTACTACCTGTTCACGGTATCAGGTCTGGAAATAAACACAACTCGAAAAGAAAGTCACCAGTCCCTTCTTCTAAAAAAAACGTTACTTACTCAGTCTACACAACAACTACTTAAATAAGCAGTTTCCGCGACAACACTAAACCAAACAAATTCTTATCCTCCACTCTATTCAAAGTTAATCTCATAAACGCCGGTAACATTAACTGACGAGACAAGTTTCACGATAATTAACAAAAGCACTGTTCAACAAATGATGACTTTACAAAAAAACATCCGTTCTACTCTTCCTTAAATATTCAATAAAACAATCTCATAATCCGGTAATGAAATATAACACTCGTTTGTAATTATTACGATGTAAACTTAAATTATACTCTACATACGAAAACCACGTGCAACGGTGCAAGTGACAACTTTGTATATATGTTCACGTCGTGACTACTTTAAAATTGTCTGAGAACTGTCTACATGAAGAATGACTATTCCGATTTTTTTTTTTTAACTCGTTTATTAAAGATTTTAGATTTTAACAATTCATGGATAATTACATTTTACACTTAATACTATATACAATATAAAATACTAAATATAAAACGTGTATGTGTTGGTGGTGCGCTGCTCAGGAGTCTTCGTCCTCTTCAGCGCGTGGAAGTGCGTGGATTGTTGGTTTTCGTGTGTTTGGAACGCCTGATGGCGGTGTTGAGTGCGTTGTTGTTGGTTGTTCAAAAAAAAAGCGGGTGTTGTGTGGTGTTGCGTTTGGATTGATGTTTCCTTGTGTGGGCTGTCCTGTTGTCGCTAGGTTGCTTATCTGAAATAAAAAGAAATATGTATTAGTGAAGTGTAACACTATCGACTATTCCGACCCTCTGATTTCCTTTTATACTAAAATTTTATACACGGCATTACGCCAGATACAATAAGTGATGTCACGGCACCTTCGATACGAAAAGTTCTGGAGCCTTTTTAATCGTTGCCTTAGAAATTTAATAAAGATCTATAATCTTACAAAACAAAGCTTATTTGGTACATCTGTAAATCCCCTCATATTCCCTGTACTTCAAAGGTTTGTTTCGTAATACTTTTAATCTTGATACTGTCGACTAAATGTTTAAAAAAGTAAAAGGATTAATGCACTACGCAATAAAACACCAAAGCCGCCATATTGTTACTAAAAGAAAATGCATAAACCTCTTCCGTAACGTCGATTTAGATTATTAAATTCACTCATCGTGGTATTGAAACAATAATTAAACTTCTTACGTTACTCTCGCGAGTAAACCTTATATCATTCCGCAAAATCCTGAAATCTAAATCGTTATTCATTCAATCTTCAACTCTTTATAAAATTTACCATTCTGCACTGAATTTAACTTTTCTGAACGCAAATTTTAATCTGTATTCAAACACAAATGAATCCGTTACTTTAAATTGCAGCGCGATTGTTGATCCCCTTAACTTTACAAAATGTCAGTAGCCAGTTTCAAATATCGTTATGTGGCGTGCTAAAAATTGTAAATAGCGTATCAGAAGTCACGCTCCGTAAAATATACGTCCGTAAACTCTCATTTACGTGATTAAAACGTTACGTTACGTATACTATATAGTACGAAATATGTTATATTACCAAAATTTTCTGACAACCTTCTGCGTTCAGTCTGATCGGTAACCTGCTTTTATAAGCAATTACAGCGCCTAGTAAGAATCTGTCCTGTTACAAATTAATATGGCGCCTTATCAATGATTGTACATGTTGGTCTATAATCAAATCTATATGCTCTAACAATTTCCTTCAAAAGACACGTATTACTAAATTTTTTGGAAAAATACTTCTGAATTTATGATTCGGTAAACATGAATCGCGAACTGCCTTATTTATAAAAACGATGGTTCTTTAAGTAATATTCTTCCTGAAGTAGAATAAGTGGCGATTATTTGCGGTTCCTAATAGTAATTGTTTTCAACCGCTGGTACTTGTTTCCTTTCTTTTCTCGCACTCTGCATTACTATCGAACCCCTTTTCTATTTTGCCATTAGAGTAATTGAGTAAAAAAACTTGTTTCGTAAAAAATGGATAGCATTCGCCATTTAACAATTATCCCCACACACAAAGGGTTCCTATATTTTTCGTTAGACAATCTATCCGACACGTGCATATTGCGAAATCCAGCTGTGATACTATTTTAATATATTTCTGACGTTACATTCGTAACTTGTACCGATGATATTCTCTTCATATACTTATACTGACAGTTTACCATTAAATATTTTAAAATATATTTAGAGTATTTATTTTTGTTAATCTGTTTATGGTATGGTGTTAAATTTCTTTCGATCTTCGTTGTTGTCAATTTGGAAAAATTCTCATGCGTCAACCTGACAATGCAACTTGACAAGTTAATAAGTGTAAGTTAACATCATGTAGAATATTATTTCAAAATTAATCAGTTTAGTGTTTAAGAAATATAGATGAATTGGCTTTTACACTGATAGTACAATTTAAATTAATTAAAAATTCTTGTGAGATGCTCTACTGCAATCTTGGTGGAATAATTGAATAAATTGGATAATATTTAGACAAGGTCAATGACAAATTGTGACATGTACATACTTGCTTGTTTTTTGGTAATTTCCTTTTGAAAATTTTATGCAATATTAAAGTAGATATGAATGTATTGTGAATATTATCAATATTTTATATGTCGCATATGAATATATTTTTTACGTATTTATATTCTGTATTTCAGATTTACTTGGTTACCCTGGTGTAGAAAATTATACATATAAAAAACAAACTGTTGGAAACAGTTCATCTAAAATAAAATTTATTCCTGCACTATATTCGTCATCAGTATCAAACATGCCGAAAGGCAAGGGTATACTTAAGGCAAAACGAAAAACATATACATCAAGCTCACAGACTGCAAGGTCGAGATCACAATCGCCAAAGTCTTCACTCTCAAGAAATCAATCGGCGGGACTCATGAGTTTATGCGGACCCTGTCCACCAGTGCCATCGGATAAAGTACGTCAAGCAAGATCTAGTTCACCAGGACCACCAGCTAAAAGACCCCATTCTCCAAAAACTGCGAGACCGGCATCTCCTAAAAGTGGTGGTCGTCCCCCAAAAGCTTCTGGAAGGACTCAATCTCCAAAACCAAGTGCAAGACCTCAATCTCCAAAATCCGCACCAAAACCCCAATCTCCGAAAACCGTTTCGCGGGCGCAGTCTCCAAAACCCGCTGCAAAACCTCAGTCTCCTAAGCCTTCTGCAAGGCCCCAGTCTCCAAAGCCTCCGGCGAGGCCTCAGTCTCCAAAACCTTCTGCAAGGCCTCAGTCTCCAAAACCTTCTGCAAGGCCTCAGTCTCCAAAGCGTCATGCAAGAGCGCAGTCTCCAAAACCCCCTGGAAAACCTCAATCTCCAACACCAAAGGGAAAACCTGCAAAACCGGAACAGCATGACTCAAAATCAAAAGGAGCGGGAAAATCTCGGTCACGATCTGAATCACCAAAATCAAGGTCGGAAAAGTCACTTAGGCACGCCGAGAGTTCCCAAACCTTTCATGACGGTTTTACAGATGCGCATACTGAGACAGATCCTCATAGAATGGACAGAGGTGTGGCTACTTGTGTACTTGAAATTCCTGGCCTATGTGAGTCATCAAGTAAATGCAATTGTGTTGCGAAGAATGGCAGAGAATCGTGTGAAATTATAATAAAAATCTGTGATCAAACTGGTAATGTATCTGTATTACCAACTATTACCAAGCCTGGCGGCAGCGGAACAACTACGGTTGATTCAGTTAACAAAAAAAGTCACCAAAAAAAGTTACCACCATCAAACATGGAACCGCCTCCATCTGAACGGAAACATCAAAAACCACAGCACAAAAAAAATAGCGACCCTTGTACACGACCAGATGGTTCCTGTACCTGCTCTGGCCCCGGTTCCGGTCCCGGCCCGGTCCTGGTCCCGGTCCTGGTCCCGGTCCTGGTCCCGGTCCTGATCACAGTTACGGTGCTGGTCCCCGCAGTGCAAGTACCTCTAGTACTTCATATTCAAGTCCGCCCAATTTTCAGCCATGCTGCAATTCGTGTGGTTGTCCTGGACGTCTTGATCATTTCGATCATACAAATGCTTCAGATCATCCTGAATCATCGATGGGTCACAGAAAAAATTCGGGAGGCGTAAAATTCGGTCAAAAGAAACCAATGAAAAGTATGCTAAAAGGTAATAATCAACAAAAAAATTCATATGGCCAATTATTCAAACCAAATAAAACTAATAGCAATACAAAAATAGAAGGACTTGACAAACCTCTTAAGTGTCAAATAAGACGTTTATTAAATATGTCTCCAGGATCCGTTGAGGAATTAACAGTTAGTACTGTAAGCGATGCTTCTACACCTAGTACCAGTCTCATTGAAATTGAATCAAACAATCCACAGGCCCAATTAGCGCATATTATGAAACATTTTAACTTAAATGAATCAGATGTAAACCGTTACTTAAGTAGTACAGGTAATATGGACAGTGGCAGTCAAGACGGATCCGGATCTGCGGAAGTGAAATCTCCCAAGCAGCTATCACCGAAAACTTCTAATGATCAACATTGCGTATGTGTTGATGATTATGCCTCTGAAAATTATCCGGGCGTTTTATTAGTGTATAACAAAATGGCCGAAAATTGCGCTAAAAAAATTGAAAATTTGGCAGCTATGATTGAACAGGTTCGATTAGAAAAGTTAGATATACAAAAACCTTTAAATGTTCCGAATGATACTTTTTTGCCAACTACTCAGCAGTACCAAATTCAACGACCATCAATTGATACTACTGATAATAACTTTTTATCAAATAGGCCAGATCAATTCCAAATTCAATCAAATAATATTAGTCAGAATAAATTTTTACAAAATTCTCCACCACCATTTTTAGTGCCCGAATTTAATGGTAGAACTGACAGTGCAACTGAAACTTCTCAACAAACATATCAAATGCAAAGACGTTCTAACGACAGAGATTTTTTGAAACCATTCCAAATGCAAGCTTCTATGAGTGGTGTAACCAATCTTGATTTTCAACAACCATTCCAGGTAAGAGGAGCTGTAATACAATCCCCTGATGTTTCTTATGGACAGAATATTCAACAATTTCAAACACCACGACCTACCAATAGTATGCTTTCACAAAATGCTCAATTCTACACACCCCAAGCAACAATTGGTATGCCTTTGCCAAATAACCAAATGTACATGTCTCAACCAACCAATCCTGTTTTACAAAATTCGCAACTTCGACAACCATCATCAGGTGATGTGCTTGCTTTGAGAAGTTGTGAATGCCCAATGCTGCCCAAAGTTACCAATAACTGCTTATGCCCAAATTCTCAACCTGTGGTTCCCCAAGCGACCAATAGCAGTGTTATGGTAAACTGTCAATCACCAGTGCCCAAGATCATCAATAGTAGTTCTTCGAAAATTCCGGTCAGTATTGACATTCCTAATAATGCTCACAATCCTCCAAAGTCATTTACTGCTAATAATAGTACTTTGCAAAAATCTCAAATATTTTCCAAACCTTCTGTCAGTGGTGAAAATGAACTTGATAACTCCACGAAATACTTAGAACCTGCAATGAGAACGTCCTTAGAACAGGATCAATTGAATCAACAGCTTTTAGAAGTTAATTACACCTCAACAGCTCCTGTTAGTGCAAGCGACGCCCCCCGTGCAGATCTAAGTGGTCAAGATGTATTGCATCGCTTTCAAAAATTAAAAGAAGATGACACTCTTCCAACAACTGAAGCATTATGGTTGAATGTACCTTGGTTACCTAAATTTGAAACGGAACCGAAGGAAATTAGTCGGAATTCTGTAACCAAATCTAATAAGCCTCCACTTTCACGTGGAATGCAAGCCGCAATGTTATGTAATCAGAACTTGAATGCTTTACCCCACGAATTATCTGCTATTCCAGAAGCAGAGAGTCTCCTTTCAAACAAAACTACATTGAGTTTTGAGAATAAACAAACAATACGTGGGCACACAAGTAAAGAACCTAAAAAGAAAGATTTATCGCCAGAGCTTACACCTCTTCTTTTGGCATCAATTTTTCAAAATCTTTTTGAGAAAAAAGAAAGAAATTTATCAGAAAACAGTAAAGGTATCGATTGTAAAGTATCCTCAAGTAGTGCAAGTTTACCGGATATTTTAAGTGAAATTGACACTACTATTAAAGTACTAAATGTACAAAAACTAAATTTACAAGATTCGTCTGAAGTATCTTTCGGTAACAGAAGTGCGGATACTGTTAGTTTGGTAAGCCAAAAAAGTGTGATTAGTGAATCTTCTACTAACGAAATAGATAATATCGAAGCAACTTTGAAAGACTTGGGAATGGGTTGGGCAGTTGCAACTCTAAGAAAAACTCAGGAAGCTTTAGCTTTAACTTCTAGTTCTAGTTCCATCGATACCAGTTTTAAACAAAACGAAAATAATATTTCTCACCAAATTAATGTTAGCAAAAGTAATGAATCGAGCAGTATTTTATCAACATTTTTGCAAGAATTTGCTCAGGAAACACCAAATCGTGATTCTAGTTCTAGTGGTAATAAAACATCCAGAAAGACCTCAACACCAGTAAATAAACGTGAAACATTTAAAAATAATGCACATTCAAATATATTATTAACAGGCGAATCAGATATATCATCAATAAGGACTAATTCTAATTCACATGACCCTGATCGTTTTACACAATTTTATAGTTTACACGAAATATCTTCTAACCAAACTAAAGATATTGATTGATATTTTTACCTATTTTGTAATTAATCTGTTTTCTTTTAAAAATTTGTACACAATAAATATGTAAATTTCAATTATAGCGATAAAGTAGGAATAAATTTTATATTTTTACTACAAAATGTTTATATAGTATGTAAATTTATTTGCACATTCTTATAGCTTATAGTATCTTTTTTATATGCTCAATTTGTTTAAAGCACTTGTGAGGTAAATATTAAAGACTGAACGAAACTGCAAAACTTTCATAACCTTTCTTTTTATCATTACAAATGAAGATGAATAAAGTCATAAAACGTTCCCTGTGAAATTTTAAAGGTTTTATGACTATTTCATTGTTAATCGGCACATGTTTACAGCATCCAATGGATAATTATTACAGTTTCAGTTATAAACGACGTCGCCGATGCTGAAAATTCAAATGGAATGTACATAAGAAAAACTTGATTTCGTAAGCTTAATTACAGGTAACAAATTTAAGTTTATATTCTTTACCCTTAGTGGAATTCCACATTTAATAGCACTAACGTTTTAAATACAATATAATTCCACAATTTCATTTTTATAATTATTTCTCTACGTATTTCAATGCAATATGTATCATTATCAAGAGAAAATAAGAAAAATAACAAACGTAGTTATGGTAACAAATCATTAAGGTAAAATTTGATGTAAATTATAATGCTATATTTAAAATTTTTGTTAAAGGTGAGTCTATAAGATTAACCTGTTCGTTCATTCATTACTTTATGTTTACAAATTTCGAAAACTTCCAAAACATCTAATTTGTCTTTCTTTACATACCTAATAAAATATAAAACTTTAATATTTTTTGTGAAGTCATGAGTTGATTAATTACTATTAAATGTTTGGCATAATTTGATTTGTCTGTGTGTTTATATTTATAACATCTAATGTGGTGTTTGTATCTAATATTAAAGTTCCTAAGTGTTTGTCCAATATAAACAGAATAACAGAATGTGCAGTTCAATTTATAAATATTTCTTTATTGAAATTTGTTTGGTTTAATGGTATTGCTCTATGTAGGGGAAGTTGGGGCAAAGTGGAACCCTTAAGGGAAAATGACCATGAAATTCTTAATTTTTTATATTGTTTTACTTTGGCTGCACAGTGTGATTCATCTATTATTTGTTGACGTAGAAATAATTGAAAAATAAGAATTATATACTCATTGTTATTTAATTTTTTAATTCCTTTCTTGTTAACCTTTTTTTCACTTTGCCCCATATATGGGGCAAAGTGGTAATACCATCAGAATTTATTAATCGTATAGCAAAATAACTTTATTGAACTAAAGAGAACAAGATAGTACAACTGAATTGAAAATAAAATGTATCACAAATCAAAGATCATTATAAATAAAAATGGCACCCTCTTGTCTTCAACCTATTGAACTTATAAAAATAAACTCAGATGACTTGAATTTTCCCATGCCTTAATAGTTTAGTTCTAAGCCTTTCCAAAATTTCATCTGATAGCACTTCATTCTCATCCTTCACCTCTGGAAAGACAAAGACCACTATGTAGATACTGTCTCAAAAAAACTCACGTTCACACATTCTCTGCCTTCACTATTTCTTGCCACATTAATAACTTGAGCAACAAATTCTTTTTTTGTGTTACATTTCTGGTCTTCTAATTGAATTAAAAGAAAATCATTATGTTTTATTTTGTCCATGCCCACTTGTTCTACATTTGAAATCCAATGGTTTTGAATAAAATTCCCAATCACTGTTACCTTCAGAATCAGATGACTCTTTTCGTAGCAAGCTTAAGTTCTTCATAGTTAGGAATTGCCGTCAGAATCATTGTTTTTCCCCTTTTGCCTACGTGATGTGGATGGTTGTGGGATAGGCATTATCTCGTGTAGAGACAGAAGTCGTTTCTCTACAAATATTGAATTTTGGACATGAGCTGATTACAGGGATGGTGCTTCTACTGCAGACCAGCAAAGTTGTGGAGAAGAGGTTCATTCAGAAGCATCTCTATCTGTATTTATTTGTTTGGAGCAACTAGACTGTGATGATGAATTCTTCTCTGGTGTTCTTGCTGAGGATTGTTGCGGTAATGTTTCTTTTGTGGAAGAACTAAGTTGTGGAGAAGGGGTTTTTTGAGAAGCGTATCTAGGTTCTTCTGTCTGGGGCAACTAGGCTATGGTGATACATTTCTCTCTGGTATTCCTACTGTGAAGCAACCAGGCCGTGGTGATAGTGTTGTTCGAGGCCGTTCTCTATCTGTGGTTTCAGAAGGCTTAAACAACTCCTCCGGAAATATATTAGGACTATAGGGACAAATACCTGTCGCCTTAAATCCATTAGTAGCTGTCTGAATTGCAACGGCTCGCTGGTAAGCATTACCAAATAACTCCCCTACTTGATACAAAGTTATAATTTTTCCAGGATTATTTCTTAGGCAATTTCTAACTTCCTGTTCATAATACGTGCTCAATGGTAGCATAAATGACTCATCCAGAGGTTGAATCAGATGTGATGTATGTGGGGGTATTACAATTATGTGCACGTTACTCTCCCTGGCTAACTCGATTAGACTTAAATTTTTTGTATGGATAGAGTGCCCATCCAAAATGAGTAAAACAAAATCATCTCTGCTTGGCTTTGAGTATTTAAGAAAATATGGAAACCAAACGTCTGAAAAAATATCACTCTGCATTCAACCTGACTGATGACATTCCATTATGGATTCTGATGGTAAACCCTTCTCAAAAGCTTAATTTCTCCGGACCCGCGGAAATATTAATAATTGAGAAACATATAGGCCCGCGGCGATAAAGTAAATTTCTGCCGTTACGAGGGTGTCCCTTTCAGCTGAAGAAAGTGACCCTACTTGCTTTTTCCCTGCGAGGGAGAATATTTTCCCGGGTTTGTTAGGAAATGTACTAATGCCAGTTTCGTCGCAATTGAAAATTCTACTTGGTGAAAAATTGTATTTTATCTAATAATTCACCAAGTAGCGTAAAAAATTTGTATACATTTGGTTTGTTAAACGCTGCAGCTCGTGCAGCAGATGTCTTTTCGGGTAAACGTAATAAAATTCTTTTATTCCGTTTTAAAAATCCATATACTCGGTCACGTCCAGCCAAAGCTGTAGTAGTATTGAAATTATGTGGTATATCATTTCTAGCTGCGAATTGGTAGGCTAGGTGCCTGAGCTCTCCAGTCCCTAATCCAAAAAGACGGCTTTCTATATCCAATATAAATTCAGCTAATTGTTTTTCTTGAACTTCTGTAAATATAGGCCTAAAATGCTCTAGATATTTGGATGATGTTGCTACAGCATCCTTAGAAGACCTTACTCGTGTAAGTATGTAAAGTGGCCAGCGGCACATATTCACTAGCTGCCTTTTTTAATTTTGAAGTGCCGTTTCTAACATCTCTGATGTCAACTGTCATTGAGTCTTCTGACCAGCTATGCTGGTTACACTTACGTGTGTAACTGCGAACCCTATTAGGTATAATCTGAAACAAGACTCGTGGAATGCAGACAGTATTTGGGTCAAAGTGAAAAATATTCCACTTCACCCCAACAGTCACTTTCCCCCCATATTTAACATGAAAGGAGGTTATGTTGCCCGCATGAAATGGACATACTAAATTAAGCAACACCACAACTGGCTGATAGAAACCGAACACAAAGAGTGAATGAGATGTGACTAACTTACCTCTTCAGATTGCAATCACAAAAATAAACTTTTATTAATGATCTATCACCTGTTGAAATTTTAGACACAAACTGGTTGGCAAAGATTCCTAGGCTAAATGTATAGAAAACTTATATAGGTTGATAACAGATGGCATCATTTTGTCAAAAATTATAATAAATTTCACTTTACCCCAAGTTCCTCTACTAAGAGTCATTCTAACTAATTAATAAGCCACACAACATAAAGGTACCACTACATAATATGCTTGTAAGTTTTGGTGTTACTAGTATGTTTTCTAAAATACACCCTCAAGAATGTATGCGTTTATTAAGTCATTTTTTAATTAATAATAATGTTGAATTAATTCAAGAATGGAGTTAATTCCATTATTTGAACCCTGTTGTAATCAATATTATTTCACATTCAATAATAAGCTTTAAAATACTTAGATTTTTTGGGTTTTTAATGGTGTATTTTTGTATTAGTGTTTTGCACAAATCTAAACGTTTCGATAACACTTACAGTTATCGTCCCCCAGTTTAATAAACGTATAAAGCCAACTATGGAATACAATTTTGTTAAAGAATAACTAGATCCTTATAAATTAAATATTGTTTAACTGGGTTGACGATGACAAACCAGAGCACCCTCTAACGGGCGAAGGCTAACAGTGAAAGGTATCATAATCAAAAAGCAGATTGTAACAAAATTTAATCAATCTAAAGAACATTTAAGTTCACCTACAGATGTTTTTATCTTCCGGAGTGTGCAAGTTATCTTGTTCATGTGGAAAAGTACACGTTGGAACCAGAAAACGTAGCTTTGATACAAGACGTAAAGAATATATGAGATTTAGTAGCTCAGCCAGATAAATCTGTAGTAACTGAGCATGCTTTAAATAAGTTAAATCACGACATTCAATTCGATAATATGGAAATATTGTCAAGACGTTTACAACGTAAAGCTATTGAGATGTGTAAACATCGTAATAACTTCAATTGGCAAGAACAAAACCCGTTTAAATAGGTTTTAGTGTCTTATAATTAAAAAATGGCACAATGGTACGCGTTAATTTTAGCGTTTGGTATGTCCAGTTTTTTTGCTATACCTTGAAGTAAATGCTTTATCAATGATGAGTTAAATTACCACAGCACTATAATTTAATGTATGTAGTTGAAATTAAATTTAAAAATTATATGAAACGTACTACATTGCGTTATTACTGTAAAATAACAATTATTATTTCTTTGGTAGATTGGACTGGATTTTTAATTATGTCTAGTTTCTATTTGTCAACGGTTTTATCAATTTCAAATAGTTTTTCACAACTTTACACTTACATCGTAATTTAATTAAATTTTGTTAAATTTGCTCTTTGATTATGACATTTTTCACTGTTGGCTTTCGTCCGTTAGAGGATGATCTGATTTGTCATCTTCAAGGCACTTTAACTATATTTAACTTATTAAGGATCTATACTCGACGCCACGTTTCTGTTGCAGTGTGTAGAACGTAGGCCTGTACATTTTAAATGCGTTTTACCTCGACCTTGTTGCCAAGTATCGTACAGGTCCCCATTCAAAATATTGCTTAATTTATCTATAAATTATAGATCTTTATTGTGATTTGAGTCATCACGGTTTAATTTAAAATCTTCGTCTTTTATAGATTTCAGATATTGTGTATTTCAAATTAGATTTGATCGCGTTTTCATTTATTAAACATAAAAATATTTAAATGATATTAAATTTAAAAATAATATACGGCAACATTACGATTCATAAGCGCTACACTGCAACAGAAACGCGGCTTCGAGTATAGTTATTCCTTACTAAAGTTGTATTCTATAGTTGGCTTTATACCATTATCAGACTGTTCTATTAATAGCAGACTTATGTTTGAGTTTTCACTTTTTCAAAATTCTCTGAAAGATTTTATCACTACTGAGGAAGATAACTGTGTTATCGAAACGTTTAAATTTGTGTAAAACATTAATACAAAAATACACCATTGAAAACCCTAGTAAGTATTTTAAATATGTGTAATAATGGTGAAAGTTTACATCTTCGTAATAAGATTTACAACAAAAAACGATTTACGGGAGGGGGGGGGAGTCCAATTTCGACCATTTTAGCTAATATCTTTATGAATAATTTAGATCAAATTTTTGAATTACGTGTTTCTGATAACATTATATTGTTTAAGATATCTTAACCAATTTTTGAAAGTATTCAGTAACTGTAAAATGAAGTCTTTTTGACATCCAACTACCAAAATAGTATTTATGAAAGTAGGGGAGAGTGGGGCATCTTCAGACATTTGCATTGTGGGTAATTTAAATGGTTTGGGTTGGCAGCATTGAGCTCAAGATATTCCTTTTTTACATCAAAGATCAACAGTTCATTCTCCATTGAGCTGTGAAAGTCTGTCTAGGTGTGAAAGTAAATTTTCGCTACTAAAGGTAAGTTGATATTTTCTATACTAGATTAAACTTAATTATTGAAACTTTGTTACTAGTTTTAAGCTTATATATCAGTGTTTAAGAAACACTAATTGAATTGTGCAGTAGTGGCCTCATCTGGTTGCAGCATGACTTACTATAAAATGGTCCTGTGGTGCACCTTTAGACAAATGTGGGTGGGGCACCTTCAAACATCACCATTATCGAACATATGGGTGGGACACATTCAGACAACTTAAAATAATAGAAAAATGTATTAAAATACAATTATATAAACAATCCTAACAGGTTATTTTTTATTTTCAGATTGAAGACGATGTAACGTAACAGGGAAAAGTTAAAGGAAATTTTGAAGCTGAGGCAATGAAAGAAGGCGTTAAAGCTGTTATTGAAGGTGAATCGCTGCTGAAAGGTTTGGATTAAAATTTCAAACTTTAGCCATGTATGTAAAAAAAAATAAGACAAAATCCAGGTGGAGAGACTAATATGAAGCTTAAAAATGACACTCGAAAGGTGTTTACTGAAGAGTAGGAGAAAGAAGTATTTTTAATTAAAAGTTCAAAAATGTTTTATGGTCTAAATAATGTTGAAGTGAGAAAATAAGCTGTTCTGACCAGTGGAAAGTTAAAAGAATCGCCGGGAAGGACTGATTGTACGGCTTCATAAATCGTCATCCAAAACTGTCTCTTCGTGCTGCTGAGGGGTACAGTCTTACGCGAGCTATTGTCTTTAATAAACATAATGTTAATGTGTTTTTTGATAACTATGAGAAAGTAATTAAAAAATATCCTGAGCTCCAAGATCCAACCAGGATATGGAATTTAGACGAAACTAAGATTGAAAGTAACCAGCGACCTTCTCGTGTCTTAGCTGAAAAAGGCCTGACACAAGTTGCGACGGCCATAAGTAATGAGAGAGGAACTCTAGTAACAACTTTATTAATAATAAATGCAGCTGGTAATACCATGCCTCCAGTTATGGTGTTTCCTAGGGTTCATTTCAAAAACCATATCATCACTGGAGCACCAACTGGAACCTTAGGGTTAGCACATCAGACTGGCTGGATGACCTCATCAAATTTTGTTAATGTTATGCACCACTTCATCAAGTTTTCAGGTAGTTCAGTTACCCGGAGAATCCTATTGATATATGACAACCATGAGAGTCATATTGTAACAACTCTTTTCGTTGCTGGTCTGTTATTTGTAATTTGCCCCTTCTGGGTGTGTAACCCAACGCGGTATTATTTTGCCTCGGCTTTGCTCAATCGTGTTTATAATTTATTATAAACGGGGTGTGGTTCGTATTAAATAGGGGGCTTACACTGTCACCTTAAATAAATATCTTAAAGCGTTTTAAAACATATATTAAATAATTTAACAATATAAGAAATGATATGAATAACAACTCAAAATGTATTTGTGCTTTGGTCCTGGCGGCTCCTCACACTCGTTCTCCTGGGGGCGGCTATTTACTGGGTGCGTAGTCGTTTCTGTGAACAGAGATATTATCTTAATCTACTCCCTACCTAGTATGTAATATTTATATTACGGCCCTGTATTTACAGAAGCTGGTACGGTTGCTCCAATACAGTTTTTGGTCGACGGCGCCAGTGCAACGAACTCGAATCGTTTGGGGGACGGAGAAAATCAATACCGTTCTCGGCTTATGCGCATGGCATAATTATTATACTTCAGTAACTCTGGAGCGCTGAAGCTGGTATGTCGCGTATGCAAATGCGAGATCTCTGGACTACAATTACTTGATTATAACTGGTTTGAGAACGCGTTTAGATTATTTAAGCAACAGGATTACGTCCTAACGGCGCAACTAAATTTAATTATATACAAATTAACGTAAACTAAATACTCGCTATACTAAAATGTTACAATAAAACGAATTTACTGATTTTTAAGATAAATCGTAATATACACGCGGTCGGATTTATATCATTAACTATCGGTAAATATTGGACAATTTACATATTATCTGCGGTTTTAATTTCCGGCGTATATTCTTAATTCAATTAAGAATGGTCTTGCACTAGGTGTTTCGCGATCGTTATTCGGAATACAATTTTATGCCACAGGTTTCTTTATATATCCTGCTGTGATTAAAGACACTGTGTGTGGTTATTGTGTTTGTCTGTATGTATTGTATGTAGGTGTATTAAGCGGGGTCTTAGTGATAATCCGGAGACGTAGGCAATGGCCTGTCTAACCTGGTAAACTAAGAACAAAGAGGTCGTAGGTCTTTACAGCCCTGTATCTAACCTTCACCCTCAAGTGTATGCGAGCAACGTCGGGCTCTACCCTGCGTGGCACTCTTTCTCTATGTGTACCGTGTCAGGCGACGTGGGGGTTACCCCTTCGTTACGCTCTGTAGGTATGTGTTTGTGTACGTATAACGTTATAACTCCTGGAGACTAAGCCCGTCGTTATTTACGTTCTGTAGTGTTTTTGATTGTAAATTGTCAGATTTTATAACTACAACTTACGTGTCTATCAATTGCAGTGCGGGATTAAACTTTAGGTTGGCGGGCGCGAGGTGGTGCGCGTTATCACACGATCGCGATGGACTCCTCGGCGGTGATTAGCAGGTCGGTGCTTACACCAAGCAATCGGTGCGGCGGCTACTGGATATCGGCTTGAATTCATTCCTCTTTCACGCGCGTCGCGGGTTTATAAAGGTGCATCTGTGGGCGGCTACCGTGCGGGGGATGCCGTTATGGGATTGGTTGCAATTGTTCTGACGTTCAAAAACTTACTGGTTTTTAGAAATACACGTCAGCGGTGATTAAGGAATTATTTGTGGTGTAATATCGCGTAAACTTTTGAAATTTTAGATATAGGATGGTCCGCGAATAATTTATTCTAAAAAGCATACGTAAAGGACGCTGGTTCTTTACAATATGTCACTAGAGGCGATCAATTTAGCCAGAGCGAATGGAGAGCACATATTGACGGTGCCACTGCACTGCACCCACATGATGCAGCCACTTGAAGTTGGCTTGATGAAACCACTTAATACATTCTATAATGCAGCAATAGATTCCTGGATGTCATCTAATCCTGGTCAAGGATTTAACATTTATCATGTGACCTCATGCGTTGGCAAAGCGCATGGCCGAGCAATGATGCCTCAAAGTATTATTAATGCTTTTAGGAGGACAGGAGTATTTCTTATTGACAGACATGTCTTCACTGAAGATATGTTCATCACTAGTAGTGTAAGTGCTCCTCAAACTCCAGGAGAAGAGTTATCGACAACCGCTCAAGCCCAAGAAGAGAGTCAGGCACCGACGACCTCTCAAGTGAGAGTCAGCCTCCGACGACCCTTCAAAATCTAGAAGAGATACAGGCGACAATGAATACTCAAGGGAAGAGTCAGCCATCACTGACCGCTCAAACGCCAGCAGAGTTTCATCCAAGAACAACATTACTAACTCCTAAACTAGGTCAATCTATTTCCTCGGCATCTCATCCTAAACCTCGTTATCAGAGCCCTGTCTCCTTGAAAAAATTTAATATGCGGTAGACTTTTAAATATTGTTTTGTTGAAACTTGTAACATGTAATATGCTACAAAATGAACTAATATAGTTTAGAAACTATATTTAACACTTAAACAAAGTTTTAGCAATTAAATGAAGTTTAGTTTAATGTATAGGTACTACATTATGTCTGAACCTGCCCCACTAGGGGGAGCACTTTCAGACAAATTAAAAATAGTAGTTTTTTTTTCATTAAAATAACGGGATTTGTTGGCCTAAATGCAACAAAACCTTAAACATTAAGTTAAGCTGTATGCAGATTGTATTTTTGAATATTTTAAATACAAATATTACGTGACCTATGAAGCGATGAATTGTTGTGTCTGAAGGAGCCCCGTTCTCCCCCACTTATACAACTTTAACATTTTAATATCTAATAAGAATAACCCTATTAACCTTAATGCTTGGTTTCTGACAACATAAATTTCTAACATGTAATAGAAAAGTAAGAGTTGTGCAAGTAACACCTAGAAATGTTGTTTTTAACCTCAATATTGGATTTTAACAATTGTTATTTAGGATTTTAAATGTTACAAACTTACTTTGAAGTATTGAGCTATTGTAAACTATACTGTCATTTTGACATGCAATGTCATCAAAGTAATATTTATGAAAGTACCAACTGAAATATTGTAATAGGTAATAACGTTATTAACCTCAATGTTTAACTTTAACAATTGTCTTTCAGAGTTTTCAATGTCGCAAGTTACGTTTTTGAAAGGATTAACAACTGTAAAATGAAGCTTTTTGATATCTAATGCTACCAAAATAGGATTTATGAAAGTACTAACTTAAACATTTTAGTACGTAATAACACTATTAACCTCAATTTGGACTAATTTTAATTGTTGCCAACTTACATTTTTAGATGTGAAATGAACTGTCACAATGTTACCAAAGTAATATTTATGCAAGTAACAACTTATAGTTATTTATTATATAAGGGTCTTATTAGGCATATAAAACACGCAAGAAAACAAACGCGAGAGCGTTAGCTCGACCGTTTATTTTCTTAAGTGTTTTAAACAACATTAGAGGCGAAAGTCAATACATCAATTAATAACCTCTATCTTTTACATAATACTACTGCCCTGGGGATGAAATACGTTTTCCAACAGGTCAAGCTTGTCCTTGACCCAGGATGACGTAGTTATATCATAAGAACTGGTGGTTGTTTTCTAATAACTGATAACAGTTTTATGAGAACAAATGACTATTTCCTTGGAACAGGCAGTCTTAAATTCCTGGAAGAAATCCACTTAACAGATTCTTGATGCCCTTTCGGGGATGTGAACTCTACTCAGTCAGTGTTGCCTGTTTAATGGCTAAGAATATCAGCTGGAAGGAAGTTACTCGATGGTCTTGAGAAAAAGACCACCATAACCTTCTGGTACAGCAGACAGAAATCCTTGTTTTTCGTAATGTCTCTGCTATTTTACTAAACAACACACTTTTCTCAAATTTCGCCCAGTTCGGGAGTGTTTTATATAGTTGCGATGCACTAAGATTAAATAGAGGTGGAGGTGTATAAGAATCACACCACTCATCATATAAATGTGAACTAGGCGTAATAGTTATTATAATTGTGAAGTGATCGGTAATTAGAGGGTTCGGTCTTGACGTCGTTTTTGGGAATAAGTTGAACATTTGGCAACTTCCATGATGAAGAAAATTTCCCAGAGGACACAGAGATCGAATAGGGCTGACGAGGTCTGAGTCAGTCGCTTTATAGGATTCAAACCTACTGATGATCGATTGTAGGAGTGATGGCAATTGGTCGGTAGTTGCAGAGATCGGTTTCATCGCATTTTGGGAATACGTTGAACATTTGCTAACTTCCACTATGAAGGAAATTCGCTAGACGACATAAAGATCGAATAGTGCTTAGATAGGACTGGTGCTAGTTCGGGGGAACATCTTTTTAAGACAATTGATGCGATACTCTATGGGCCAGTCGCCTTATTGGGTTCAAACCTACTGGTGATCGATTCCAGGAGCTTGTACCGAAAATGAATTGGTTTCATAGCGTATGAAAAAGAGTTGATTAGAGGCACATCTTTTCCAGAATCATTAGACACGAGTTTAATACAAATAAAACCACAAAAATATTGGATTTGTTTACAGAATCGGCAACTACAGATCCACCAAAAGATGTCATGGGGGGAAATGAAGATGTATCAATGTGTGTACTAATGACTTTACCTCAAGACCAAAATTTACGACTGTCTAAAGGAGATGTAGCTAGTTCATTGCATTTTCGTTGTTCACACAATTTTTCTTATCTTTAATGATAACCTTTTGTAGTACTAAACACTTTTAAAGGTATTAATAACACTTTTGCAGGTATTTACAACCTAATTTAACATATCTACGAAAACGTCTTAGCTCATTGGCACAGGTAGGCGATAACAGTAATCCAATATTTCAACAGTCCATATACAATGAGGTGGTACAATCTATCTACGAAACGTTACATTATCAATTATCTTTAAGAAAAAAAATCTAAGCGTATATACGATTGCGTTATCCTTAACCTTAACTGCTTGAAATATGATCTATTTTAACAGTATTGCAGATTATCTGAGAAATATATTCTGGCATATGCGATTGACTATTACTCCACTTGTTACGTTATAAATTTGCTAGCAATAATTACACCATTATCTCGCTTATCTTTCATAAATAAATATAGAGAGTTCTTGCATGTATACGGTCTATGTATGAAATTAAACTTCTTTCTTTTTGGGTAAAAATTCACACTGTTAAAAATCAACTAACGCCTCGACCTGCAATTCTGCACGTACTCGCAAAACTATCGTTTGTGGACTAGTGATACAGAAATTTTTTTATACTGACGTTATTAATTCATTAATTAGTATGTTACATAACGAGCTACGAATGTGGCAGATATCGCACAAGCGGGAATTTTCACAAGAGGGCGCCACCCCGAGTGTGAGAATCCCTCGAGTGCAGAATGTACACCTTCATGCGAGCATAATGTACACTATTTTTCTTACGACCATGATAAAAGACAGTCTCCTTAATGTTTTATTGTTCACAAATTAAACAATTACAAAATATACTTTAATCTAATATTTCAAGTTTTTTATTCAGAAATCATAATCATGCCCTAACAAATAGTGTAGTTCGTAATTATTATGAATTTAAAGACGATTACCTGAATATTTACACTCGTCAAATCATAAAAGTCAAATAATTTGAAATCACTGTGGTACTCGTATTATTAATGTGAATAACGTTAAAAAAGTCAAAAATATATCAATGTTATCTATTTTCTTTAATGATAAGTTGGTAACGTGATAAATTCATAAATTTGCGACTATCTACAACGTGATCAATCTCAAGTGTACTGAAGTGGTATGACAAAAATCCCTAGTTGTTAATATTGTTGTTTTGCAGTTGGCTGCTTTGGATTTTTAGTGTGGTTTTAGTCGTTTTAGTTTATGTCAGTTTATGTCATATTATACCTTCGTTTTTCACTTTTGTATTTTCTTGAGTGTGATAACTAATGTGTACCTAAGGAGTTAAAAAAAAATTTGTAAAAGACATTGTCATTCCATAAACATGTACTGTAAATTTTATTTAATTATAATGAAATTATAACATTTAAATACTTAAGATTCATTATTTTGTAATGATTTAATCCAATCATTAAATAATATTTTATTTATTTTGTTGTATTTTATAGGGATGCAGTCTAATCAAATACAAAATAGTCATTATTTAAATTAAGATAATGTTTTATAATATGTATAAGTTAATGACCTTCATACAAATTTGAAACTGATCGTAGTTTTTACTCGAACCATGCTCTAGAGTAGCTAGAGCAATACAGCTTCTTACCAACCTATCAGTGGTACCAACTTAAATATTTTGATCACGTGGTATACACTTGAGATTGATCACTCTGTACTATTTTAAAACTGAAATCAACTGTCATTGTTCTTAAATTTTACTAAACTTTGTTAAAATGTGCGACAGCTAGATATTTTAAAAGTATGCAACAAATCTTTATTAAAATTACTTTTAATTTTTTTTTCTAATTTAGTGCTCTGACTAGAGCTCTAATTTCATTTTTTGTTTTCATTTATATTAAAGTTTCAAAGTACTTTATTAAACTAAAAATTATTATTAATTTTATTAAATACATAAATAAAAAGTTTACCTCGAGTAGGATTTGAACCTACGACATGTAATTTGCTAGAATACCGCTCTAACCAACTGAGCTATCGAGATACAAGCCTCAATTGATATACATTTTGTCTTTATGTATGTAGACTATATACATTAAGATAAAATTTACATCGATTGGGGCTTGTATCTCGATAGCTCAGTTAGTTAGAGAGGTACTCTAACAAAGTACATGTTGTAGGTTCAAATCCTACTCGAAGTAAACTTTTTATTTATTATGTATTTAATAAAATAATAATTTTCAATTACATATTTACTTTTGAACTTATTCGTTCATAACAAAACTTATAATTTATTAAACAATTAATATTGTTTGTAAAAGTCAATTTCTTAAACATTTTTAATTATATATTTTTTAGCTCTACTTATGAAACTAATTCTTGTGTAAAAAACATTTAATCCAAATCTGGGCCATTGTCCCTTTTTGTGACCATTCTGTATATACTGTATTAGTTAACATATGAACTACTACAATTTTTAACCTAAAACTATTAATGTAACCTATTTTACTATTTGTTTAAAAATTATAGAAAATGTTAAGATTACCAAGTACAAAGTTAGCACAAAACATTGTAAATTACACTAACCTTCAATTAATTCGACATAGGAAACCTCGATGGTTACCAACAGCAAAGTCTAAATTGTTTCGAGTTCCCCAAAGACCACAAATACCTAAAGAAGATTCAGAAGAATTAAAGCGACTTTATAACATTTATAGAACACAAATAAAATCACTTAAAAATTATTTTACAGAAAAATATTCAAGCGCAAACCTGGAACAGTTTGATTTAGACCAACATAATAAAAGTTTTAAGGAAGATTTCAAAAGATGCAGTGATATTAATGATGTGTGGAATCAACAAATAAAAATGCAAAGAGAACATCGTGTTGCTAATGAATTGGAAGAAAGTATTGCACTTGCTAAACAACGTATTGAAGATCGAAAACTTAGACAAATTGAGAAATTGCAAGCTGCAGAAAAAATCGTGCAAAACCAAATAGAAGCATCTAAAGATTTTATAACTCCAGAAAAGCTGGATGCTGCAATTGAATATGCAATTAATAATCCAGTCGATTACAATTTTGCGTTAAATAAAGATGGAAGCCTTATACATGGTAGAGAAAATGTTGATATGTCAAAAATTCAAATTAAGCAATAACATTTATTGTAATTGTCAATTTAATTAAACAATGAATTGAGAAATTCTTTTCGTTCTTCTATACATTCACTCTCTTCGATAGCTGTGGGTTTACTTTTAAACTTAAATTCTTTATTAATCACAGTCTGTTTCTTTTTGTGTTTAGTTAAATTAGATGTAAAGAAGTTAGTCTTCTTCTTTGCCAGTTGAATTTCTGCTCGTAATTTTTGTCTATGTGCAGCTTTTTCATATGCAAGTCTTTCATGTAGATGTATCCATTTAAAATTTGATAAATATTTAATGTTCCAGATATAATCATATTGCTTTGATTTTTTTCTATTGCTTACATGTGTGCTATTTAACATAACAGCTACTTTTTTTGCCACACTTTTTCTTTCAAATTCAATCCATCCTTCAGTAAATTTTTTAGCAATATTACGTTTTTTTGATTTGTATTCATGAGTTTTTGGTTCTACAATTTATATAATTATTATTGGGACAGTACTGATATTTGCTCATACCTTTATCTTCTAATTGTAAATAAACTCTTCCGATGGCACCATATTCACCAAATATTTCTCTTATTTTACTTACATTTAGATAAGGCGGAATTGTTGATAAATATATAATACCTTTTTTTGGTAACTTTTTTTTAGGTTCATTAGATAAATCTATATCTACCATTTTATTAAAAATATGGGTTAGGATTTTCTAACCTAAAATGATTCCCGTAAATAATGGCGCCCAAATTGAAAGTATGTTATATTTGTAAAATTATACTAGATATATTTAAAAATATTAAGTAGGTAACAGATGTAGTGGTTGTTTGTGTAAGTTTTTAGGCGTCTCATGTCATAATGCAGGTGACAAAAATTTATTTAATTCTGTATTTTACTTCGGTTTTTAAAAGTACATAGTTAATAAAACGGTTAGCGAAACGTTACTCATTTGTATATTTTTCCATTGAATGCACCATTCGTAAACGTGTGTGAAGTTAGCTTGGGATTCGAATTTGTTTTAGCCTTGGATTCGGTTTTTTTTTTACAGCAGACCAAACAAATATTGACGTAAAATTTTATTAACGTTATAGACGTAAATTCAAACCAAAACACTACAAAAATGAAGGCTGTTTACATTATGTGAACATTATTGTAAAAAAATACCTATGATCAGAGATTAATAAAAATTAATTATTCCCTCAATTTCCATAAATCAGAAGCAAAAAACAATTATATATCGACAAGAAGAGGTATATCCATCCTGTTTATTTTAAATATTGCTCTATACCACGTGACCGATCTTGGACAAAGTTTGAGAAGTAGCGGGAAACGTAGCAACATTAATTACTTAATTTCCCATCGAACAGCCAAGAGAAAAAAATATATTTCGTTAAGGAGAGGTATATCCACCCTAATTTTTTTATATGTTCCTCTCTACCACGTGTCCTACCATATACAATCGCCAAAAGTTTGAGAAGTAGTGAAGAACATAGCAAAATTAATTATTTTAGTTCGACTAACTATCTAATCTTACAACGTTTGGTAAAGTTTCGCTACGATCGGTTATGATTTCTCTATGCATGGCGCGTGCGCGCGTGTGTGTGGGCCTGCATGCGAGTGTGTGTATGTGAGAGTGAGTGTTTGTTTGTACAATAAATTATAAATTTTTTTTGGGCTGTAACTGCAAGGTTATTAGCAATTTGCTACGCTACTGGTGTATACGCTATTTTGTGAATTCTACATTTTGTTGAATATTCCTATTTCTTTCAGATATTGTAATGCTTTGCTAGTTTTAGCTTTTTCTATTTTGAGGTCAATCTGTATTTCGTTATCGATGCCTAACCTTTCTCTGATAGCTTTTAGTTCTTTACAAGACTCGAGGACGTGTTGTGTAGTAAGTTTTTCATTGCAATATGTACATGTTGGTTGTGTTTTAGTGTTTCATATGTATGAGTGGGTTAATTGCGTGTATCCTATTCTAGATTTCTATCATTTTCAATAGTATCTATCATAGCTCCTTCTATTGTCAGAAGGTTTCATTTCTCTATTATCATCTTCATGAGGCAGTTGCCTGTGTATTTGATATATATATATATATATATATATATATATATATATATATATATATATATATATATATATATATATATATATATTTCCTGGCCGCTCGATGGGAACTAAAAATAATTCATTTTGTTACGTTCACCACTACTTCTCAAACTTTTGACGATTGTATATGGTAGGACACGTGGTAGAGAGGAACATATAAAAAAATTAGGGTAGATATACCTCTTCTTAATCTAAATATCATTTTTTCTCTTGGCTGTTCGTTGGGAACTAAAATAATTAATTTTGCTACCTTCCCCACTACTTCTCAAACTTTTGAGGATTGTCCATGATAGGACACGTGATAGAAAGGAACATTTAAAAAAATTAGGGTGGATATCCCTCTCCTCACCGAAATATAATTTTTTCTCTTGGATGTTCAATGGGAACTAAAATAATTAACTTTGCTTATGTTCCCCACTACTTCTCAAACTTTTGGCGATTGCCCATTATAGGTCACGTGATAGAGGGGAATATTTAAAAAAATTAGCGTGGGTAAACCTCTCATCGAAATATAATTTTTTCTCGTAGAGGTTAGATGGGAGATAAAATAATTAATTTTTCTACGTTCCCCACTACTTCTGAAACTGTTGGCGATTTTATATTGTAAGACACGTGGTATAGAGGAACATATAAAAAAATTACCCCTCCTTATCGAAATATAATTTTTTTCTCTTGGCAGTTCGATGGGAACCAAAATAGTTAGTTTTACTACGGTCCCCACTACTTCTCAAACTTTTGGCGATTGTCCATGATAAAACACGTGGTAGAGAGGAACATAGAAAAAAATTAGGATGCATATACCTCTCCTTATCGAAATATAATTTTTTCTCTTGGCTGTTCGATGGGAACTAAAATAGTTAGTTTTGTTACGTTCCCCACTACTTCTCAAACTTTTGTTGATTGTATACGGTAGGACACGTGGTAGGGAGGAACATATAAAAAAATTAGGGTGGATATACCTCTTCTTATCGAGATATATTTTTTCTCAAGGCCGCTCGATGGGAGATAAAATAATTAATTTTGCTACATTCCGGCTACTTCTCAAACTTTTGGCGATTGTATATGGTAGGGCACGTGGTAGAGTGGAACATATAGAAAAATTAGGGTGGATATACCTCTCCTTATCGAAATATATTTTTTTCTCTTGGCTGTTCGATAGGAAATTAAGTAATTAATGTTGCTACGTTTCCCGCTTCTTCTCAAACATTTGGAGATCGTCCAAGATAGGTCACGTGGTAGAGAGAAACGTTTAAAATAAATAGGATGGATATATAATTTTTTTTTGCTTCTGATTTATGGAAATTGAGGAAATAATTAATTTTTATTAATCCCTGATCATAGGTATTTTTCACAATAATGTTCACATAACGTAAACAACCTTCATGTTTGCAGTTTTTTGGTTTGAATTTAACGTCTATAGCTTTAATAAAACTTTACGTCAATAATTTGTTTGGTCTGCTGTAAAAAAAAGCGAATCCAAAGCTAAAACGAATCCGAAACCCAAGCTAACTTCACACAGGTCATTCGTGAAATATCTGCGCAATCTTGAAGGTACTTAAAACATTCAAGGCAGTTAATTTCAAAATTATGTTTCGTCATTAAAAGTCTTTTTAAAGTTCTTACAGTAAACCTAGTTTTTTCGTTGGCCCCAATTTTATATATCAAAAAATATCTGGTGTAGACAACACACGACCTTCCAATCAAAACGGAAACAAAAAGAAATGAAATAATTTTAATGTCCTTAAAGTGTTATCTTCCAATAATGCACCTATTTTTAAACACGTTAGAAGCGATGCCCTAAGGAATTATGAAAGAAACAGAATGCATAATTATGAAACCAAGGTGACTGAGCAACCTCGATTATATTTTTTGCTAGAATAAAACTCAAACCCTCCTTGTTTATTACTAAAAATACTTATGACAATAAATGTTAAAAATAAAACTCAATATCTTTTTTTAATTGAATAACACGCTAAAAGGACATTAAATATAGAAGGCACCACGGGTGTTACAAGAATAATGCCCTCGGTCAACGTACATTCCTCGGTCCAGAAACCCTCGGGAAGTACACTGTAGACCTCGGGGCATTATTATGCCCCTAACACCCTTGATACCTTAATTACTATCTAATAACAATTTTTTTAGGATAATATGCAATCTATTTTATGATAACTTCATTACGAAAATGGGCAACATTGTAAAAACAAGAACAATAATCTAAGGCAAACAGACGTTTAAAACATCAATGCAGATAGAGGTTAATAGACATCTAGATGCTAACTTAAAAAAAATCCAAAGCCGCCGGCTTCTATGAAAATATCGATAGTACGGTTTAAGCGTTTTCAGTCACATTTCATCAATTTTTGCACTTATTTTGCTTTATATTAAGAAATTTTACAAAGAAAAGTTACATAAAATTAAATTTTCTTTAAAAAGTATATACTATATGATTAAGATCTATACGTTGGTCTTTTTATATCTTTGAAATATTTGATAAAAATAAAAAACAGCTCCTAATAAACCCCTCTCCCCACCGGTTGAATTTATCCCAAAATCTAATCAGCTCTAGGAGAAATTCGAACAAGCTTAAATACAAAATTTTAAGTACGTACATGTTTTCGTTCTGGAGTTATCAACATATACCCACACACTGACACACACGCAAACGCGCGCGCGCGCGCACACACACACACACACACACACACACACACACACACGCACGTACGCACGCACGCACGCACGCTCGCACCCACGCACGCAGGCACGCACGCACGCACGGGCGCACCTACGCACGCGCACACGCGCACACGCGCACACGCGCACACGCACACACGCACACATGCACACACGCACACACGCACACACGCACACACGCACACACGCACTCACGCACACACGCACACACGCACACACGCAGACACGCAGATACGCAGACACGCAGACACGCAGACACACAGACACACAGACACACAGACACACACACAGACGCACACACACACGCACGTCCGCACGCACAACAATCGGGGTAGATTCTTACAAAATTGACCGTTCGAAGATCATTTTGTATGGAGCTTAATGATTCTTTTTGTAAAATGTCACACACAATACTTTCAGATTTGGTTCTAGCACATGTAAAATTTTGTTGGAAACCACTTTTTGTTAGCTGGCAATCCATAGAACGAAAGGACTGATTGTGGATCACGTTGTGGTATGACCAAGTATATTTAATCGCAGCTAGCTTTGGTCTTCATTTCCAAATGTGCCCTTACGAAAAAAAGACGGTACTTTGCTACTCCCAGAAGCAGCAATATCTGATTTTTTATGCTTAAGTATCGATATTTGTTGAACAATATCCGCCTTGTCACCATGTGTAAGTGAAAACATTGCACAACATTTTAAGTACTTTACATTACTATCTGGGGTTGTTTTTTTTAAATAAATGAATATTCATGTTCTACCTTTCTTGATACACGCTACATAATAACGATTATTTATTTAAAAACAATTATTTATTAATACTTAACGTTAACCTTAACTAACGTACTATTTACATTATATTTATTTACACGCACCGGTATATTTATTTTCTACACGTACAAGACACCTCCGTTAGCAAATTATTTTCGTGCTAGACTTGATGCTTAATACTGCCTCATAAGCGTATCGTGCGCTATTTATTTAAGTCGACGATGGTGCTAGATTAGTCTCGTAAATTGTGGAAATTGTGACGTCATCTTATCGTCTCTTATCCGAAGGTCGCGTTAGCTTTTAGGACTCTCTAGACTATGATTAACTCCTTCTAAGCAATGAAACGTTAGAAACGGGAAAAAAGGGACTTCCTTATAAATACGAATCATTTAGGTACATAATTTATAAAAAAAATGTCATATATTATATGACGTGTAGAAAAAAGGACTGTCCCGTATAATACGCAACGAATGATCGCCTTAACTGGTAAGGGAAAGGATATGTATGTATATCCTCGTCAGTCCCCGCGGCCACGGATGCGTTATAAAATTAATTTCTTTGGATGTATGGGCTATAGGTAACACAACTAACATACATATGTGGTTACACAGCTTTCACTACTGGAAAAAAAGAGATAAAAATATGTCCACATTTGTGGGCAATATAGAAATACAGTTTATTTTGAATGACAGTCTCTAGCAGTTTCGATCTTTAAGAACACAGCAAAGGCATCGCATAATGTTCACTTTATTCTTGATTTACCTCTACATTTTTCTTGACGACACATTTGCGCCTCCTTCAGATTTGTAGCCATGGGAAGGTGTTCGGAATTTATGCTTTTTGCTTTGTCATGTGCGTTTGAACGCCCTGTATACACACGTATTTTTTCTATTTTCTCAATTCTGGCTTTCACGCTGACGAAATTTGTTGTTTTATGTGTCTTCATAAAGTTAAAAGTAAGATTGAGATATTGTACTGGTTGATTTCCCTAAGCTTTATAGTGGTTTTCGAATTAAAATTTTCGTATTGAGATTTAAAATGGAATTTTGAATTTGGCATTTAAATTTTTCATGCATTAATTAATTGGAAATAGAAACTTCAAAAGTTGAGCATAAATTGTTTTCCTGTAAATTTTCATAAAAAGGTATTAAAAATAAAACATAGTTGTTGATAAGAAAAGTTCGAATTTAAATTGAAGGAAGAGATCACCCTTTGAGTTGTTTGTTTGAATCATATGCCGTTCATTTAACTTAATGCGTTTTCGAGATTGATTCCGTATTTCTGTCAAGATACAGTATTTCAGTCCGATTGTGTTAATTAATCATCTTTGCCGTTAATGTAATACTTCTTTGGCCCACAATTTGTACGGTAGTAAACGTTAGCACTCATGTCCTTAAAGCTTGATAGCGCGAGTTGGTAATAGGCTGCTGCGTTAACATTTTTTTCGAGTGAAAGTTTGTTGAGAAAAATGGTGCAATATTATTGAGAGGGGCAAGAGTTTGTTTTTTGCGCGGTTAATTAGCGGGGATTCTTGATCTGACTATTGTGTGTGAAGGATGTGATTTGTTACGCGGTAGCGTGTGCCATTTCGAATACCTGGAGGACCGAACGTGTCGTGGAAGTTATGTACTAACCATTTAGGTGGATATATATATATATATATATATATATATATATATATATATATATATATACAGGGTGAATCTTATCTAATCTACCAAAATTAAAGGAGTACTGGAACTCGTCATTCTAAGCAAAAAAGTTCATATGTACATGTATCCGGAAATGCTTCGTTTCCGAGATACAGGGTGTGAAAGTTGGAAAAAGGAATCGCGTTTTCTTCAATATCTTTCGACTTTTTCGAAATAATTTCATGAAATTTCGTATTCGTGGGTTTTTTGGGATTACAAATTCAAATTTGTGGTCCATTTAGTTGTGGTTTCTAGAGGGCGCTAGCGGCAACCATTACGACCCTTTAAATCGTTGCAAATTTTTTGTGCTACACAGTATGCCATTTTGGACTAGAAAAATCGATTCTCCTATCTTTTCTGCTAAAAAAAGGTATATTTTAGTGAAGTCGCTAGGAGCAACCCTTTCCGAGAAAAACGCACAACACGTCAGGCACCCCCTAATTTTTGCCGGCCATCTAATTCAGGAGAAAGTTTTGTCGAAATCGTGCAGTGTTCCAGTTTTTGAAGCTAGGGAATAATTTTTTATAGCAATAAGATTAGATCACTAAATGGTATCATCTGCTCGTCGACGCAGACGTCTTTCTCTCGTAGAAGTTTTAAAACTAATGGTAAAAAGCTCCTAGCAGTGGTCGTATCTTCCACAATTTGTCATTTTCTTTGTGCTCATCCGTCACATCCTGGTCATTTGTAACATTTCTCAATCGAGAATATAGGTTGCAGGTCATGTGATCTGCTATGAGTTTTATTCCAAAATGTCCACACCAATGCATTATAATTCTTGGATCCACTCATAATCAAAGTAGCTCCAACCAATGTTTTAGTTTCTGACAAATTGGTGTCCAATACCTTTCCTGGTCAAAATATTGGAAAAAATAATCGCAGGGATTCCAGACGTGAAGAGGACGGAACTGGAGATCCTCTAGATACTAGTGTACTTGTTCCACTTTCTGCTGGACTACATATTTGAGAATGTTCTTGCTTCCTAATTTTAGTTTTTCTTTTATTTTTATCTGGAGAATTTTTTTTCTTTTCGTACTGTCTCTTTATTGTTTCTCTAAAATCGACTCATTGGAAATACTGTTTACAATATTTTCATAAGTTTGGGAAGGTCTTGCCAAAAGAGATTCCTCATTCGAATCAGAAGAATAAGTTCAGCCGTCAATTCATCTGTGGTAAATTCTACTGCTTCATCGGTGTCATACAAGTCGCTACTACAGCGTTGGGTAATACAGTTACAAATTATATAAAGGTTAAAGGAATTTGCGTATCTAAACAAATATCAACAAGGGTTCAGCAGCATCCTGATATGAATTTCCTACTCAAAACTAATGAAATAGTGCCTGTATTAATAAAATCACTGCACTTCCAACAGAACGGAGAGAAAAAAAAATTAAAATATTTGTACACATTATGTGGACGCAACGACCGTAGGATATTCTGCAAGAGTGGAAATGTTAGGCACAGCATGCATACCCTTTACGAGTCATACACATTACGTACTTCTCTACTACTGGAAAAGATGTAATATATTGATTCATTTTTCAATAAAAGATAAAACAATCGAATTTTTATAAATGTCATTGCACACAAAGAAGGTAATTTTCCTATATCAATTTTAAAACGATCAACAGAACAAAAGGAGAAGAAATAGCATTTTCCGGGATTATGTTGGGATTGTCTGTTTGAAGTTTTGTGCTGTCATCAACGGGTTTTGGTATTTACTACATGGTGTCCGGAGAGTTAATTAATCAAACTGAAATGCACCCTTTGGTTAATTAATGTAAGGCCCACCACTTAAAGGTGAAGTGGATATTCACGAACTACTGGTACTATGGACATAGAGCCAAGTAAAGTGTACATTGCATAAAGGTATTGGTGTTTTGCAAACAGGTTTGATTAATAATCTGGCATGGCAGAAAAGTTTTATAACTGTGGTTTCGTATTAGTTGAGTTGATTGGCCTATTTCCACAGTTCTTGTTTTAGAGTGCGACGGAAGCAGACTCTGCTTACAATAACTGTTACAGCATAAGTCCAAGCTGATTAATTTCACATTAAGTGCAGAATTCAATTCTTAGTTTTTCAATATAAACATTTTGCAGTGTTAGCAGGTTTTCTATTCTTCTTTGTTTGAGCTGAAAGAAGACATTTCATAAATCTGTTAACTTTAGAAGTATTATTTATACTCACTAGAAGATCTGAAACAGTTTTTAACGACGTGGATCTAATATTTATTGAGAATTTGGAAAAAATGTACAGTCAAAACTTAGCAATTCGGAAAGGTCTGCATTTTCGAGGAAATTTATACAGCGTTGACATTATCTTCAAAGAAGCATTAATTCCAAGGTAAGGTTTCTTCGTTACAATTTTGTTTATAGATAATTTTGAAAGATTAAAGTAAAATTGTTGTTTTGTAACTATTTATTCAGAATTTATGTAATGCGAATTTGCATTGATCGATTGTACACTTGTAGATGAGAAATACTGTTTGAATTAAAAATGCAAAAACTTATTATATAAAATAATATATAACCATTAATCATCTTCATCTTCTTCCTCCTCCTCTTCAAACACAGTTGTGCTGTAGCTCTAAAATAAATAACAATAATATTATATAATGAACAGAACATGCTTATTACCTGTATCGGTCTTAGAATGATTTTTTCCGGTTGTTTACTTGGAGGGGTAATATCTATCTCGTCGTTTTCATCGCTTACATCTTCATCATCATCTTCCTCGTCCTCTTCCTGCACTGCTGTATTTTTATAATTCTAGAATTAAAATGTTACACCGTTCATATTCATATACCCAAAAACACACCGTTTGAGCAATATTTTTTAACGTGTTACCCATTCCTTTTCCAGTTTGTTCAACCATTTTATAAAAATATCCATTTTTATTTTTTAGTAAATTATGGGGATGATCAAATTCGACTAATTTTCCAGCATCCATTACGAGAATTTTATCGGAATCCATAACCGTATTTAAACGATGTGCAATTGTCAACACAGTGCATTTAGCGAACTTTCGCCTTATGGTGTTCTGTATAAACGCGTCAGTCTGAGGATCGACATTAGCAGTCGCTTCATCCAACACTAAAATTTTATTATTACGGACAATTGCCCTTGCCAAGCAAATTAATTGTCTTTGTCCCGCACTATAATTGGTACCACCCTCTAAAATTTTGGAATTTAAACCTAGTTCACTATCAGCAAGTGAATCTTTAAGTTCGACATCTTCAAGTGCTTTCCATAGAACATCATCATTGTATTCGTCAAACGGGTCTAAATTTGTTCTCATCGTACCCGAGAATAAAACGGGCTCTTGAGGAATAATCGATATCTTTGATCGTAAATCGTGTAAACCGATATCTTGAGCTACTACATTATCAATTATAATCTCTCCTTCAGTTGGAGCAAGTAAGAATAATGCAGAAATTAAAGATGATTTTCCTGCACCTGTTCGACCAACAATTCCAACTTTCTCTAAGGGTTGAATAGTGAAATTTAAATTTTTGAGGATTGGAGGATCTCCGTGAAAGTAGCTCATGGATAAATCGACAAATTTGATTTCACCACGATCTGGCCAAGTTGGTGGTGGTTTTTTATGTTGAGTACTTTCGAATGGTGGCTCTGGAACTAATTTGGTATACTCTAAAACACGCTCAACTGAGGTCATTTGATTTTCAAGTTCAGTTGATTGTCTTAAAGTCCATTGGAAGAGGGCGGTTAAACCTAGCGATTGTGTTATTGCCAATCCTACGTTACCTCCATTATTACCTAAAAATTTAAAATTGAGTAAGAGTTATAGTTGGTGTGAACAAACCAGTGTCAAAGAGAAGAAAGCTGATTGTTACAGTAGCAATGTATAGTACACAAAACAGGTCTAGAAAATAACCGAAAGCTGTGGAAATTGATATATAAGTAAAAAAAGATGAACTGTGCAAATCTTGATGACCATCAAATTCTCTTTCTAAGATTTTTTGGGCTCCAAACGCTCGTATTGTTGTAAGTCCTTGTAAAGAAGCGTTTAAATGAGCAAAAACGGGACTTCGAGCTGAAACAGATTAGCTTATAATGCATTGGCTTGACACAACGACTTTACTTACTAACTCCTTCCAATCTTTTAATATTTCGGCTTGTGGTCAGGAAGAACATTCTTAAAAAGAAGAAGAGTATAAAGATCAGTATTGTGGGAACTATCAACCAATAATTAACAGTTGCGATTATTGTTATTATTGAAAGTAAGCTCATGCCTAGCTGTAGAACGTCCATTAATGCTAGAGGCAATCTTTCATCAATTGCTCCAATATCTTTAGAAAATCTGTTTAGTATTACTCCAGATGTATTTGTACTAAAAAATCCCATAGTTGCTTTAATTAAACTATTAAACATTGAATTATGAAGTCTTTTGGAGATAGTCGCGCACAAAATGAAGAATGTGCAAGATCTTGTAAGAGCTGTTACTATTAAAGCTGTTGATATTCCTGAGTATATGTATATAGCACTTTGTGTAGTGAAGTAAATCGTTCGGTTTTGAAAGTGTTCGTCCGAAAAACCAATTGATCGTTCGTGTTCCAAGTTTACCCTGAAAATATTGTATGATTAGAGAAGGCAAACTATTTTAGGTTGGTAATGAAATTAAACATTTTTGAGATGTTATACAAAATGCATCTATTTAAGGACATTAAAATTTTATAGGAGCAAGAGAATGGCTAATGAACTTATGAACTACTTTACTAATAAAAATAATGGATGCAGCTTAAACTCTCAGTAGTCATTCATAATGCTATAAAATTTCAGTTTTTTTTTGCTACAGTAAAGACAAAAGTTTTCACTTCACTTTGTATAATAAAAAATCCTTACTAATAAAACTACCCTAATAAAAAAAGAATAATTGCGTATCAAAATCTAAATTTTTTTATTAGTTGAGTTGATCGGCCTATTTCCACAATTTTTGGTTTTTATAGCGTAACGTTTCGCAAGCGGACTCTGGTTCCGTCATCAGGCTTAGTCCTGAGAAGGACTGTTTTCGCTCTTGAGTGGAATTCATATGATATGATTTTTTTCCCAAGCACTTGGCTACTCTCAGATTCATATTTTTAGAACTTGTTGCTGAATATATATATATATATATATATATATATATATATATATATATATATATATATCTACAATTTTTTGAACCAGAATTTTTAGTTTAAAATAAAAAAGAATTAATAAAGATATTTCTTAATAATGGATGTCCTAAACCGTTATTAAATAAACTTATTTTCAGTCACCAGCTCAATTTTCAAAAACCAGAAAAAATTGTAGAGATTAAATACAGAAAACTACCTTTTATTAACCAGTTAACACCACTTTTAACAAAAATTCTTAAACAACCTTACATTTTCATAGCAAACTCATATGATAAATCTTTAGGAAACTTATTCACCAAACTAAAATATAAAACTCCAAAATTACTTTTTAGTAATACAGTATGTCAATGTAATCTTACATATATAGGACAAACTAGCCAATGGGTACGTTTCCGTCTAACTCAACACCGTAGTGACGCCAAAATTGGAAAAAAGTTTTGTGCTCTATCGACTGATCTTCACACCACATCTCATACAGCAAATTTTGAAGAAACCAAAATACTAGAAATAGAGTCAAACTATAAAAAAAATTATGTAGAGTCATACCACATTAATAAAAAACAAAACATTTTAAATAATAAACAAGACATTGATAACCGTAATATGATTTACTCTTATTTATATCATTTTAATCGACAATGATATCTAGTAAACAATATATTTACAATGGACCTGTGATCGTAATTTTTTGTTAACTTAACATGTATCGTAATTAACAAGACATCTCCTTGTTTATAGTTTGTTGCACACTTGTTTGTTTATTGTTTAAATTGGATTAAGTATCACCTTGTCAACGGAATAACGTAGAATGCAATGTCTACGTAACAATTTTTGGTAGTTTTAGATAATTTTAGAATTTATTAATGTTGATTTACTTTACCTTTATATTTGACAGACTCTTTTTTGTATTATTAATTGTAGTTTAATCAAGCTGTTCTGTAAGTAGCAATACTTTATTAATGTTTATAATTTTCTTATTTCATATTTCAGCTTCTTGAACATGATTTTAAATAAATCGAAACGTAGAAATGTTATCAGCAGATTTATTTTTAACTACATGTTTCGAACGATTGTGTCCCAAAATAACTTACAACTTGTTATTATATATATATATATATATATATATATATATATATATATAAACTTTTTCGTGGTTGCGCAGTAGTTTGTTGCGCGTTTTGCACCGTAACCTATTGCGCAGGTATATTGGGCTTAAGCTCTTCAACCATAGGATGCGGTGGTCTTCGTTCCAGACATGTTCAGTGATTCTTGATCTTTCTGTTTCGCCCTTGCGAACGTTGTTCTTATGTTCCTGAGTTTTCGCTTTGAGTGGTCTACTGTTTTCTCCTATGTATGCTCTGTCGCATTTGCATGGTAGGTTGTATACACAATTCTTGGAATTCTGATCTTCATTGTGTGGTTTGGTATTGGTTAGTATTCCCCTGAGCATTCTAGTCGATTTGAAGGCAGTGCGTATCTTGTATTTGCTGCCTATCCTTCGTATTTTATCTGACGTACCTTGTATATATGGTATTATAGTTATATATTTAGGTTATTCTTTTTCGGTTACTCTTTCCCAGTTTAGGTTAGATGTTAGATCGGGTAAGCCATTTTCGTTAAGTGCTTTAGCGATATTTCCTTTTGCATTTTTCATATTGCATATTGTTTTCGCTCTATCCTACAAGCATATTGCCACGTGTAGGTACCTCCCCGTGTGGGCAGGTCTCCTGTACACACTTGTCGTGAAAGTGTTGTCTTTCCTGTGTACACAAGTACATCTAGGAATGGTAGTTTTTGTTCCGACTCCAATTCCATTGTAAATTTTATGGAGGGTACGCGGCTATTTAGATCATATAGGAATTCATCTAGCTTATGCTTGCCGTGTTGCCAAACTACGAAGGTATCGTACACGTATCTCAGCCACATCCTTGGTTTTGCGGTGAATTCGGAAATCGCTTGGTCTTCAAAGCCTTCCATATATATATATATATATATATATATATATATATATATATATATATATATATTGCTCACTATGGGTGATAGTGGGGAACTCATCGCCATCCCAAACTTTTGTTGTTAGAATTTGTCTTCAACTTTGAAATACGTAGTTCTAATACATGTTGTAAGAAGTTCTATTATGGTGTTTACAGAGAGTTGTGTGGGCCTGTCTAACTTTTTTCCAGCCTGTCCCTTATGATAGTTAGTGCATTGTCTGTGAGCACATTTGTGAATAGGCTCACGATGTCCTAGCTTGCCAGTATTTCTTCGTGGTTTGGTTGGAAGTTTCTGATGGTTTCCACGTAGTGCTGCGTATTCTTGGCCATAGACTCGGTTTTTCCCGATAAGGGTGTGATGATACCTAGCAGATAGTGTGCTAATGGGTAACAAGGTGAATTTCTTGAGCTCACAATTGGTCTCACAGGAATTCCTTGCTTATGAACCTTTGGTAGCCGTACAGATGCGGAGGTTGGTTGCAGTGTGGGGTAAGTCTAGTTCTCTGGTAATCGGAGAACTCCTTTTGTTTTGCCAGCGTCTGGTATATCCGTCTTTCGATTAATGGTGTGGTGTCTTTTGGTATCTGTTTGTACTCGTCCCCGTCCAGTAGTTTTTTGATCTTATTGTTGTAAATCTCCATATCCATTACCGCAGTTGGGTTTCCTTTGCCTGCCGGAGAATTTTGATCGATGGATCATTCTTAAGGGAAATGACCGCTCTCCTTTCTAGGTTAGAGAGGTTAGGTTTAGTTCGCC